>JACTAT010000016.1:5197171-5510218 GCA_014526335.1 Chrysaora quinquecirrha | reverse complement strand
ACTTACTTTTCCTCTCACACTCCTCAGAGTATTACCGTCAGATGCAGACCGAAATAATAAACTAAGGCTGAACTTATACCCCGATGCGGCTCGAAATGCACAAATACGTAAGAAAGAGAAGCGGAATTGGCATTGTGTTTTAAACACCAATCAGCTTGCGGGATTCAGCGGGATGACCAATGGAAAATTGATTGAAGACTCCAAGTGAAAAAAACGAGCTCTTTTTGTCTACACAGAATCGACCTTTCGGTTTTTGATGTGGACAGATTACAAAACGCTGAGATGAAACAAGAATCTAGCTCTGCTGATCATTTGAAAACAATCCTCGTTATAATTTTCTGCACATTCTGGATTATCTAGTAAATGTTGTTTCCCAGAGTGGCGGGGTGGTTGGTGGTTGCGAATATTAGGAGGAATATATTGTTTACCCTATCTCTTAATCTCTGGGTAGTGCGATATACGTAAAAGGCATCACACCGGCACGAAAATTCGTAAATAACCAAACTTTTCTGTGTGGTGTTCAGATTCGAATTCGGCACCTTCTTTTAGGTGTTGATGCAAATTTGTATGCTTCTAGCCCTTACGATGTTGATTCAGTAGCGATTAAAGGTTTGAAAAATTGTAAGGTTTTTGGCTGTGTAAAATGACTGAGGGTGTAAATTTTCACCCCCAGCGATTTTTCACGGTCAAATCCTTTATAGAATTTTAAACGCTTAACACCTATAAAATCAATATCTTAAGAACTAGAAGCATAACACTTTGCCTCAGCACTAAAAAGAAGGTGCTAAATTCGAATCATAAGTCTAAATTTCTCTATGACCTAATTTTCGATTATTTTAAAAACGAGGCCCTTAGTTGAAATGGTCTATTAGACGAAAAGTTCATATTATACAGGAAATTCTAAATACAAACTCAGAATTTGTTAACTCAATGCAACAGTCTCCCCTCTGCAAAATGCCAGCAGATATGTTAAAGTAAAGTTAAAGGCTGTATAGCGCCGTTATCTAGATCTTTTCTGCTATACTCCCTTGGGGGTATATAGGGACTCGCGTGCAGCCATGCAGTCGGTACTACGAGGGTATTTAGGCCTACATCACTTAGGTACCAATTTTACACCTAGCGGTGTAACAGAGAGCAAGGTTTTTACAACTTGTAGTTTGTGCTCCCTAGTCTGAACTTGGGACCAAATGGCGCAACTGCTAACCACTACGATATTCTATATTTGAGACATAGAGAGCGAAACAAACTAAAAAACTGTGCATCTTTATTGGACTCAAAATTCGCCTTTTCAAACAGAAATCCCTATTCTTGATTTCTTTTTGATAACTTGAGTTTTGATTTTCATAAAGATGCACATCTTGAGACGTTGTTTCGCTCTCTATTTCAAATATCCTATAAGAAAAGTATCCTTTATATCTTGATAATTATCAAATATACGTTTTTAAGGTCAAGTGAAGGAATGTAACCATGATATTCATGGAAACGAAGATTTGGAAGTTGGAATTCGTGATTGCAATACGAAAAAGAAGCATCGAAGAACTGGCTCTAGTCGTTTGGTGAAGAAGAAAAATACTCGTGTAAAAGTAGGGCCTGTCAAGTGTGATATTTGTGGCAAAGTTTTTAAGTATCCTAGCGATCTAAAAGCCCATGAAACAATTCACACGGGAGAGAGACCTTATCAATGTGATATATGTGAAAAGAGATTTTATCAGATGAGTTATTTAAACAGGCATAAGAGAATACATACAGAAGAGCGTCCGTATAAATGTGATGTTTGTGAGAAAACATTCAATGAATCAGAATTTGAACAGACATCAGCGGATTCATACCAAAGAAAGACCATATCAATGTGACATTTGCTATAAGGGATTTATTACGTCATGCCATCTTCGAATACATCAGAGTGCTTACACAGGAGAAAGACCATTCAAATGTGATATTTGTGGAAAAGGAACCAACGATGCATTTACTTTAAAAGCACATCAACAAACCCATACAGGTTAAAAACCACATAAGTGTGATATTTGTGGAAAAGGATTTAGTGAAAGTGGAAAACTTAAAATACATCAACGAATTCATACAGGAGAAAAACCATATAAATGCGATATTTGTGGAAAAGGATTTAATAGATTAGATAGTCTTCGAACACATCAGCGAACTCATACAGGAGAGAGACCATATAAATGTGATATTTGTGGAAAAGGATTTAGTCATCATCATCATCTTCAAGCACATCAACGAATTCATACAGGAGAAAGACCATATAAGTGTGATATTTGTGGAAAAGGACCAACGACTGCATTTATCTTAAAAGCACATCAACGAATTCATACAGGAGAAAGACCATATAAGTGTGATATTTGTGGAAAAGGATTTTCGTACTCAAGTGATCTTAAAAGACATCAACGAATTCACACAGGAGAAAGACCATATAAATGTGATATTTGTGGAAAAGGATTTAGTCATGCAAGTCTTGCAAAACATCAACGAACTCATACAGGAGAAAAACCACATAAATGCGATATTTGTGGAAAAGGATTTAGTAAAAATGGAAGTCTCAAAACGCATCAACGAATTCATACAGGAGAAAGACCATATAACTGTGATATTTGTGGAAAAGGAACCAACGATGCATTTACTTTAAAAGCACATCAACAAACCCATACAGGTGAAAAACCACAAAGAGGCTTTTGGTTTGAAACTCAATTCTGAAAAGGTATTCAACGTGTCCTGCAAGCATGAAATATGTCAGTAATCTTGCCAGGAGAAAGACCACAGTACCAAGATATTTCTATTGAAGATTTCAGCAGTGTGGTAACAAATAAGTCTATAAAGGAAAAGGACCTTCGTTTAACGGCCGCTTACATTATTTCTTAAGGAAGAGAACTTTATAATCATTTTTCTACATTAGCATATATTTATTTTTCCTAAAGGAATAACATATATTTTCCTTCATATGTTACTTTTGTACAGCAGTATTTGCACTTTTAACAGATGTCTTAGGTTTTATATCCAAATATAAATTTGATTATGAAGGAATAATGTAGAATTACTTGAAAACGACGTTAATTTTTCTAATTTAAGTGTATTAATGGCTAGGGTTAGGATTAGGGTTTAGCCGCTGCTACACGTGCGACTTTTTGCTTGAAATGGCAATTTTGTTTGTTTGTTATCGCCGCGACCAGAAAAACCAAGAGTCGCACGTGTGGCCAGGAATATATTTTCGATCTACTTTTCTGCTACCTTAGGAAATAAGGTCGCAGAATATTGCTTTGTTTGAATTTTTCGCGACATGATTTTGCTTGTTGCCAGTAATGTCGCAGCCTGTGGCCGGTTTTTTAAATTGGCGACGCAACACATTGCATTGTTTTTACGTCTTTGCCTGGAAATTTTCTAGGGCCCATTCTTCTTATAACGCAAGTTGATTGTCGCAGAATTTTTTTCGCAGCGTGTCGCAACCGCAAAATTTCATGACAGGACACTTTGAGGTGTTTCGCGTCGCTATTTCAAGCAAAAAGTCGTGCTTGTAGTCGCGGCTTTAAGGGTTAGGGTTGAAGAGCTGAGTTGTATGAAACTAACAATCAGAAATGCGATATTAGGCCATTACGTCGCACTTTGTTGAATATATATTTATTTTTTCAACGTGCCTTATTTTCAGCTCTTTAGCAGCGGAAAAAATATATTGTTTTACTGGATTTTTCGCTTGTTACGTCTGTAGCAATGTCCGAAGGTGATGATGATGATGATAACGATGACTATGATGATAATGATGACTACGATGAAGAAGTTGAAGACAAAGATGATGATGATGATGGTGATAATGTTGATTATCATGATCATATCACATTTTTCTTCGACCTTCCGAAGAAAAATGTGATATGATGATGATAATTAATTTCAGATCCGGAATTTAGGATCCTTCAATGGATATCATCCGAGTTATACATTTTATGCAGATGACTATATTCCAGAATTATTAGCACTTAGTTAAATTGATTGCCAACTTTGGGTCATTTATGTTCAGATGATTCTCGAAGACGCAAACTATTTTTTTAAACCTTCTGCCAAATTTGACAAAGATTTCTATTGCTCCACAATTTCCCCTTCTCTTCACACAAAATATCTTACATACAAGAGGACTTCTAGAAACGTCTGACAATAAAATACTTATTAAGAATTGTATGAAAATATAATAAAATCGAAAATAAAAGCGAAATAGATTTGAGTAATCACCCGGGATAATGTCTGTGCAGTACAGTGGAGGCTATGCAGTACAGTGGAGACTGTTCAGTACAGCGGAGGGATAACATTGAGTACAGTGGAGGTTGTGCAGTACAGCGGAGGGATAACATCAGTACGGTGGAGGGATAACATGATGCATGTGGGGGGATAACATCAGTACAGTGGAGGCTGTTCAGTACTGTGGAAGGATAACATCAGTACAGTGGAGGGATAACATGATGCGTGTGGGGGGATTACATTGAGTACAGTGGAGGCTGTTCAATACAGCGGAGGGATAACATCAGTACAGTGGAGGCTGTTCAGTACTGTGGAGGGATAACATGATGCGTGTGGGGGGATTACATTGAGTACAGTGGAAGCTGTTCAGTACAGCGGAGGGATAACATCAGTACAGTGGAGGCTGTTCAGTACTATGGAGGGATTACATCAGTACAGTGGAGGATAACATCAGTACATCCAAACCAATATTTCAGAGAATCCTCTTCTGAAGACGTAGCATCCTCAAACGAAGTCTCATTTGCAAACTCGCTAAGAATTAATTCATCAACCACATCGAAAATAATATTTTCTGTCCCATCTTCATAATCTTCATTTTCAGAAACCAAATTGATATCGCCAATACCCGAAATGTTGAAAGGAATTACACAGGGCCTTGCTTCTCCATCCTTACGATCTTTTTCGGAAAGATTTTCACCGAGATCTCCATCATCTTTCAACTTCTCCAAACCTAGGCAAGCTTCCAAACTTTCTAAATAACAATCAAAGTAGCTTTTCGGGCTACTGCTTTTCTTTGAGGGAGCTTCAAGCAAAAAGGATTTACATTCGGGTGTTCGATATCCACGGCCCCGGCCCTCATTTTCGAGCCCTCGGGGCCCCCTATATTTTTTAGTGATACTTCACGTCAAGGTCTCCAAATTTCGTTAAAACAAAGAAAAGTAGACGTTTTTATGACGAAACCGAGCAGAAAGGCAATTAAGTACACTTTTTTATGAGAAAATGTTTATAAGAAACCTTGATCTACAATGTCTGCAATCTTCGCAAAAAATGCTGGGACACTTCGAATTTTTTGAAAGTTCTCGCTCTAAGACGCATACTCCCCCCCCCCCCCAATTCAATGTTGGTGAAATTGATGTTGCCAGTGGTCCTAAAATTGAGTCGGGGGGTCTAATTACCTAAATATGTTATAATGAGACCGGATTTTCAAGGTAAAACATACTAATAACAGACAGTAGTGTCCCCAATATTGCTAGCGATGATTGTAGCCACTCATAAACTTTAAGAAACTTTTAGAACAACAACATCTCTGTATCAAAATAATTAAGAATCGGTGATATTCAAAGAGGGGAATTTAACTGTTTAAAATAGCGTAGAAGATTCCTGTTGAAAAAAGGATTTCTAAGGAATTTCCATAAAATCAATACAATTTACGGTAGGGTGTGTGAGATTAGGAGTGAATTGCCCCTCGATGTCTGGATACTCAAAATCCATTTCTTACTCGAATACATATATAATGATGATGTAATGATAAAATATTGTCCAGTCCGCAAAAGTTTGTCAAAACAATTCATATAAGAAGTTTTTATGGTAAGTCTCGCAAAAATGACATTTTTAGATTGATATTTTTTTAGAAGTAGCATCGAAGTATCAAGCCTTACCATACATCCCACTCCCATCCCCGCATCGCATATCCATTCTTTTATCCAGGGTTTTTTAGGGTTGCTCCTGTTATAGCCATAGTTTTAACGAAAAGATCAGCCTGGAGATTTTCAACATTTCGTTTTTACTTGCGAGAACTTACCGTAAAAATAGAATTTACTGAATGTACATGTTTTTGATCTCTGTGGGGCATGCGGTCACCGCTCGTCATTCCAGAGTTTTGTAATCTGAACACTGAAAAAGCTCAAGTTTCAAAGCACAGATTTGATTTACCGTGATAATATTACAGTACAAATTTCGTAAACTACATATCGTGGAATGAAAAAACACGCTTTTCAACAATTTTTCCCACTGGAGATCACTTGAAAGCTACAAGACAATAATGCCCTTCGATCGCCCAACTTTTTAAGAGCAACACAAGAATATGTTGGAAATGAGTTGTTTCGTCTTTATACTCGAGTAAGAAACAGAGTTTGAATATCGAAGGGCAATTCACACTCCTAAGCACACATACCCTGCCTGCCGTAAATTGTATTGATTTCATGGAAATCCCCAAGAAATCAATTTGCTTCAACAGGAATCTTGTACCTTATGACTATGCTTGTACGCTTTTTTAAAGTCGAGTAAAATGCCTCGCGTTATCACCAGTTTCTTGATTATTTTTTATGTAGTTCTGCACGGTTCTGTAAGTTTCTTAAATTTTAAGAGTGGCTAGATCAAGGTTTCTTATAAACATTTTCTCATAAAAAAGTGTATTTAATTGCCTTTCTGCTCGGTTTCGTCATAAAAACGTCTACTATTCTTTGTTTTAACGAAATTTGGAGACCTTGACATGAAATATCACTAAAAAATATAGGGGGCCCCGAGGGCCGGGGACGTGGATATCGAACACCCTTTAATTTGTTCATCCATGTATGTTTATCTTGGCATAACTTCAGACTGTACTGATGTTATCCCTCCACAGTACTGAACAGCCTCCACTGTACTGATATTATCCCTCCACTGTACTGAACAACCTCCACTGTACTGCACAGCCTCCACTGTACTGCACAGACATTACCCCGGGTGGTAATATTTTGTAATATTGTAGACAAACGAAGCAGAAGAAGCTTTTTTGCGATAAATTATGGTGTCAAATTTTTATTTTCGAAAATTTTGAAATTAGAATGTTCCTGCATCGTGGATCAAACTCACAACCCTTTGCTCAAGAAACAAGCGAATTATTCGACTGCGCTACACTAACATTCGTTGCTAATATATTTTTTTGGCAAGCAGTCGCAATTTGTTAATAATGCCAACTAACGACAAAACTTAACGGCGACTATTTGTGGTATATCTTTTGTTATGTTTTTGGCAAAAAGTATGTCTATATGTCTATCTCTCTATCTATGCATACATTCGTTCCTCGAGCACCCTCTTAATATGTCCTTGGGACAATATCATATGTGTATTCTTCAAAACCAATCCCTAGCTAAAGCTAAAATCATCATTTACCTCATCCTGTGTATTTAGTCACAGATATTGTTTGAAAGATCTATGTCTATCTATGACTTATGTTCATTATGTTTCAATCATTTCTTCTCTTCTGTTATTCTTGATCTTGATTCTTCGGTGTTTTATTGTTTTACATCTTGCGGTATACTGTTCCATGTTTGCGTCTAAAATTCCAATTTCCGTTTCTTATTCAGCTTGAAGTAACGATGAATATATACGACGACTGGTTTTAAGGGTAAATTGCTCCACTTCTTCTTCTTTTTTGACAGTTGCCTTTCTTTCGATAACGAATTTTTTTTATAATTCCGTCTCTGTAATTGATGATTTGTCTCTCATCTGCCTCAGTTCTTTCCCTTTACGTTGGATGCAATTTTTGGAGATGAAGGAGGGGTAATTGTTGAAGTTCTGATTTCGGATCAGATCTCAGGGCGAAATACAATGAGTATAACGCGGCCATGGGTTTAAACGGCGCCAGTATTGCCGCCAGGCTTAACTTTTAGAAGTCGCGAAGTTATGTTGCCCCAATCAGCCATAGTAATGGGGTATACTCCCAACACTTTCACTTTAGGGGATACGCGTTTCAGCGCTGGCCTAAGATGGGATTGTCGGGTTAGACTACAGAGGGAATTTTGGCCTCTTAATCTTTGCATAGCTAGACGCCAAATAGGCCTGTTTCGAGCTACTTTAAAATCTGAGCTTTTTCTACCGCATCTATTAAAGTTTATAAATAAAGTACCACAAAATGCACAGATAAAATAAATAAAAAAATCTCTTTAACATCACGACCTACTTATCATTTCTAAAAATCTTTTATCTCTATTCTTACAATCGTCAATGCTCCAAAAATCAGAAAGCCTATCATAAACTTTTACACCATTGTCAGTATGAAGTTTTCCACATATATTGCAGGCCCAAATATCTGGAAAAGGCCAACCAGCAGTTTTAGACATTTTATTTTCTTGTTTCCAAGCAAAGTACTCGTTATAAGCTGTGTTATTCTTATCTAAATAATTCAGATAATCAGCCAAGGCTTTCACCGATGAAAAATCTTCAACATTGATGTATGAGCCGGGAATGGCAACCTTTGCGTCATTATACGGTCCAGCACCTAAGATAACTGGCACTGTATCGTTTAAGAGAGTATTCAACCAATACTTCTCAGTAACGTACTGCTCACAAAACTTATTTTCTAATGCCAAATAGAACTTGTATTTCTTTACAACATGGTAAAAGCAACCAATTTTGAATTTATCACAATTTACATGAACAGTGCAATCGCTTAGGAGTCAAATTGTGCACTTTATGATACAAGCATGAAATTTGGCACAAGTACAGAGTTTGATGCGCCAAAAAAAATGAGAAACAGACCCAACTCAGAAAATGGCCCGAAAGCTATTTTTAGACTGGGGTACTTGACCCCAATCCCCAAAAACTTTTTCTTCTATAACTCAAAAACTATTAACGATACAGAACTGAAAATGAGTACAGTTACATACTTTAATATGCTTAATACAACGAAAAACAGATCTATCCAAAAAATTCCCCCTAAAGCTATTTTTAGACTGGGGTACTTGATCCCAGCCCCAAAAATATTTTTTTTCTATAACTTGCAAACTATTTCCGATACGCAACTGAGAATGAGTACAGTTACATATTTGGTATGCTTAATACAACGAAAAACAGATCCATTCAAAAAAATTCCCCCGAAAGCTATTTTTAGACTGGGGTACTTTACCCCAGCCCCAAAAATATTTTTTTCTATAACTTGCAAACTATTTCCGATACGCAACTGAAGATGAGTACAGTTACATATTTGGTATGCTTAATACAACGAACAACAGATCCATTCAAAAAAATTCCCTCGAAAGCTATTTTTAGATTGGGGTACTTGACCCCAGCCTCAAAACAATTTTCCACTATAACTCGGAAACTATTTACAATACAGAACTGAAAATTAGCAAAGTTACATATTTGGTATGCTTAATACAACGATCAACAGATCCATTCAACGAAATTCCCCCAAAGTTATTTTTAGACATGGGTACTCGGGTGTAGCCCTCTATAGGGTTTCCAACTCAGAAGTTATTACGATTCGAAATTCGTGTGACGTCATCAAAACGCAAAACTGATATCTTGAGTCTTAACCGTTTCGTGCATAAATCTTTCGTTTCATGTGTTCAGCGTTACTTTTAGGATAAAAGCGTCATGTTCTCGGTCACGTACGCTAATTTTTGTCATTTCAAACCTTAAATTACGAAGAATGCTCGTAATTTCAATTGCGATGCAGCTAGGGTTCCGAACTACTATGAATGTTGAAAAAGATGCAAAAGATAAAACATTTTCTGCTTACTTTCTCTGAGAATGGTAATGTGATTGAGCTAGATAGATCTAAGATCTAAGCACTAGATAGATCTCAAGGTAATCATATACCAAAAATAGGGGCACTGCTTACAAAAGTTGAACAGGCGCAGTTTGATACGTGGTCACTTGGTTAGGAAGAATGCTCGAAGAAAGAGAGGAACTGCCATTGAGGGTTGAGTTTCATTGCATAGACGTAACTCCATATCATCAATAGGTATGTCCATTTCAGTCGACAAGATTGGCGAAAGACAAGAAGAAATTGCGCAGCCACTTGCCAGCTACTTGTGATTGCTGAAGTGAACTGGAGCGAAGCCAATCGACCGATTCAGTTTTAGTTCAATATTTCGGCAACAAAATTTGTGCCAGAATAGGAGCCACAAGCCAGATAATGTCTGAATCTGCGAACTTACCCTATAAATCCTATTTAGCCTTTTTCTTAGGTTTTTTTTATTATTATCATTCAGTGCTCGTCTCTGCTATTATTGGAGAGCTCATCCCACAAAGCCGCACTTACAAAGTTATACATTTGTCAACGTAACAACTTGCGAACTGCGTCTCTCACCTTGAAGCTCTAAAAACGTAATCAAAATTCTTTGCAAAAGTCAATTCAAATAGCTTATCGATTACTGTTATTGTAATCTTGTATAAATCTCTGTATTATGCCTATTAAGACTGATAAAAAGTGGCACACTTCGTACTTTAGCACGAAAGTGAACGGATTTTTCTGTGTTTCGGGTGAACCGTAGTATTTGAATTCCCCTCCAATCCACAACTAGCAATATCCGTGCCTATGCCTTCGCCTACTCCTATGCCTTCATCTACACCTTCGCCTGTGCCTATGCCTTGGCCAACAACAATGCCTTCATCTACACATACACCTGTTCCTATGCCTTCGCCTATGCCTTTGCCTTCATCTACACCTGTGCCTATGCCTTCGGCTACAACAATGCCTTCATCTACACATACACCTGTTCCTATGCCTTCGCCTATGCCTTTGCCTTCATCTACACCTGTTCCTATGCCTTCACCTATGCCTTCATCTACACCTTCGCCTGTGCCTATGCCTTCGGCTACAACAATGCCTTCATCTACACATACACCTGTTCCTATGCCTTCGCCTATGCCTTTGCCTTCATCTACACCTGTTCCTATGCCTTCGCCTATGCCTTCATCTACACCTTCGCCTGTGCCTATGCCTTCGGCTACAACAATGCCTTCATCTACACATACACCTGTTCCTATGCCTTCGCCTATGCCTTTGCCTTCATCTGCACCTGTTCCTATGCCTTCGCCTATGCCTTCATCTACACCTCCGCCTGTGCCTATGCCTTCGGCTACAACAATGCCTTCATCTACACATACACCTGTTCCTATGCCTTCGCCTATGCCTTTGCCTTCATCTACACCTGTTCCTATGCCTTCGCCTATGCCTTCATCTACACCTTCGCCTGTGCCAATGCCTTCGGCTACAACAATGCCTTCATCTACACATACACCTGTTCCTATGCCTTTGCCTATGCCTTTGCCTTCGTCTACACCTGTGCCTATGCCTTCGCCTACACCAATGCCTACATCTACACCTACACCTGTGCCTATGGCTTTGCCTATGCCTTTGCCTTCGTCTACACCTGTAGCGATTCCTTCGCGTACACCTATGCCTTCATCTACACCTACACCTGTGCCTATGCCTTCGCCGATGCCTCAACTATACCTATGCCTTAGCCTAGACCTATGCCTTCACCTACACATACACCTGTTCCTGTGCCTTCGCCTATGTCTTTGCCTTCGTCTACACCTGTGCCTATGCCTTCGCCTACACCAATGCCTAAATCTAGATCTACACCTGTGCCTATGCATATGCCGTCGCCTATGTCTTTGCCTATACCTATACCTGTGCCTTAACCTACACCTGTGCCTTCATCTACACCTACACTTGTTCCTATGCCTTCGCCTATGCCTTTGTCTACAACTTATCGACATAGGTGTCTGCCGTCTTCTCGAACATTTACGGCTACATAATTCAAATTAAAGACCGTGGTCATAAAAAAGTAATTCGCTCTATCTGGCTCAATCATATTACCATTCTCAGAGAAAGTAAGCAGAAAATGTTTTATCTTTTGCATCTTTTTCAACATTCATGATAGTTCGGAGCCCTAGCTGTATCGCAATTGAAATTACGAGCATTCTTCGTAATTTAAGGTTTGAAATGCAAAAATTAGCGTACGTGACCAAGAACATGATGCTTTTATCCTAAAAGTAACGCTGAACACATCAAAAGAAAGATTTATGCGCGAAACGGTTAAGACTCAAAATATCAGTTTTGCGTTCTGATGACGTCACACAAATTTCGAATCGTAAAAACTTCTGAGTATTAAGCCAAATCGAATTGGTGTTTTATAATTTTTTGCTCCATTTGAGATGTTCTTTCCGACCATATAATTAAAAACACAAAATTCAAAAGTCAAATTTTCACTGACCGTAACTTTTCTACGTCATCGATGACGTCACAACCATTGATTTGCCAGAATGTTCCCAAGTCTTAAAATGACCACCAACCACCAAAGAGTCCAAAACTACTTTAAAATTTCCGGTTACCCAGTGTGCTAGAATTTGCCAAAAATGCCCTGTCTAAAATGTTTTGGGGGCTGGGGTCAAGTACCCCAGTCTAAAAATAGCTTTCGGGGGAATTTTTTGAATGGATTTGTTTTTCCTTGTATTAAGCATATTAAAATATGTAACTCCACTAACTTTCAGCTGCGCATCGCATATAGTTTCCAAGTTATAGAAGGAAACTCTGTGGGGGCTGGGCCCAAGTACCCCAGTCTAAAAATAGCTTTCGGAGCCATTTTCTGAGTTGGGTCTGTTTCTCATTTTGTTTGGCGTATCAAACTCTATACTTGTGCCAAATTTCATGCTTGTATCATAAAATGCACAATTCATACCGATTTTGGTGTTTAGCGAACCCACTAGAACATTATTTTTGAAATTAGGCGCACACCGTCCACCAACATCGATTGAAACGTATTCTTGCAACTTCTTAACTAACAGGTCTCTTTGCATTCCACAGTGGCTAACCAGCCGAAAAGCTAATTTTCGATTTTTGATTTGGTTCTTTTCCTTTGCATAATCCTTTATTTCTGGTCTTGGCTCAAACTGGCTAAGACTTTCATATCGTTGATACGGTAACCAAACATCACTTTCCTTTTTATACGTCATTGTCCAGTTAAAAAGCCCGTTTAGTGGCGTCTGATCTCCGGTATTTAATGGATTTTCTGACATGAAATAAACCCATCTTTGATGCGCTGAACGTGAATTTTGACTGCATGGTTTTAAGACTTCAATTGAAGTAATATCGCATGCATGAAAAATAACTGCATCGCTGTCATTTAAACGATTTCTGTCGTACGAAATCTCGCAATTATTCACTTTACAAACCAACGGTTTTTGAATAGTTTTCTGCGTCTTTCCCCGGCAAATGATACCATTCGCGTTCTTTGAATAAGTCCGTATAGACAAGAATGAGTTTTCTTGCTTCGTTTTCATTATCGCCTTTCATGTGTAATCTTGATGTCCTATTTCGGTGTACAACACTGTATTCATAAGAACGTAAAGCAGACTGCCCAGTACTTGCTGAAAAATCTACTGTATTCCGATGCGCGCCTCTTAACGATAGGAAACTACCAGTGAGAGCCAATTCGTACAAAAGTGTTGCAACTGCCAAGAAAAAACAAAAGCAAAAAACTCTTAGTACGTTCATTTTGCATATTGCTTCAGTGCTTAGTTCTACGATCGTCACTGAAGGCAGTTGCTACAGCAAGCTAAAAAGTAAACGCTGTCGTTTGGGTCGCTAAGAAACCACATGATTACGACTGGAATGATAAAGTAATTAACGACCTTAAGGAACCAAACATCACTATCAATTTTCCACCCTTTCATATTTTTTTGTTGTACTCATCAAAAAACTGCAAACAAAATAAAGATCCGCCCTCCCTAAGTCTTTTTCTAAGAACTCAGACTTGCGATTTGGGAAAGGTAAACTGCCGTAGAATTGTGCTGTTGTGATATTAGGAAGGTTTGCATTTTGACTGAGGTTGGTAGCATTTTTTCTCTATGATGTCATTGTGACGTCATAATAAATGGATGGTTGATGTATGTGTTAAGTTCTTTTCTCTCCTCATTTTTACAGAAAGGCTATTTTTGGAGGGGGTGGAAGACACCCCTCCTTGGCAATGTGAGATTGATGAAGCCCGAGTACCCATTCAACAATTTTGTATAGCAGGTTACAGGAGATCTAAATTCAACTTTGGATTTCTCACAAATGCTGTGAACTTGACCAGCTAGAATAAATGAGCAGTCCAGTAACAGCTGAGCGTAATACAATAAACTTTGAAACCAGGGATCTTTATCAAAGCTCATGCTGTTCGTGTATTAACTGTTAACAATCCCAACCAAATTATTGTATTACTCTCACGTAAGCTAAAACGTAGAAATTAGCTTTTAAAATCACTTAATACCCACAAGGCGAAAGTGGCCGTTTAGTGCATTAACCGTTGAACTACCCGAGCTAAAATTCCCCTTTAAGGTCGGGTATTGATACGGGAAAACATAGTTTCCGGCCAATGCACCTGTCACTGCGGAGAAAGAGCCGCGGGAAAAGAGAAGAAAGGTGGCAGGAAGCAGAAGGTTGGGAAAGAAGATGAAGATGGAAATATAAAGACCAACAAAAATGAAACGAATTCAGGGGGGCAGGGAGCGGAAACATCAACGAAAAAGAGAGAAAAACGACCTTGAAATCAAGCCATCATAAACGATAATGAAGATGAGGCCTGAAATATGCTATTAGATAAGTAGAAGACCCATAAAAATATTCATCCTCCCTGGCAAATGGTATTGGTAAGCGGAACAACTATGAAGCGTTTTAGAAACAAGTCATGTTGTGGTCCATAAAATCTATGGACAGCAAGGCGGGAACTTGGGGCCCCTTCAGGTAAATAGGGATACCAATTCTCTTGGTGTCATTAACCCCGATATAAACCTCTGGTATCATCGGCATTTAATACTCACCAGGAGCGAATCATCAGGAAGAAGGCGTTTAGTGCATTAGCACTTGAACTGCCCGAACTAAAACTACACCTTTGGGGTCGGTCATTGAAACGGGAAAACACTGTTCCGGCCAAAGGACACACAGTTTACCCACCCAAAATCACCGAAGAGCAGCAAAACCTATAAATACCCTAGAGCCTAAAAACAGCTAGTGAAAATTAAAACCGAACCGATAGATGAAACCTAATCGAGAAGCAATAGGAGAGCTGGAGAGAATGAAGCAAAGCAAAGCAAGGAAGAAAACAAGAACATAGGGCAGGAGGAAAGGGCAAAGAAAGATTTGGGAAGCAAGCCAGCAGCTACCTTTGGCATTACCCCGTTGAATGGTTTTCCAGCAGCCACCTCTGGGATTACACGGCTGAATAATTTTTCCCAGCAGCCACCTCTGGCATTACACAGCTGAACAACTTTGCCAGCAGCAAACACTAGGATAAAAAATGCCTGAACAATTTTTGGCAGCAGCCAACCCTGGCATTACACCGCCGGACGATTTTGCCTGGAGCAACCACTAGGGTTAAAAGTGCCTGAACAGTTTTGCAAGCAGTCAACCGAGGCCTTACACGAATGACCTTTTTCGCAAGCAGCCACTTTAAAATACCTGAACAATTGTGCAAGCTGCCAACCCTGACCCGACTGAACTATGTTGGCAACCACTACACGGCGGAAACAAAACAGGACAGCGAAACAAAACCCTAAGGCTTGGCCAGCAGCTTTAGTATGAACAAAACCCCCATCGCCATAGCCAGAAGAAAATAAAAGACAGTGAAACAGCCCTGCTTGATGAAAATTGTAAATCATGCAAGTCAACGTAAAAACAATCGCTTTAAAACAATACCAATCAAATAGAGCGAGCATTTTTTCGTTATTTTCTTTTTTTTTGTACATTCGGAATTGCAACATAACAAGGTTCAATGAATTTGCAGTTCATTAAGGGTGTGAGCTGAAGATAAACTTTTGGACCCCAGCAAAGGTTTCTGCCGGGGAAGACAGATGTACAGTTGGTAAGCTTCTCTAGACCATCTACCAAAGGCCTTAATAACGTTGTCAGGGAAACCTAAGGAGACTGCACTCGTCACAGCAGCACCAATACCAAGACTATACAAGGTAAATCGGCCCCTAAACCCAGCTGAGCCATTAGACTATATAAGCAAGGGACCAAGGCCATTCCCACGAAGACGCATGTAAGCCAAAAGGCCAAGCCTGTTCGACAACAGACAATGGTATAGCCTTTGCCAAACTGGTCTGTTTTTGACCGGGCTAGCCGCATAAAAACTGCACTTGGAATAGGGTGCTTGTCGACTGCGATACTAGCTGGCCAAAGCTGAGTGTCAGAGAAAATGCCCGAGTTGGAGATGAATTCAGCCGCCCTTAAAAAAGCCGAAAAAGGCAGCACAGCAGGCAGCCCAAAACATAATATCGTCGAATTTGGAAAAATCTAAATAAATGCATGAAGCCTGTAAAACCAGGGATGTTATTGGAAGCTTATGAGCCTTGGGTAAAAAGCTATTACAATGCCGAAGATCCTTAAAGAGAATCGACAAGGCTAAGGCAGTGCATTTTAAAAATAGCCTATTCACTGTATAACTTCGGTCCGTAGCATCGAAATCAATTTTGGTAAACTTCGTTTGGTCGGTCTTTCTTGCTGAAGCAAAAAAGCTTAATGCCTTTGCAGTGATTCTGTTTGATTCCCAATCGTTTTTCTTTAGTGATTTTCGGATAGTACACATCAACCACAATATCTGCCTCTGACTTAAAAAAAAGAGTGATAAATATTCACATGAGCTCTTGACGGCAATATTGAATTTAGCGTTAGTTTTCGTAGTAGGCCTAGCCAGTCTCACTAAGAGTAGAATCCTCCATACTCAAAAATTGTCACCAAACTTGAACGGAGAAAAATTATCAGAGTACTGATAGAAATAACAACCTTTTCCACAAAAAAATTAAAATTAAGATAGAAGTAACATATCAGTACACACGACTTCGACTTTCATCTTGAACAGCGCCAAAATCCAGGCAGATCAGATTGTGGAAGGAGGGAAATTGTTACTTTGTTTATTTGTTGGCCTTTGCATGATCGACATTGTGCGACGTCTTCTGCGTAGCATCTAACACACAGACCAAGACATTGTGTTTCCTCTACTTAGTTTGCTACCTCTGCGTAGCAGCTTTGGCTTAACATGTCGCACAACCTGGCAAAAATAATGGGTTACTGCGATGTTTATTGCCACCTCTGCGTAGCATCTAACACACAGACCAAGACATATTGTGTTTCCTCTATTTAGTTTGCTACCTCTGCGTAGCAGCTTTTGCTTAACATGTCGCACAACCTGCCAAAAATAATGGGTTACGGCGATGTTTATTGCCACCTCTGCGTGCCATCTAGCGCACAGAGCAAGACATTGTGCTTTCTCTATTTAGTTTGCTACCTCTGCGTAGCAGCTTTCGCTTAACCTGTCGCAAAACCTGGCAAAAATAATGGGTTACGGCGATGTTTATTGCCACCTCTGCGTAGCATCTAACACACAGACCAAGACATATTGTGTTTCCTCTATTTAGTTTGCTACCTCTGCGTAGCAGCTTTGCTTAACATGTCGCACAACCTGCCAAAAATAATGGGTTACGGCGATGTTTATTGCCACCTCTGCGTGCCATCTAGCGCACAGAGCAAGACATTGTGCTTTCTCTATTTAGTTTGCTACCTCTGCGTAGCAGCTTTCGCTTAACCTGTCGCAAAACCTGGCAAAATAATGGGTTACGGCGATGTTTATTGCCACCTCTGCGTAGCATCTAACACACAGACCAAGACATATTGTGTTTCCTCTATTTAGTTTGCTACCTCTGCGTAGCAGCTTTTGCTTAACATGTCGCACAACCTGCCAAAAATAATGGGTTACGGCGATGTTTATTGCCACCTCTGCGTGCCATCTAGCGCACAGAGCAAGACATTGTG
Organism: Chrysaora quinquecirrha; assembly: GCA_014526335.1. NCBI lineage: Eukaryota > Metazoa > Cnidaria > Scyphozoa > Semaeostomeae > Pelagiidae > Chrysaora > Chrysaora quinquecirrha. The sequence continues at coordinate 5,492,412 of JACTAT010000016.1, read as the reverse complement.
CTTTCTCTATTTAGTTTGCTACCTCTGCGTAGCAGCTTTCGCTTAACCTGTCGCAAAACCTGGCAAAAATAATGGGTTACGGCGATGTTTATTGCCACCTCTGCGTAGCATCTAACGCACAGACCAAGACATTGTGTTTCCTCTATTTAGTTTGCTACCTCTGCGTAGCAGCTGTCGCTTAACCTGTCGCACAACCTGGCAAAAATAATGGGCTACGGCGATGTTTATTGCCACCTCTGTGTGGCATTGTCGCACAGGTAACAAAATGCCCTATTATGGGAGACGGATCTCTCGCGAAACGTTGCCCAACTAATATCAAAGGCTTGTCATGATAAGTGGTGACTATCATGTCTAATACGGCAAAAGAACATCTTGTTCGCCTCCAAAAGCATTGTAAAAAGATGAAAGCATTCGAATGTCACACTAGTTCTTTTTCATTTTATTCGGGAAAATTAACAATCGAAAAGGTAAGGAGAACGTAAATGTCAATCAAAGGTCGTCTAAAACTTCCCAGGAAGAAACTGAGGCTATCGCAAGGGCAGAGCATGGGGAGAGAATGACAACTAAATTATGAAAGAACAAAGAATAGACAGAATAACAAGTGAAAAAGAAGTTAGTAGATTTATTTTCAAAATTCAGACTTGCACAAACAAACACTGTTTCTCATTTACGAATTTTCTATTCTCGTGATTCTCCATATTGCAGCAAAAATCACGCACCACCTCAAATAGTCCAATAGAGGAAGGGGGTGTATCACCACCAGGCCAGAGAGTTTTCGCGACTAGAAGCACTTAGTCAATTCGGGGGTGTAGATTTCAAATTTCGATGTTATTCAGTCATGTTAGGGGGCGTTAACAAGTTATGGGGGCATTTGCCCCCCAAAACAAGGATAAGGCTTAGGATACAACAAAACGTCGAGATAACTGTATAATCAATACAAACAACTTCAACAATAATCTAAGATTGAAATATTAATGTATTTGTTCAATTAAAGATATAGCCAATCCTGTCCCCACCTATTGTTAGTCTACATCGAATGCCCCAAAAAAGGGAACTCCCGGAAAAAATGCATCAAGGTGCTGAAATCAATCAAAACAGCGTAAATAACATGTTAAAATGATCTTATTTATAGTTATGTAGGACTTTACTTGTTAGAAACTCTGCTCCCATTGAGTGATTATGGCTGTGCCTCCGAAACGGTTGTGTCAATAGATACTGGTAAAGATTTTAGCAGTCCTGATGGATTGAAGGGCTACCGTGCATAAATAATTAAAAATGAATGAATGAAATGAATGAATGAAATGAATGAATGAATGAATGAAAGATGCCGAAAGATAGGCTTTTGGTCAATTTGCGCCGAAAATTCCACGTTTTTTGTTACGTTTCCTATCTGACTTTGTTAAGTGATGTTTTGGGTCTTTTTGCAGCTGGTTCCAATATTCTATAGGGTGCCTACTGTATAGGTTTGCGGCTTCACAGCTTTGGCCCCAATTTTGTGTGCGGTTTACTAAATTGAAAAAGGAAAGACCACTTAACTGGCTGCTGCGTGTAGAAGTTTTTCTTGCTGCGAAGAGATAAATATAAAACCAAGCAGGAACACCGCGACGCAAAAAACAAAAGATAAACTATAGTTTCAAAATAGAATATTTTTAAACTAATATTTCGCCCTGCCAAGCAGGGTTTCTTCAGAGTGTGATAATTTACTACTACGTTGATCGTAGTTAGACCACAAAAAATCGTTAAAAGTTTGAATTATCTTTAAAAATCTCGAATATTCCTTGCTGATTACGTATGCTAATGCTTAAAAATTATTAAATGTGAATAACTGTTGAAAACAAGTGATTTAAGACAGAAATTAAAAAAAGTCTCGTCATATTTATTCAAATACACACCCAGGAAATAAATTTTCGGAGAAGGGGGAGGGGTGGAATTGATTAAGGAGGAACGGTGAATAGGGAGAGGCATTATTTTGACAGAAGTAGAATTATTTTTGATTTGATAATATGGACAGTCATCAAACATAATAACTAATTTATCGTGCTATTCTCCTTCTCTAATGGCAGGGCAGGGGACTTTTTAACAATCTTTTGAAAAGGGGACGTCTTTTCCAGTGGCGCTTACAAGAACGTATAAGTTTATATGAGAAAATATAATGCACTGTATCAGAAAAGGAACATTGATTTGCGAAATCTGATGTTTTTTCTTTCTGATTGTTAAACTCCAGGGACTAAACGTGCGACTATTTGTTAAAGGAGCTCCGTCGCACTGTCTATTATCACATTTTTAAAAGAGAATTTCATTGAAATCACAACGTCCATTTCCTAAATAAATGTATAATTGTTAATATGAATCTTCATTACTCCAAAACGTGAGACAAACATCTGCATGTTACGGATGGCTTATATACAAACTGACATGAAACTCACCCACCAACAAGCAACTTCTACGACCAGTGCCTCTTTAATTGGCCATTTACAGAAACATACTTCTTTGAGTAGAACAAAACTTCAAAATTGCGATGAACAGTGATGAAGATTCCGATGATGATTCCGCTGTTCATCGCAATTTTAAACATACCTCTGTCAAAAAATTATTATCTGCTACTCTTACTGCCTATTGATTGCAATAAGGTCACTTAGCCCCTAAAGTAATTATACTTAAAAACAATTCTTATCAGAAAGGCTTACCAAATGAGTTGTGAATTGTAACGCTTTCGTTTTGATTGGCTGAATGATCAAAGTGGGTAGACTTGCGACCATGTCGATCGCTCAAAAGCATTGTATATTAACCTGTGTCGATAGCCCCTCCGGTCTCAATATTCCAAGTAGAGATATAGTTGACTAACTACAATCTCGGACAAAAGTTAGGAGGCACTTATGAAAATTGAGTCTCTCTCGTCGGTGTAAAATCACACCTCTTAACTACTTATTGGTCAACAACGTATAATACTAAAACAGCATGAATACTATCTACAAGTATCACAAATCATCATCAATGTATACCTCTGCACGAAAGTTAAAAACGATACTTTATGAGTTAACGGAACAAAAACACCATGTTTTATGAATGGAATCCTCTTCCTATAATTAAGAAATGCGCATCTCCAACAGAAGAGGCCATAAAAACTTCAATAAAGAGCGGAATTCACTTTTGCCCTAGGCAACTGCAGAAACCAGAATGCAAAATAATTAAATAACGCCAGTTAACTCATGCCTCTTTAAAGAAAGCGAAATGTCCAGAACATTTCGTGTACCGCACATGCTAAAACTTTTACAGCGCCCGAGGTATACCTTATCAATAATACGCAAATGTCTACAATACAAAAGATTAAAATACATCCATTAAAAAAGTTTGTTAACTGCCAAAAACTAACTAACGTGATTATCAAACTACGCGAAAAACGCTTTACATGCACATTCCTTATTCAAAAGGTTGATATACAATATAATGGCTGTGGTCACACCAGAGTTTCTTCCCTTCATAAATTGTTTTAATTTTTGTTGTACTTCATCACTTGTGTCATTGGAAAGCAGGGTAATCTAGCGACACAACGACAACTATTATATTTTTGAGACACTGTTAATTATTATTGTCCAAAAATAATTGTCGCGTTACCTTCCCGGGATAAAACTGCAAGTGAATTAGTGAAATGCGAAATCCACACAAAATAATTCTTGTTACCCGTTTGGTTTCCTGTTTGAATCAAAGACAGGTCGGTCTCACATTGCTTGATTTTTGATAAAATCATGTTTGATGAATAATCGATTTACTTTACATCTATTGCTACATGCTGGCCAAATAGTTGAAAATCAACTAACCAAAGCCTTACTGATTTTGTTATCAACTTTGAAAAACAATAATGCCATTTGTCAGTCATGAATTTCTGTCCAAAAGGATCAAAAATCTGCTAAATTTCCTTGACTTCTATCGGAGCTTTTTTCTACTTTCGTGCAAACAACTTATGCCATTAACAGGTTCGAGATTAATAGTATGGACTTTGACTGATACAGACAGATGTGAAAATATGCACTTTATAAAACAAAAAATGAATGTGAATCCCTATGAAAGACAGCAGTCCGCTTAAGAATATTTGTATACCATACAGTTGTTAGGCCATTGTTTTGGAAAGGGTTAAAAGCACGTGGTGTGACCATAACCAATTTAGCAAGTTGATAATTAATTAAGGTTCATAAAAATGGCAAATTAATATCAATAATATCACCTTCATCAGAGCCTGACAAGTTCGAATCTGTGAAGAAACAAAAAATCTAATCTTTGGAAGAGTACGTTGAAATAAGCATTAATGGCAAATTACATAAAAGCAAGCCATAATAAGTAGGGTATCTTTCTTCTACTTTAATGTTACACCATGAAGACAAGTGACAATTAAAGACAATAGAGAGAAATCTACGTGACAGGAACTACTTGCTGAGACTGAAGGGGTATACAACTTTGATGTGAATGGGGAGAGGCTTCCGAATTGATGAAGGACCAATATTCTTCGCTATCAGCATCGTTACTAATATGGACACTTATACCTAGCTTGTGATTCTTTGCAAAGCATTTAAGAAAATTCTGGAACAATACCTAATCTTGAAAATAATCATCAGAAAAAATATTTTCATTCGAAGAAATTTAATCAAACCTAAGTAAGCAAGCCTCCTTTTTTTAGAGAAAATTGTAGTTTTGTATATTTGATTGTAGTCTACTTACTAAAAACGTTCAAGAACATTCAAGAATAATTAAATGTATCAAATACATAAAGAATTGCTGACAATAGATGTAACGAGTAGATTCATCGGATATTGCGGTAAGCTATGACTTATAAATTTTGAGTAACTGCGAATTCTATTGGTATGATTCTGAGAGTTATTGTCACGAACAACAACGTGATTCATGACAAAGTGGCACCACAGATGGGATGTTTTCCTAAAATTTAGCGAAGAAGATTGATCAAGAAGGGCAACAAATTCCGAAGAAAATGTAATTGACTCAGCCCACACTCTGAGGAAATATGGGATTAATCCAAAGTGCTAGAAATCAAGGACAAAATGACAAGTTCAGATAAAGAAAGCATATCAGCAGGTGAGAATACAACAAGAAGATCAAGACGAGATCAACATGCGCTTGGGTTCCCTTGGATAAGGGATGCCACAGACAGTAGAAATAGAACCCTAAAGTTTTGAAGGGTCTTATTTGGTCTGAAGGAGTCTCGATTTCTGCTTGGTGGCACAACTGAACAGCATCGTATAGTCTACGGTGAAAAATACAAGGAACTTATCGAGGAAATTAGAAGAAGTCTATAAATGGATGTCATCATTAGTGGAGGCAATTAGAACATTTATACCAGAGATGATCTACGGACAAAGACACCACCAACTTCAAGTAGTATAGACAAGCATACTAAATCAATTCAGCTCTATTGCCATGGGATGAGCAAGACTGTTACAGGACCCAGTATACAGTACATCAATATATTTCAGAAGAACAAGGAAAAGTAATATTGTACAGCTATTGTAAATCCGCCTTGGCCAAATAAAAATAATCAGGCCAAAGCTATAGAAATAGAAGAAAAGACCTAAAAAGAAGTTCAAATAAGAATAAAAGCAGGATGGTTTGTTTTTGATCGGTAAAGGAAATCTTTCCTGACAGCGAATTTCCCATATTTTACCGAAGATGCCTATTAACTAATCTATCATCCCAACATAGTGATTCCAACAATAACATATGAATGACAAACATGAACTCTTGCATACTCTGTTTCTATTTATCTCTGAATGACACCCATGTTATAAAATGTAACCAGCTACTTCATGGTTTACTCCGCAGTAACAAGAAGAACATCACATGTTATGGTACAAAGATAAAGACCAATATCTTGTCGCTAGCTCAATCAAAAGCTTCTTACAAGGTTATTCTACACTATTATCTAGTTTATCTAGTTTACCCTTTGGAAAACATTTACAAACCAATGCAAGAAAAAGGTTTCAAAATCCAAGAAGAAAATAACTAACAAGTCATAAGCCAAAGGAAAACAAGAAACTAAAGCAGAGAAAAGTGCTAAGATATATTGTAGTCAATAGAAAAACACTTGTCAGGAAGGCTGACAAAAATCAAAGGTTTTTTTTATGAAATTTGAAGGCATGCTGAATTTACTCGTCACGTGACAGCATCCGACAACCTGCACAAAGAAAACTCTATAATCGTGATAATGGCTGACAGCAATGAAATGTGACGCTCTTCCAGAATAATGTCTCAAATAGAAAAATTTTCAGAGGTTTTTGAGAAAGATTGCGATGCAATTCACGAAGCTGTAGAGTTGGAAGAAAGTTGGAAAGAAGACAGCAGAATGAATAGGGAACCTTTGAATTCGTGAAGGAAATTTTGTAAGAAGTTCTTTGCAAGCCTCACTTACCTTCTTCCGCTTGTCTACGTTCCTCTGCAAAAGAAAGGAACACAGAATAAGGGTGCTTCATGTGATCATGCTATTATGCTTACAGTATTTATTCATGACAAAAGTAATTACAAGATTTGTTGATCAAAAACTTATCAAAAGGTTCACGGTGTAAGCAAAAACATTCTTGTCAACAAGAATCTAGACCAGAATGCCCAAATCTAGGATCATGAAGTAAAACATCGTGGATTTGCGGATTTCAGTGACCCCCTACACTACTGTCAAGTACAAAAAAACTTCATGCATCATGCACTAGCACGCTGAAGCACCTCAAAGTTTTGGATTGGATGGCTGTACTACTTATGATTATTCAGGGCAAAAGTAACTACAAGAATTGTTGAAAAGGAACTCAAATGGTTCACAATAGAAGCAAGAGGAGCCTGGGACAGAAGCACTGAAATCAGAATACCAATAACTAGCAACATGAATGAATGATGAAAATGAAAGAAGTCAAAAGGAAAATTACAATACAAAGAGTTCAATGCGTCAAAACTTCCGTTACATAATCCCGGCTAATCGTATCATTTCTTCGTAACATACATTCCATGGTTATTGGTGTTACAGTTGTCATCAGAAAAGCTGTTCATCAAGCTACTTAAACTCAATTTAATGATGAAAGATGTTCAGTAGCAGGGCCTTTCCTAAAGGAGTTCGCTTTCTTTGAAAGGCTTGTTCTGCTGGGAAAGCTAGGAGTGGCAATGTGTCTGATCAACCAAATAATCAATCTATCATTTGATGAATAAATTTCAATAACACCATAGTTTGATCGAAAAGCTGTCTTATGCCACTAGTTAGAGCCTTGCGTTCTCAAGAAATTTTAAACGAAAAAACATAAAAAATGTTATGTTGGACGGAAAGAATTAGAATGAGCGTAGATGAAGATAAATCATATGAACTATTGTCTCAATCAATTGATACGAGGTTACTAAGAAAACAATGCCAATATAGTGTATGATGCCTCAAATAAGGAAATTATATGTGACATTTTTCACTCGTACATGCGCAGAACTAAATGATGCATTCGTATTGGAAATATTAACACAGTAGGTACGTCTGGAAATCAAGCAATATTCTGCAGATGGAACGTGTTTACTTTTCCTTTGACGCAACTGATTTACTTACTAAGCGGAAGGTAAAATTTTATCTAGACTTAACAAAGACATTTGGAGTGCATCTAACTGCAAAATACAATATCAAGCAGAACATCACATGTTGTAACAAAGATACAGAACAATATGTTGCCGCCAGCTCAATAAAAGCTTCTTTTAAGGTTATTCTACAGTGGTATCTAGTTTACTCTGTGTAAAAGATTTCCAAACAATTGCAAGAAAAAGGCTTCAACTTCCACGAAGAAAAAACTGACAAGTCATCAGCCAAAGGAAAAGCAGAGAAAAGTGCTAAGATGTATCGTAGCCAATTGAAAAACCACTTGTCAGGAAGGCCAGCAAACATCAAAGGGTTTTTAATGAAATTTGAATGCATGTTAAATTTACTCGTCACGTGACAACATCCGTCAACCTGGAAATGAAATTCATAATGATCATGGTCGACAAAAATAAAAGGCCACGTTCTCAAAGGATATCCTCCAGATATCCTTAGAGAAGGTTTTTTGAGGTTTCTGAGGAGAATTTCGATGCAATTCTTCAAGCTGTGGAGTTGGAAGAAAATTTGCAAAAAGAAATTTGATAATGAGGTAAGTTGAAATGAATTTAAACGTGGAAATAATTTTCGTGATATTGCTTAGCCTTAGGCGAAGGGACTCACTCGGGCCTCTGGAATATTTTTGTAATGTGGTAATAGTTCTGATAATTGCCCAACATCATACTAAGATATTTATCTTTTTGTCCCAGGCTGAAATCGATGATCATAAGGGTTTTAAGTGTAAAAAGGTTTGCAAGAGGAAGCAGGTTTAAAACGACATGAAAACGAGAAACATAAAGATGCAACACCAAACAGCGACAGTACAAAATGAAACAGAAACAGAAACAGAAACTATAACTTTTGGGATTGAGCAATTCAACATTATTGTTCCAATAGCAAGAAAAACTGCAGGAACAAAATTTTTCTTATCCAGATGATATGTCTAGAGAAACAGAACTGTACTCTGATGTGTCTGCATTGCATTTAAGAAACCACAACACAGGGGCCAGAGACGATAACAAATGCAGCAAATTCAATCAAGAATAATGGGATTCTGCAAATGTACTAAAACGTTTCTATACCTATCAGGGTGGCATCCCCTGTATCAAAAAGAACCCGCAGCATCTCGGACACCAACTGTCTACGGAAAACGCTAAGCACGTTCGCAAAGGAAAATTGACCGAAACAGGAGGCCTCAAACTAAAAAAACTGCTAACCGGAATTAAAAACAGGGGGAATTAATAAGGATATCATACAATGCAAAACAACACGATGATAGCTACAATACTTTGAGCAGTTAAAAAACCCATCATTGAATGATAAATGAAAAAAACAGTCCTCCTACTGATGTGCACTCATTTATTGAAAGTGGAGAGAAATTCATAGCTTACGAAACTAGGACATAAAGAAATTACAGAAAATCTGTATGGAGCAAACACAAGGACACAGAATCACCTCTAAGATTCAAACTTATAATTATGGTATCCAGGACTTTGAAAGCATTTAATGTTAAACATGAAAAGTAAAACAGTTATTTGAAGAGACCAGAAAAAATGTGTATTCAAACGAGAACTGTCCTTGGTTCTAGGTTCACCTGTTGCTTCTAACAAGATATGGCTTGTGAACACTACGTTATAGTTTACTCCACAACAAGTTATACACGTTTTTTTTTATAAGAAAGTGGTTTATAAGAAAGTAGCGCTCAGCATCTTAAAAGTTTAAGAAAGTTCAATACTGGATTGTTGAAACTTAAGAAAGTTCTGTCTCATACTTTCACTCCTAATGTTCTCTGTGTTATTTTCGCACTTCTGTTAAGTCGCTCATCTTGTTGTTAAACGACTCTAATGATTATTTTCTTTGAAAAACGTGGTATTTACAATGTATACACTGCCTTAAACTGTGCATTTTTAGAAATACTGCATTCCAAAATTTTTGCTAAGAAAGTCACAAGAAAGTTTTGGTACTGAAAAAATGAAATATCTAAGAAAGTTTCAATAATGGCTCAAAAAAACTTTCTTATAAAAAAAAACGTGCAGAGGTCTCAAAGTAGCAACCCGGAGGGAGGAATGGTTTATATGAGTCACCATATCTTTCTTCGTAAGTGGACTATGAGATGAATCTGAATCCTGGTGGACTAAATAAACATTTTTCTTAACTTTAATTTATGTACTCTAACTTAGATCACGTGGCATTGTATCTTGCGTTCTTTTTATTTTTCTTTTTTTCCATTTTTCAAATCGCTATTCTTTTGATATACCTTTATATTTTTCCGTTATTTCACCACTTGATAACGAGTTCATGCTCGAAACGTCGTTTATTTGATACAAGAAAATTTCAACTGGTACAATATTTATTTTTATTTTTGTTTGTTCTAACATTGTGCTGTACCGAACGCAAAATACTCTTTTTATGTACTATGAGATGCTTCGAGAATTTTCTTCGATCAGGAAAAATTGATGCAACCCAATTAATTCAGATTCTAAAAGACCGGCCTGTAAAATACAAAATGATTGGAAATGAGTCACTGAACTCGTTGTTTTTTTCGGGCTATTAGTAGCGATTTCACTGCCAATTGCACACATCTTCAAATTCTTTACATAAAAACAGCACTGACTCACCAGTTTACAGAAGTACACAGCTTTCAGGAATTTTTCGATATATTCAAAGTAATCAAGTTAAAACAGGAAGAGGTAGGACCAAGCATTGAAAAGCTGCGGAGACACATACGCGGCATCCAAGCTATTGAAACTACTTTAACACAATACTAGTCGCACCCTTGCTAGCGTTTTAAGTTCACACTACATACATATAGATAAGAAAAAGAGTGTGAATATGAATATGAATGTGAATCAAAGTGTGAATGCATGAATTTTAACAGGATGAACTGATTATGTTGTTCATATTCGTCGTGTCCTTATATTTTCTAAAACGTCAAAATAACCCTTGCTGTACTTCACATCCCTCGTAATTTTTTTTAAAACAAGAATGATGATAAGAAAGCTCATAAAAATCGTTACTATGAAAATCAATATGAACATAAAAACAACATCATCGATATAAAACCATCAATAGGAATACGAATTTTAAATTATTTTTAAGTGAAAAACTATGCAATGAAAAAGAAAAACTAACAATACAATTATGGAGTTTACTCGAAAGGTATCTATCCAATATTTGCCGGACAATAGATTGCTGGTTTATATAATGAATGCAAACAGTATGCGATCTCGAGTAGAAACTGTCAAAAAGGGCGGATAATTTGTCATATGCTTATTCGTATTAGCTTTCATAAGCGGACTTTCAATTTATAAAAGAAATTTAAGAAGAAGTTCTTTGAAAGCTCACTTACCCTCCAATTCTTGTCTACGTTGTCTACGTCGCTCTGCAAAAAACAAGGAATAAAGAATTAGATTGCTTCAAGAGCCTTTCACTTCTAGAAAAGGTTAAATGAAAACATCATAAAAAATAAAAACAATAGGATGTGAATAGAACAGATAAGAATGAGCTAAGATGAGGATGAAATCATATGAACTGTGATGTCAATTGATAACAGGGAGGCTAAGGCAACAAAGCCAATATAGTGTATCATGCCTCACATAAAGATAGTAGAGCCACTAAATTATATGTGACGTTTTCACTCGTACATTAACAGCACTGTATATTGTCTCTGCATTGGAAATATTGACACAGTGCGTCTGGAAATGAAGCAATAATCTGCAAATCAAACGTATTTGCGTTTCCTTTGACCCCCCGCAATTGATATGCTATCAAGCAGAACAGAAGGTAAAAGTTTCACATAGACTTAACAATGATAGTTAGGTTACATTGAACTGCTAAATACAATAACAAGCAGAACATCACATGTTATGGTACAAAGATAAAGACCAATTTGTTGTCGCTAGCTCAATAAAAAGCTTCTCTCAAAGTAATTCTACAGTGGTATCTAGTTTATCTAGTTTACCCTTTGGAAAACATTTACAAACCAATGCAAGAAAAAGGTTTCAAAATCCAAGAAGAAAATAACTAACAAGTCATAAGCCAAAGGAAAACAAGAAACTAAAGCAGAGAAAAGTGCTAAGATATATCGTAGTCAATAGAAAAACACTTGTCAGGAAGGCCGCCAAAGATCAAAGGGTTTTTTTTATGAAATTTGAAGGCATGCTGAATTTACTCGTCACGTGACAGCATCTTACAACCTGCACACAGAAAACTCTAAAATCGTGATAATGGCTGACAGCAATGAAATGTGACACTCTTCCAGAATAATGTCTCAAATAGAAAGATTTTCAGTGGTTTTTGAGAAGGATTGCGATGCAATTCTCGAAGCTGTAGAGTTGGAAGAAAGTTGCAAAGAAGACAGCAGAGTGAATAGGGAAACTTTGAATTTGTGAAAGAAATTTTATAAGAAGTTCTTTGCAAGCCTCACTTACCTTCTTCCACTCGTCTACGTATGTCTGCAAAAGAAAGGAACACAGAATTAGGGTGCTTCATGTGATCATCCTATTATGCTTACAGTATTTATTCATGGCAAAAGCAATTACAAGATTTGTTGATCAAAAACTTATCGAACGGTTCACAGTGTAAGCAAAAACATTCTTGTCAACAAGAACCTAGACCAGAATGCCCAAATCTAGGATCATGAAGTAATACATCACGGATTTGCGGATTTCAGTGACCCCCTACACTACTGTCAAGTACAAAAAAAACTTTATGCATCATGCACTAGCACGCTGAAGCACCTCAAAGTTTTGGATTGGGTGGCTGTACTACTTATGATTATTCAGGGCAAAAGTAACTACAAGAATTGTTGAAAAGGAACTCAAATGGTTCACAATAGAATGAATGATGAAAATGAAAGAAGTCAACAGGAAAATTACAATACAAAGAGTTCAATGCGTCAAAACTTCCGTTACATAATCCCGGCTAATCCTATCATTTCCTCCTATCGTAGAAACCCTGGTATTTAGTGTTACAATGGTCACGAGAAAAGTCGTCCATCAAGCTACTTAAACTCAATTTAATAATGAAAGATGTTCAGTATCAGGGCCTCCACTTAGTGATCTTGCTTTCTTTGAAAGCCATTCTATTGTTCTTGATTAAGCAGATACAGAGGTAATGAGGTTTGTTCTTCTGGGAAAGCTAGGAGTGGAACTGTGTCTGATCAACTAAATAATCAATTGATTATTAGATCAATCAATTTTAATAACACCATAGTTTGATCAAAGAGCTGTCTTATGGCACTGGGTAGAGCCTTACGTTCTCAGGAAATGTTAAATGAAAAAAAACATAAAAAGTGTTATGTTGGACAGAGCGAATTAGAATGAGCTTAGAGAGGGGGGATTTGGGGGGGTATCGAAACCCGAAAACCCGGAAGAAAATTGGGACAAACCCGAAAACCCGCAATCCTTCACAAAATATACTGAGACTCAAGTCAATTTTTGCGCACTGTATAATTTTTTGGCAGTTTTTCCGATTTTGTGTCTCCCCACCCCCTCCAAGCAATGTTGTTTTTAGGAGAAGCATTGTACCGCAAAATTTCAACTTGATTACCAACAACATTGCTGTGTAGGGGGAAGGGGAGCCATTTTCTCATATTCTGATGACAAGTCTCATAATTTTTGTGAAGGATTGTCTGAATTTTAAAAAATTTGTGAAAGGGTTCCCTACTGTATGAGTTGCAGTTTTGTTTTTTAATTTCTATTTCGGCAACTAATATGTACTAGGGCAGATGAACAGAATATAATTAGCGCTTAATATATATATATGGTTATAATTAGGAGAAACGACGTATTACTGAGACATGTTTTATTACACTTTCCTCGAGTTGTATAATTACGGTGGTAATAAGAAAAACAAACGCAATCTGCGTGTTAGGCCCATGATAAAATTTGCATTCAGTTGATGTTGACGATATGTGTCCATAAATGATTATACAGTAGGTACAATTGCAATAACTATACCAAGTTACTTACGAATGAGACAGGTCAAGTGTAATCTTCAACTGACTTTAAAAACTGCAAGCAATTTGGGAGAGAGAATGAGAGCAGAGCTGTTGTGGCAATTTTTTGCAATTAGTTTCTCTCTCGAAACGAAAGATAATTAAAGTAAACTTCCTGTTGTTGTTTTATGCAAATTTTCGTGATATCTTCGTGATATGAACCCGAGAGGAGAATCACAACGCACAGACTTTGAAATGCTAGGGACATTAAGGAATGCTAACATTTAAGTAATTATGCTTACCTATAAAAACGTTGAATAAAGGTTCTGTGTATCTATTTTCGTCTTGTCTTTACTTAACTATATATCTAGTAAACTAGCTTATGTATTCTTGTTCCCAGCAGGATCTATATATGTACGTACATGTTACTCACGTGTTACCCACGAGTTACTAACGTGTTACTAGGAACAGCAATATGCCTTTCAGTAAAATTTGACGTGTTACCACGAGTTACTGCTAAAAAAAAAATATAAAGAAGCAATAATTTTTTCTATGTTTAGAGAGTAACTCGCGGTAACACGTCAGATCGCACTGAAAAGCATATTGGTGTTCACAATAACACGTTAGTAACTCGTGGGTAACACGTGGTAAATATTCTGACAACGAATAATGTGGAATTGCACCTCATCTCAGAAATTTAATAAATTATTACAGAGTTATATAATTATATACACTAATGATGATTACATATGATGATTTTATTATTACACATTATTACACAAGAGAGAACGATCTTCCGAAAGTGGTTATGAAAAATTTTTCCGAATTGTTTTAAAAGATTCCTAACAGTCACTTTGGCCCTGGACGTCCCTGCAAAACGTCCCTACCCACCCAAATTGGTATGCAGAAATCGTCAACCAAATTGTGAAACCCATTAATCTGTTGAGCTAATAGCTTTTCCTTGTCATTTATGAAATAGAGAGCAGTCTTCACTTCAGATTATCCTGACTCCAAATTACAAGTCTTTCAATCTTCTAAGACTGTCTGAATTTTAAAAAATTTGTGAAAGGGTTCCCTACTGTATGAGTTGCAGTTTTGTTTTTTAATTTCTATTCCGGCAACTAATATGTACTAGGGCAGATGAACAGAATATAATTAGCGCTTAATATATATATATGGTTATAATTAGGAGAAACGACGTATTACTGAGACATGTTTTATTACACTTTCCTCGAGTTGTATAATTACGGTGGTAATAAGAAAAACAAACGCAATCTGCGTGTTAGGCCCATGATAAAATTTGCATTTAGTTGATGTTGACGATATGTGTCCATAAATGATTATACAGTAGGTACAATTGCAATAACTATACCAAGTTACTTACGAATGAGACAGGTCAAGTGTAATCTTCAACTGACTTTAAAACTGCAAGCAATTTGGGAGAGAGAATGAGAGCAGAGCTGTTGTGGCAATTTTTGCAATTAGTTTCTCTCTCGAAACGAAAGATAATTAAAGTAAACTTCCTGTTGTTGTTTTATGCAAATTTTCGTGATATCTTCGTGATATGAACCCGAGAGGAGAATCACAACGCACAGACTTTGAAATGCTAGGGACATTAAGGAATGCTAACATTTAAGTAATTATGCTTACCTATAAAAACGTTGAATAAAGGTTCTGTGTATCTATTTTCGTCTTGTCTTTACTTAACTATATATCTAGTAAACTAGCTTATGTATTCTTGTTCCCAGCAGGATCTATATATATGCGTACGTGTTACTCACGTGTTACCCACGAGTTACTAACGTGTTACTAGGAAGAGCAATATGCCTTTCAGTAAAATTTGACGTGTTACCACGAGTTACTGCTAAAAAATAAAAAATATAAAGAAGCAATAATTTTTCTATATTTAGAGAGTAACTCGTGGTAACACGTCAGATCGCACTGAAAAGCATATTGGTGTTCACAGTAACACGTTAGTAACTCGTGGGTAATACGGGTAAATATTCTGACAACGAATAATGTGGAATTGCACCCTCATCTCAGAAATTTAATAAATTATTACAGAGTTATATAATTATATACACTAATGATGATTACATATGATGATTTTATTATTACACATTATTACACAAGAGAGAACGATCTTCCGAAAGTGGTTATGAAAATTTTTCCGAATTGTTTTAAAAGATTCCTAACAGTCACTTTGGCCCTGGACGTCCCTGCAAAACGTCCCTACCCACCCAAATTGGTATGCAGAAATCGTCAACCAAATTGTGAAACCCATTAATCTGTTGAGCTAATAGCTTTTCCTTGTCATTTATGAAATAGAGAGCAGTCTTCACTTCAGATTATCCTGACTCCAAATTACAAGTCTTTCAATCTTCTAAGACAGTCTGAATTTTAAAAAATTTGTGAAAGGGTTCCCTACTGTATGAGTTGCAGTTTTGTTTTTTAATTTCTATTTCGGCAACTAATATGTACTAGGGCAGATGAACAGAATATAATTAGCGCTTAATATATATATATGGTTATAATTAGGAGAAACGACGTATTACTGAGACATGTTTTATTACACTTTCCTCGAGTTGTATAATTACGGTGGTAATAAGAAAACAAACGCAATCTGCGTGTTAGGCCCATGATAAAATTTGCATTCAGTTGATGTTGACGATATGTGTCCATAAATGATTATACAGTAGGTACAATTGCAATAACTATACCAAGTTACTTACGAATGAGACAGGTCAAGTGTAATCTTCAACTGACTTTAAAACTGCAAGCAATTTGGGAGAGAGAATGAGAGCAGAGCTGTTGTGGCAATTTTTGCAATTAGTTTCTCTCTCGAAACGAAAGATAATTAAAGTAAACTTCCTGTTGTTGTTTTATGCAAATTTTCGTGATATCTTCGTGATATGAACCCGAGAGGAGAATCACAACGCACAGACTTTGAAATGCTAGGGACATTAAGGAATGCTAACATTTAAGTAATTATGCTTACCTATAAAAACGTTGAATAAAGGTTCTGTGTATCTATTTTCGTCTTGTCTTTACTTAACTATATATCTAGTAAACTAGCTTATGTATTCTTGTTCCCAGCAGGATCTATATATGTACGTACGTGTTACTCACGTGTTACCCACGAGTTACTAACGTGTTACTAGGAAGAGCAATATGCCTTTCAGTAAAATTTGACGTGTTACCACGAGTTACTGCTAAAAAATAAAAAATATAAAGAAGCAATAATTTTTCTATATTTAGAGAGTAACTCGTGGTAACACGTCAGATCGCACTGAAAAGCATATTGGTGTTCACAGTAACACGTTAGTAACTCGTGGGTAACACGGGTAACTTCTGACAACGAATAATGTGGAATTGCACCTCATCTCAGAAATTTAATAAATTATTACAGAGTTATATAATTATATACACTAATGATGATTACATATGATGATTTTATTATTACACATTATTACACAAGAGAGAACGATCTTCCGAAAGTGGTTATGAAAAATTTTTCCGAATTGTTTTAAAAGATTCCTAACAGTCACTTTGGCCCTGGACGTCCCTGCAAAACGTCCCTACCCACCCAAATTGGTATGCAGAAATCGTCAACCAAATTGTGAAACCCATTAATCTGTTGAGCTAATAGCTTTTCTTGTCATTTATGAAATAGAGAGCAGTCTTCACTTCAGATTATCCTGACTCCAAATTACAAGTCTTTCAATCTTCTAAGACTGTCTGAATTTTAAAAAATTTGTGAAAGGGTTCCCTACTGTATGAGTTGCAGTTTTGTTTTTTAATTTCTATTTCGGCAACTAATATGTACTAGGGCAGATGAACAGAATATAATTAGCGCTTAATATATATATATGGTTATAATTAGGAGAAACGACGTATTACTGAGACATGTTTTATTACACTTTCCTCGAGTTGTATAATTACGGTGGTAATAAGAAAAACAAACGCAATCTGCGTGTTAGGCCCATGATAAAATTTGCATTCAGTTGATGTTGACGATATGTGTCCATAAATGATTATACAGTAGGTACAATTGCAATAACTATACCAAGTTACTTACGAATGAGACAGGTCAAGTGTAATCTTCAACTGACTTTAAAAACTGCAAGCAATTTGGGAGAGAGAATGAGAGCAGAGCTGTTATGGCAATTTTTGCAATTAGTTTCTCTCTCGAAACGAAAGATAATTAAAGTAAACTTCCTGTTGTTGTTTTATGCAAATTTTCGTGATATCTTCGTGATATGAACCCGAGAGGAGAATCACAACGCACAGACTTTGAAATGCTAGGGACATTAAGGAATGCTAACATTTAAGTAATTATGCTTACCTATAAAAACGTTGAATAAAGGTTCTGTGTATCTATTTTCGTCTTGTCTTTACTTAACTATATATCTAGTAAACTAGCTTATGTATTCTTGTTCCCAGCAGGATCTATATATATGTCACGTGTTACTCACGTGTTACCCACGAGTTACTAACGTGTTACTAGGAAGAGCAATATGCCTTTCAGTAAAATTTGACGTGTTACCACGAGTTACTGCTAAAAATAAAAATATAAAGAAGCAATAATTTTTCTATATTTAGAGAGTAACTCGTGGTAACACGTCAGATCGCACTGAAAAGCATATTGGTGTTCACAGTAACACGTTAGTAACTCGTGGGTAACACGGGTAAATATTTAACAACGAATAATGTGGAATTGCACCCTCATCTCAGAAATTTAATAAATTATTACAGAGTTATATAATTATATACACTAATGATGATTACATATGATGATTTTATTATTACACATTATTACACAAGAGAGAACGATCTTCGAAAGTGGTTATGAAAATTTTTCCGAATTGTTTTAAAAGATTCCTAACAGTCACTTTGGCCCTGGACGTCCCTGCAAAACGTCCCTACCCACCCAAATTGGTATGCAGAAATCGTCAACCAAATTGTGAAACCCATTAATCTGTTGAGCTAATAGCTTTTCCTTGTCATTTATGAAATAGAGAGCAGTCTTCACTTCAGATTATCCTGACTCCAAATTACAAGTCTTTCAATCTTCTAAGACTGTCTGAATTTTAAAAATTTGTGAAAGGGTTCCCTACTGTATGAGTTGCAGTTTTGTTTTTAATTTCTATTTCGGCAACTAATATGTACTAGGGCAGATGAACAGAATATAATTAGCGCTTAATATATATATATGGTTATAATTAGGAGAAACGACGTATTACTGAGACATGTTTTATTACACTTTCCTCGAGTTGTATAATTACGGTGGTAATAAGAAAAACAAACGCAATCTGCGTGTTAGGCCCATGATAAAATTTGCATTCAGTTGATGTTGACGATATGTGTCCATAAATGATTATACAGTAGGTACAATTGCAATAACTATACCAAGTTACTTACGAATGAGACAGGTCAAGTGTAATCTTCAACTGACTTTAAAACTGCAAGCAATTTGGGAGAGAGAATGAGAGCAGAGCTGTTGTGGCAATTTTTGCAATTAGTTTCTCTCTCGAAACGAAAGATAATTAAAGTAAACTTCCTGTTGTTGTTTTATGCAAATTTTCGTGATATCTTCGTGATATGAACCCGAGAGGAGAATCACAACGCACAGACTTTGAAATGCTAGGGACATTAAGGAATGCTAACATTTAAGTAATTATGCTTACCTATAAAACGTTGAATAAAGGTTCTGTGTATCTATTTTCGTCTTGTCTTTACTTAACTATATATCTAGTAAACTAGCTTATGTATTCTTGTTCCCAGCAGGATCTATATATGTACGTACGTGTTACTCACGTGTTACCCACGAGTTACTAACGTGTTACTAGGAAGAGCAATATGCCTTTCAGTAAAATTTGACGTGTTACCACGAGTTACTGCTAAAAATAAAAATATAAAGAAGCAATAATTTTTCTATATTTAGAGAGTAACTCGTGGTAACACGTCAGATCGCACTGAAAAGCATATTGGTGTTCACAGTAACACGTTAGTAACTCGTGGGTAACACGTGGGTAACACGACGAAAACGAATAATGTGGAATTGCACCCTCATCTCAGAAATTTAATAAATTATTACAGAGTTATATAATTATATACACTAATGATGATTACATATGATGATTTTATTATTACACATTATTACACAAGAGAGAACGATCTTCCGAAAGTGGTTATGAAAAATTTTTCCGAATTGTTTTAAAAGATTCCTAACAGTCACTTTGGCCCTGGACGTCCCTGCAAAACGTCCCTACCCACCCAAATTGGTATGCAGAAATCGTCAACCAAATTGTGAAACCCATTAATCTGTTGAGCTAATAGCTTTTCCTTGTCATTTATGAAATAGAGAGCAGTCTTCACTTCAGATTATCCTGACTCCAAATTACAAGTCTTTCAATCTTCTAAGACAATCCTTCACAAAATATACTGAGACTCAAGTCAATTTTTGCGCACTGTATAATTTTTTGGCAGTTTTTCCGATTTTGTGCCTCCCCACCCCCTCCAAGCAATGTTGTTTTTAGGAGAAGCATTGTACCGCAAAATTTCAACTTGATTACCAACAACATTGCTGTGTAGGGGGAAGGGGAGCCATTTTCTCATATTCTGATGACAAGTCTCATAATTTTTGTGAAGGATTGCGGATGACCTTAGTTTCAACAACTTTTTTAAGAATTTTACACATTGATATCCTTAGCGAGGTTTAAAACACGAAAACCCGCAAGTTTTTACCGATTTTTACCGCGATACCCGAAACCCGAGCTAGAAAAATGGCAAAATTGCCCGTTAAATATACTTGACCCGAAAACCCGCACGTTTTTTTGGAATAACCCGAAAACCCAAGGTCGAAATCGGCCAAACCCGCAAACCATGAAATCCCAAAGCCCCCCTCCTTAGATGAAGATAAATCATACGAACTGTAGTCTCAATCAATAGATACGAGGTCACTTAGATAACAAAGTCAATATAGTGTATGATGCCTCTAAATAAGGAAATTATATGTGACGTTTTTCACTCGTACATTCGTAGAACTAAATGATGCATGCGTATTGGAAATATTGACACAATAGGTTCGTCTGGAAATTAAGTAATATTCTGCAGATCGAACTGATTTACTTACTAAGCGAAAGGTAAAAATTTTATATAGACTTAACAGAGACATTAGGAGTGAATGTAACTGCTAAATACAATACAAGCAGAACATCACATGTTATGGTACAAAGATAAAGACCAATTTGTTGTCGCCAGCTCAAAAAAAGCTTCTCTCAAGCTTATTCTACAGTGGTATCTAGTTAACTCTGTGTAAAAAATTTCCAAACCATTGCAAGAAAAAGGCTTCAACTTCCACGAAGAAAATAACTGACAAGTCATTAGCCAAAGGAAAACAAGAAACTAAAGCAGAGAAGAGTGCTAAGATATATCGTAGTCAATAGAAAAAAACTTTTCAGGAAGGCAAGCAAACATCAAAGAGTTCTTAACAAAATTTGAAAGCATGTAAAAATTAAGTGACAGCGGCGGTCAACCTGCACACGGAAAACTCTTATCATGATCATGGCTGAAAGCAATGAAAGGCGACGCTCTTCCAGAATAACGTCATAAAGAAATTAAGTTTCTGAGAAGAATTTTCGTTGCAATTCTCGAAGCTGTAGAGTTGGAAGAAAGTTGCAAAGAAGAAAGCAAAATGAATTGGATGATGAGGTAAGTTGGAATGTATTTAAACGTTGACATAATTTTGGTGATAATGGGCAGTCTTAGGACAAGGGTCTCGCTGGGGTTTGTGGGTTATTTTTGTAATGTTATAATACTTCCATTAAATGCCAAGCACGATACTAAAATATTTCTCCTTTTGTCCCAGGCCGAAATTTATGATTAATTATTGTTCGCCGCGCAGAATTCTGAATACCAGAACAGATAAAACAAGAATAAACAACAACGATTTGTGGGAGTACACGGAAGTGGCTCGTGGCAAGAAGCTTTCCCCCCCCGTTTTGTTTCCCATAATCCCATCCAGTGCGAAGATTTCGCGCACTGGGATGAATGAGATCATGCAAAACATAAGTTCTTTTTTACACGTGTTAGCTAAGCGTAAAGACATTGGGGGGTGTAATACCCCAAAGCTTTGGTACGCTTAGAGGCCGGCGAGTACCAGAGGGGGATGTGAGGCCCCTAAGTACTCGGCGCCCATATAAAAGGCAAAGTCTATGGGAAGAAAAGTGTGAAACTTGGGAAAGGGAGCACTTGCTGCCCTCGGAATTTTACTAAGAATGTTCAGCCTTTCAAAATTTGAACACTTTTTCAGCAGGATTGGACTCGAATGTGATTTGAATATTTACTGAGGATACGTCTTTTCTATCAACTTAAACCTTTTGATCGGCGGTCGCCCAGTGTTCTTATTTATCGTCTTCAGGCGTTCGTTAAAATGTTTTAGGCAATTTTAAAGCACACAGTTGCAGGGGGTGTTAAGGCCCTGCAGCCCTGCGTGACGAGACGGGCAGTCATGTGAAGAGGGTGAAGGGTGGTCCTCAACACGAATGAAGCAGCCTCGTGTGAAAGATATTAAAATGCCTGTACATCCATTTTGGAGCATCGGAGATACGATAGGTGACAGTACCGCTGTCGTAACGCGTCGATGCAGAGACATGTCGTATCACTAAGAGGGGGGCAGAAGAAACCTCAAAGCGAGTCGGACAGCTCCAGGAATCGTAGAAAAAGGGGCTCGTTGGAGCATAACAGTGGCAGGGGGTGTGACAGCCCTGGCGACACTGCATGCCGAGATATGCAAACATTGTGAAGAGGGTGAAGGGTGGTCCTCAACACGAATGAAGCAGCCTCGTGTGAAATATATTACAATGCCGGTACATCTATTTTGGAGCATCGGAGATACGATAGGTGACAGTACCGCTGTCGTAACGCGTCGATGCAGAGACATGTCGTATCACTAAGAGGGGGGCAGAAGAAACCTCAAAGCGAGTCGGACAGCTCCAGGAATCGTAGAAAAAGGGGGCCTCGTTAGAGCATAACAGTGGCAGGGGGTGTAAAGGCCCTGGCGGCACTGCATGCCGAGACATGCAAACATTGTGAAGAGGGTGAAGGGTGGTCCTCAACACGAATGAAGCAGCCTCGTGTGAAATATAATAAAATGCCTGTACATCAATTTTGGAGCATCGGAGATACGATAGGTGACAGTACCGCTGTCGTAACGCGTCGATGCGGAGACATGTTCCTATGCATAGAGGGTGGTAGAAGGAAACCTCAACGCAAGGTGAACAGCTCAAAAACCTGGCACTGATGTGCTGAGAGAACCTCTTAGCAGTGAGATTTTCTGCCTCACAATAATTTCATCCTGATTTTATCATTGTGCAATGCGTGAAAAGAACATATTTGTGGGAGTGGCAAAAGGGGGGTGCAAGATTCATAGCCGAGAACCACTTCAAATTTATCATGTCATAAAACAACTGAAACAAGACAGGCTATCATATCATAATCTAACTGAAACACAGAAAAAATAATATTAAACAAGCACTACGAATTGCAAAGTTCCTCATAATGTCCAGAATTAGCTCAATCATGCATACTTTAATTATAATATAAAATCAAGCAGATGATAACATACGTGTAAAATAAAGAAAATAGAATAGTCCAGCCTGAATTAAAATACCAGCTCGGTCATGTGAGTTGGAGAAGTAGCCGCACTGGGAATTTGGGGGTGGGTGGGAAAAATTTTCTGAAGTTCAAAATTATTCTGAAGCTCTGATTCTGTGTTTTCCGTGCGAAATCTGATCGAGTGCATGGTGAAATTTGGGAGGTTTCTTTTGCATCGGTTTGATTGACATGTGAGGAGCACGAAACTCAGATTTGCTCTATGATTGGTCAAAGTTCGTCAGCTGACTAAATGCCGTACTGCGATTGGATAACGAGCCCATTTTAGATTTACTGTGTTTGGACCACACAGAAATGTAAACAGAGTGAAAGCTGCTGAAGTTTCCGCGTCCTGTACATGTCAATACTTAATTTTCATATTTACAGAACACAGAACCGGCTTTAACGCAAGCTGGGCGAGAGGTGCTTGGCGTCAAATAATTAACTAAAATTCATCGTATCGCTATGAATTTATAAATTATAAATGTTTTCTAAAGATGTTTGCAAGAGTAAAGCAGGTTTAAAACGACATGTAAACAAGAAACCTAAAGATGATACAGCAACAGCGACAGCACAAAATGAAACAGAAGCAGAAACTATAACGTTTGGAACGTTTGGAATTGACTTATTCAAGATAATCGTTCAAAAAGCAAGAAAACTGCAGGAAAAATGGTTGCTGTCCAGAGAGAAATAGAGTTGCACTCTGATGTATGTCTGTATTGCATTTCAGAAACAGCAACACGAGGGTCAGAGAAGAAAAAAAACAGCAAATTCAATCAAGAATAATAGGATTCTACAGATATATTAAAACGTTGCTATACCCTACATCCATCAGGTCAGCATTCCCTGTATCAAAAGACCCTGAAAGACTGTCTACCGGAAAGATAAGCACGTTCGCAAAGGAAAATTGAGTGAAACAGGAGGCCGTAAAATAAAGCAGGAGGAAATCAAGGATATCATAAAATGCAATACAACACGGTGATAGCTAAAGTACTTTAAGCAGTTAAAAAACCCAGCATTGAGTGATGGCTGCAAAAAAACGATCCTCCTACTGATGGCGTTCATTTATTAAAACTCGAGAGAAGTTCATAGCTAACAAAACTTGGACATAAAAGGCTAAGGAAAGTCAAACAAGAGGACTTGTTATCAGTAACTACAGAAAATCTTAATGCGGCAAACAAAAGGACACTGAAACACCTCCAAGTTTCGTACTGGCAAGGTATCCAGGACTTAAAAAGCATTCAATATTAAACATGAAAACTGAAACAGTTATTTCAAGAGTCCAGAAAAGCGTGTATTCATACTAGCACTCTCCTAGGCATAAACTTGCAACGAAGGTCTCTACGAATGGTCATAGTGACTACACGTGTGCCGGATTTTCGATTTGTTTCAAAGCTAAGCATACTATGAAACAGTGGAAGAAAGCCCTGGAAAGCTTAAGAGACATGTGCGTGGCTACCAAGCTAACAAAACTGCTTTAGCACAATAATAGTAATATCCTTGCTACCGTTTTAAGTTCATACAATACAAATATGAATACGAGTGTGGATGAGAGTGTGAATGTTATGAAAAGGGTGGATGCATATGTGAATATCTACATACTAAACCTGCTATGTTCTTCAAATTCCTCGTATGCATACAATTTTTTAAAGCTCATTGAATGATTACCTTGCATTCCGAACAAAAGCTTCTTAGTGAAAAAGTAAGTGATAATAAGGAAGTACGAAGAATACAATAACGAAGTTCACCCGAAATGTGTATATCGTAAGGCAAAAGAAAGAAAGAAAGGAACACAGAATTAGGTTCTTTCTTATGACCATGTTATTATCCTACCAGTATACATTCAAGGCAAAAGCAATGACAAGATTTTTTGAGCAATAATTAGCTATATCGAACGGTTCACTGTGTAAGCAATAAAGATTCCCTGCCAACAAGCACCTACACCAGAATGCCCAAATCTCGCAATATGAATATGAATACGAAAAAGACAATGAAACAAATGAACAGTAAAATGACAATTGCAAGGGTGTTATCCAGTTATATCTGAACTATTGTTTACACAAAACTTCAAAACAAAGATCAGAAGAAAAAAGATTTTAATTCAACATAATGAAAATGAAGGATAAGCAACGATCTCAAAGAAAATAGGAATCTAAAGCAGAGGAAACAATAAGGTACATTTGGGATGACACAGATGATTCATTACATTCCATTTTGACATTGATAAAGTATTATTGGACAAGAACGCCATTAACGCTGTAGTAGAAGATTGAAGAAGCATATAATATTGCAGTAAACAAAACATCTGGAGGGGCATAATGAAAAACGCAAATGAATATTTGAAACAAACCAAAAATGGTGTTAGAAAAATAAATGCCAATGCAAATCCAAGGAAGGGAGTTGCATATTCGTAGATGCGTTTCCCGCGCCATATGACCCCCTCAGATCCTTAAGGAGCATGAGGTACGTAAGGTGATTTCAAGTGCTTTGTTTGGGTAATTATATTTGCATAATATTGCTGATTTTGCTAAAATAGACGTTTTTGCAAAGAAAATTTCAAAATAAATAAAGGAAGAGGTAAAAGAAATTCAAACAGAGAAAATTGCTATATTTTGTTAAAGCATTCCTGATTAATTGGTAGGAGGGTAAGTAGGTAGGTATGTTCCTTCCGGTTAGTAAAAACGCACTCAATCGTGTTTTTATTTTGCAAACATAAACACAGTTGCTATGTTTTAAGAATACTGCGATGGGCGATATAGATGCCGCGAAGGATGGGTAACTGAAACTGAATATTTGGAATGAAGGTAATGCTCATGATGATATTAATGACGATTATGATGATTATCATTTTTATCATACAGGGTTGTTGTAAAAAGGATGTTGTTGCTGTAATGAAAATATAATTTGCAACCGGTTTAAGCAATGTCCTAATACAAGTTTCCAGACCATGGACCCAAACGGACTAACCGGTTTGCCGGCTCGCTCGCCCGTTTGCCGGTAGGCCTTGCATCGTTGGCAAAGCAGACTTGCCTTGGAGCCAGAGGGGGGTAATAATAGCGATCTTATATTTATGTAATGTTTACTAATTACATAAATATAATATGTAATGAACAGGCCTGTACGGAGAGCCAAGTTGCTAGTTGGGATGACCTTCTAGCAACTTTGCGCTTTGCCTTAAACCTCATTGACTCAATGATCTCACCTGTCCTCCTTTATGGCTCAGAAGTTTGGGGACCCTACCTTAATTTAAAACAAAGTGATTCGGATAAACAGGAAATCGAAAAGGTGCACACCCAATTCCTTAAAAGAATTCTTGGTGTTAACAGATCCACCACAAATGCTTTGGTCCGTGCTGAAATGGGACGATTCCCTCTAAACGTAGCAATTGACTGTAGAGTTAATAATTTTGTCAAACATATTAAAGGATATTGTGAACCAGATTCACTTGTTTTTCAAGCACTTGAATATAAAAACTCTGTTAATTCTCGTAACACAATAACCTCTTATATTAATGAAATAAATAACGATGTAAAAGAAAACGGCTTAGCCATAGACTCTCTGACATCTCTCTCTAAAACTAACACGAAAAAGATAATAAAACATCAATATCACATATACTGGAAACCTTACATTGACAGCTGCTCAAAAGCTCTTTCTTATAAGACATACAAAACTCGAACCTTCTTCGAGCCATATCTATATTTAATCCCAAAGCGAAAATGTAGAAGATTCTTCTCAAAAGTAAGACTTAGTGACCATTGCCTAGCAATTGAAAAGGAGAGACACACGAAACCCTCCATTGAAAGAGATCAAAGATTTTGCAAATACTGTAGCAATGAAGTAGAAAATGAAACACACTTCATATTATCCTGTAAAAATTACAACTTTGAACACAAGATTTTCCTTGAAAAGATTGACAATCTATGTCCCCAATTTAAATCTATTCCAACAAATGAACAAAAATTCATATATCTAATGACATGCGAAAATGAAACTTTGATAAAAGATACAAGCTAATTCATTTCAACTATATATGATAAACGATTACAAGCAAATTAAAAAAAACACTAGAGCATTTTAGAACCTTTATCTTTATTAACACTTAACTGTTGTGGAACTTGCTTATTTTTTTCTAATTACCATTGTATTTTTTGTTATGTTGTAGTTAGTTATAGACCATGTATCATATGATATAGCGTCAAATTATAAAAAAAGAAAGAAAAAAAACTGTTGTCTCCCAGAAACATTTGCGTGTCTCTTGCGACAAATTTTGTCGCGGACTACAAAGTCTCCGAGGTGGCTAAACTGGGAGACACCGAGGGGACATAAACGTCGCGCGCAATATGTCTCCTAGTTTAGCCAGGCCTTAATATTTGTCAGGAAGGCCGTCCAACATTAAAGGGGTTTATATGAATTTTAAAAGCAAGTTGAATTTACTCACCACGTGAGAGCATCCGTCAACCTTCTCACGGAAACCTCTAATCGTGATCATGTTTGACAACAATCAAAGGCAACGTTCTTCCAGAATAACTCTTCAAATAGCAATGTTTTAGAAGGTTTCTTAGAAGAATTTTGATGCAATTTCGAAGATTTAGAGTTGAAAAATGTTTGCAAAATGAATTCGACGATGAGGTAAGTTGAAATGAATTTATATTTCCGTGATTTTCCTTAACATTAGGCTAACCGTCTCCCTTGGGTCTGTGGGTTATTTTGGTTATGTTGTAATACTTCTGTTAATTGCCCAACATGATACGAAAATATTTCCCCTTTTGTCCCAGGCCGAAATTTATGATAATAAATGTTTTCTAAAGACGTTTGAAAGAGTAAAGCAGGTTTAAAACGACATGTAAACAAGAAATGTAAAGATGATACAGCAACAGCGCTGCACAAAATGAAACGCATGCGGAAATAATTACTTTTTGCATTGAATTACCAAACTATCGAGCAAACCGCAAGAAAAACTGCAAGCACAAATGGCTGCCATCGAGATGAAATGATTAGAGAAATTGAAGCGTGTAGGGCCTAGCCCCTGAAGGGTTTTTCCTAATAGTAAATTATAGGAATAACACAATCTTCCTTTTTTTCGATCTTTCACGAGCAAAATGTATCGCATGAGATACAAGACAACACATACACAAAACATTTGTGGTTTATCTATTGCTACACATTGGTCAAGAATGGTGTCTACTTGTCTATACATGAACACGTGGAAAAAAGGGGTTCAACAAACTCTACCCTACGGAAACAGCCCTCAAACGACGTGTCTTCCGAACAATGATGTATGAATGTCAGACGCTCACCAGAGAAGTCACTGATAATCTTGAGGAATGCCATAGGAGGAACGAAAGGAAAATGCTAGGGAAAATCAAGTACAAAGAAAACTGTATCTTAATAACTAACAATATTAACACGGGTGGATGATACTAGTTCAGTTAGTTACTAAACTAAAATGGAACAACCTTGAATAACAAACAATAACAAACATGAACTCTCGCATGCGCTGTTTCTATTTATCTCTGAATGACACCCGTGTTATAAAATGTAACCAGCTACTTCATGGTTTACTCCGCAGTTCACGTTATAGCTAGAGACCTCAAAGTAGCAACCAAGGAAATGGTTTGTGAGAGTCAACATATCATTCTGCATACGTCTACCATGGGATGCTTCGAGAACTTAGTTCAATCAAGGAAGATTGGTGCAACCCAATTAAATGAGATTCTAAACGGCCGGCCTGAAAATACAAAATAGATTGGAAATGAGTCACTGGACTCGTTGTTTTTTTTTTCGGGCTGTTAGTTGCGATTCTACGGCCAACTGCACACATCTTAAAACTATTTACATAAAAACAGCACTGACTCACCAGTTTACAGAAGTACACAGCTTTCAGGAATTTTTTTATATTTTCAAAGTAAACAAGTTAAAAAATGAAGAGGTAGGACCAAGCATTGAAAAGCTGAGGAGACACATATGCGGCATCCAAGCTATTCAAACTACTTTAACACAGTACTAGTCGCACCCTTTCTACCATTATAAGTTCACACTACATACATATAAATAACAAAAAGAGTGTGAATATGATTGTGAATCACAGTGTGAATGCATGAACTTAAAAGGATTAACCTTTTATGCTCTTCACATTCGTCGTGTCCTTACATTTTTATGTTCGAAGAATTCGAACATATTGGTGTGGGGGTGGCGTGTCACTAACTAACTAACTAACTAACTAACTAACTAACTAACTAACTAACCAACGCTTGAACAATGGAAAACGTGTAACAATAGTATAAGCATCTCAAGAATGCCATTAGGGCTATGTCTCGGCCATTTATGCGCAATTTGCGGTTAGTTCTTCACAATCACGGCCAGCAAGCCCTTTGTCGATTTAAGGTCAGGTGACAATTTTTCTCCTCGCATAAGCTTGATTGCATATGACTCATGTTGTTTTCCATATGAAACTGGCAAATTGCCACCTTGGATTGGTAAATGACATTTCACGCATTCTCAACATTGATCAAAGGGTCTTGGCAAAGAGCGGCAATTTCAAAACAAATCTTCATTATTATCATCCATTTCAAAACAGTTTTCCCAACAAATCTTCATTATTATCACCATGAAAATCGTCATAATAATAATACGTTTCGTTTGTCTATGCTGGATAAAGAGTGCTCTATGCCATTGGCAGAGCGATATACACAGAGTATTTTTCAGTGTAGTGGAATCAGTTGTCTGATGATCGCATGAATGCGTGAAACTCGGAGTAACAACGAAGATATGTTTCTTTTCTGAGTCTACCTCATAATAATAATAATAATAATAATTATAATCACCATCATCATCATCATCATCATCATCATCATGATTACCATCACCATTGATGGTGTGGCTGCGGCAAAATCTAAAGGAACGGCACCATCACCACAATCACCCCTACAACCATCACCACCACCAGCCCTATCACCACCACCACGACCACCCCTACCAACCATCACCACGATCACCCTTATCACAACCACCACCTCCCTTATCACAACCACCACTACCACCCCTACAACCATCACCACGACCACCTTTATCACCACCACCACCACCCCCCCTATCACCACCACCACAACCACCCCAACAATCATCACCACGATCATCCCTATCACAACCACCACAAGCACCCCTACCTTCAGCACCACAACCACTTCTACAAACACCACCACATCAACCCTACAAACCACAATCACCCCTACCAACCAGCATCATAATCATCGTGGTCATCAACATCATCATCATAACCACCACCATTATCATAATAATCATTATCGTCATCGTTGTGCATACCGATAAACATCTTTCATCATTTGACCGAAAGAGCTATATTCAACCAGAGTCGTTCTTCGAACATGCCCATAGGGCCCCTATGTTTTAAAACGTCATAATAACCATTGCTGTACTTCACATCCCTCATATTCTTTTTAAAAAATGAATGATAATAAGGAAGCTCATAAAACTCGTTACTATGAAAATCAATATGAATATAAAAATAACATCATCAACATAAACCATCAATTTGAACACGAATTTTAGATTTTGTCAAGTGAAAAACTATGCAGTGAAAAAGAACAACTAACAATACAATTATGGAGGTTAATATTAGTTCCAGGGAAGGCAATAACGGCATGGAAGCAATAGCAATTGGCTATGCAAAAGAAGTCCCTCAGCGCTGTGAAGCCACCATTGCATATCAACTGAGATCTGGTGATGTTTTTCTCATAATCGGAACTTCAGAATGGGCGGTCAGTGTGCCAGCCCAGTGCCAAAATGCCCTTCGCTTCTGGGGGGATGACGAAGAAACGAAGTTTTTTCCGCAGACCAGCACGCTATGTCCATGCCGACAACCAGAGCCCGAAGACACTAGTCAAAAGCATGAAATGAGTGACAGAAAAGACAAGCACCTAAACCAAGCAAGGAGGGGAGGGTGGGTGGGACAAAATCTGCTTGATGGGCACTTTGAAACGTTCCCCGTTCACAGTTCATGTTCAGTTTTAATGATAAGCACAGACCGCGTGGCAAAAATTTATAGCTGCCAAATTTAAACGCACGAGTTAACCCAGTTCACCATAGCAACGCTGCTGTATAAGGAATTGCTTTGCATAAAAAAGCTTCCACCACTCATGAGACACATCAAAAGCTTCTCTAGCTCTAATGCGATGCAAGAGGGAATAATAACATAAAAACCCCTGTCACCTATTAAACCCGAATAAATTGCATCTAGTCGTGCCTTAATATTAGTTCCAGGGAAGGCAATAACGGCATGGAAGCAATAGCAATTCAATTGGCTATGGAAAAGAAGTCCCTCAGTGCTGTGTAGCCACCATTGTCTATCAACTGAGATCTGGTGATGTTTTTCTCATCATTGGAACTTCAGAATGGGCGGTCAGTGTGCCAGCCCAGTGCCAAAATGCCCTTCGCTTCTGGGGGGTTGACGAAGAAACAAAGTTTTTTCCGCCAAGAGCAAAGCTCCCCCAACCCCCCAAAGCAAAGGCAGAGGAAAGCGAGAAAAACATCACCAAGCAACGCATCCTAAACTGGCCCAAGAGAAAGAATACGTGAGCAGCACCAAAGATCTGCACATCATGGGCTGAAGCCTCAATCAAAGATCTGTGCGTTCACGCCTCCACAACTTCCACCGCAACGGCTGCCAGCAAAGCAAATGCGCCAATAAAAGGAATACCTCAAGCAGCGGTAAAGAAAACGTGATATACACGCAAAGCCGTACTATACAACAAGTGACAACGGCATCCAAAAAGCGCGCATAACCTGAAAAGTATTTACTATACAAACCATATACATTACCTCCACCACTGAGACCGACATGTCCAAACATTAACTTTGAGGAAGACCAACCGGTCTTTATAACCTCCGCCAAACATTAACATTGAGGAAGACCCACCGGTCTTTATAACCTCCGCCAAACATTAACATTGAGGAAGACCAACCGGTCTTAATAACCTCCACCAATCATTCACTTTGAGGAAGACCAACCGGTCTTAACAACCTCATTCAATAAGTAATTTTGAGAAAGACCAACTGGTCTTAAGAACCTCATTCAATAAGTAGCTTTGAGGAAGACCAACCGGTCTTAATAGCCTCTGCCAATCGATAACATGCAGGATGACCTGACGGCCATTAACCTCTTAACATACTTTTATGGTAACTCCCATCGGGAGTATAGTCCAGAATAGTGACCAGAGCTGTAAGAACAGATGACCACCAAAACGAAAAAACCTAGAGAAAAGCTAAAGCGCAGAAAAAAAGGAAGAGACAATGCTCTCCGAAAGCATCAACTGGAAAAAACAGACACACGTAAAAGAATGACATAAGCGAGAGAAAATATACACATATACAGGAACATATTTGAACAGTACAAAGCTTTAGTGCAGAAGGAGAATGATATCTCCAAAAAAACATTAAGAGCGAGGATGACCTGACGGCCATTAACGTCAGCCACGGAGAACGTTATCTCCAGTATTGAAATTGATAATTACCTGACGGCCATGAACCACCGCCAAAGAGAACGATATCTCCACCCTACCATCGAGGATGACCTAACAGCCAGACTAGCCATAAGGGTGATCTAAGAGCAACTATGTCTCCATAATTAACAATAAGGTGAACCTTACAGTTATTAACCTTTGAAAGGGGAACATATCTCCAAGTTGAACAGTAAGGTACCTTGCAGTTATTAACTGTCTGGATATGATTAACTGCCTAAAAATCCTAGAGAACATAAATCCAAGATTAGCCACGATGGTGACATAACAGATATGATCTCCGAAAAGGAGCACCTACATCCCCAGGATTAACAATAAGGTAGACCTTGCAGTTATTAACCTTGGAAAGGAGAACATATCCCCAAGATGAACAACGAAGGGACCTTACAGTTATTAACTGCCCATCCTAGGGAATGTATGTCCAAGATTAGCCATGATGGTAACCTAATAGTTATAACCTCTGAAAAAAGGAACAACTATTTCCCCACAATCAGCAATAAAGGTGGACCTTACTGTGTAACTCCAACCATGGAGAAAGAGACTTCCAGTATATGCTAGCAAGTGTATATACCAGATAAGCCACAATGGGGACCTAAAAATGTGGAATCTCAAAAAGAAGCTAATACTTCTCAAAGGTTAACAATAGGGAAGGACCCTTCAGTCATTAAGCCTTGACCATAATGAGCTCCCAAATAAGTAATATGAGTATCTTTCCTTTCCAAACATAACTGTGGTCTTTGTAAACAACATTTCAAATTAACATTGAGAATGACATCAAAGTCTTTACCCCCAAAGAGTGGAGAACATGTATCTCACATGACCAATAAAGGTGACCTTTAGTTATTATTAACTTCTGACTATAGAGACCTGTCTCCAACATTACACGAAGGAACCGAATTGCAAATCATTGAGGTAGGTAGCTAGAAATTCTATAAGGAAATCCCACGCCCAAAATTGTCTGATCAAGGAGCTTGTCTTTGCCTACATTCTCAAGACGTTCGAAATGTCAATTAAACAGCCAAAACTAAACGATTTCGTCCAAGATTCCAAAGTAAGACAAATGTCCTTCTCCAAAGCAAAACCAAGGTAATGAAAAACATGGACCCATTCAATGCTGATTGTTAAACAAAGTAACTTTTATGCATCATTTTAAAATGGGTAGCTAGTAAGGAAAGCCTTCTGGCATGTCTTCACGATGAATGACGAAACAGAAATTTGTTCCAAGTGGAACCTGTGTAAAAGACTACTTGGAAGTTTACTTGGAAGTGCACCCAATACACACAGACACATTTTCACATGATTGCTTGATAAAAATAAGCAAAGGGAGGGCTGCCCCTTGGCCCTACGTCTATGTTCCATCCACAGAGAAACATATCTTCAAATAAGACCTCTACGTGAACACTGCGCTGCCCCAATTTGACCCTGGAACCGGTTTCGCTGTTCTGCATTCTGATTGGCTAAGAACAAACAATAGAATTTAGTTGTCCGCATACACTAGAAATGGCGTTTGGCCGAATGAAAGAAATATCAAAACAAAACTGCTGCAGCCTGGGGCTTCTCCACTCCTGAAATATTTGGATACTCATAAAAGAGGAAAGCACTGAAGTTTTGAAGCTATAATGAGCCAACTCTAGACTAGCTAGTCTAGCCTAGCTAAAATAAGATTTGTTCCTGACTTGTAGAAACTCACGGTAAAACTTCAAGAATTAACAAACATGATAACTTCTAACCACAGCAAGCGCTTGCTAACATGGATTTTTCTCTACTGATTCCTATGAAGCATTTATCTTTTCATTTTGTTCTGAAATGGTCGTTGAAATCAAGTATAGCCAAACGAAAAATATTTTACTTGTCCTGCGTCTAAAACTCATTGACGACTTGAAGCCGAACTGTGGCCACCGACTGGAATCATTTACATAATTTATGCTTTTTATTCCAAGCCAAAAATTGACAAATTTTGTCTGAAGGGTATCTGTTGTGGGCTGAGTTAACAACAACAACAACAGGCATCCTTAGGAACGAAGTTGCCCAAACCACTGACACTATGCTAAGACCCAGTCTCCTTATTAACCTCTGTCATGATGGGGAAGAATTTCCTTTTCTTTTCTTCATAAAAAACATTGCAAAGCATTGTGTTTTCAAACGAAAGCACAGAACAACATCCATTAAGGACAAGATAAACTGAAATAGTGCAAAAAAATTACTATCACTTGTCAAAATGACCCATAGTTCATACCACTCTGATGTTGGCAGAGCAGCCCCCAAAGAAGTTCTTCATGAAATTTAGGTTGGTTAGATCAACCGTAGCCAGAAAAAGAAGGCTTCCATAGCCAAGGCCTGACCCAAATTGATAAGTTGTACTCTCAAAATGTGTCTGGGGCTAAGCCAAGAGCAATTACAAAACATAAAACTGGGATACTTGTTTGCCCATTTAATAATGCAGAAAATTCAGCTTATTCAAAGAACACTGCACCCAGCTGAACAACAACTTGACCTTTCCAGATGATATAAAATCTGTTCAGAGTACCGAAACTGGGCAATCAATTGATAATAAGGCAATTCTTATTTAACATGTACCTTGAAGCATCATCTCCCACCATTAAAGTTGATGGTTAAAGATTAAATAGATTTTCTCTCTTAACAAAAACAATAGGCAATTCAAAGCTGTATAGCTGCATACGAGAATGTAAAAAATAAGCAGATGCAATCAAAGTTACTCTATGATATTGACATCAGCAAACAGCTTAAATTTACATACACAAATAACCCAAGCTCCTTACGGGAAAATGAATTTCACAAATTGGAGAAAAAACTGTTGCTATGTAGTTACTATAGGTATGGCTGACAGGAGTGATCGAAGCCAAAAAATGTTAAACTCAATTAAAATTGTCGTAGGGTTGCAATAATTGGATATGAAAATGCAAAAATCTGACTGTTGCATCCAAAACAACGTATGAAAGGCAATACCATAAACAATGGTTCAAAACTCCAAAAGATTTCATTTTTTTTCTTTTAGTTATTTAGGACACAGGCCTCAAGGTACCCATGAACCAATAACAAAAGTGATGCAGGGAACAAATTGGAGAAATACAGGACTTTATATTTGTGTTAGCTTAATGCCTAGTATCACCAACCAAAAGGCCTGCCTATATCAAAATAGCCGAAAAAACGGATCTCATTCCTGCAAACATGCTTGCAATTTTTGCTTATATCTGGATGGGCAGTCCAACAGCACGAAAATACTACTAGAAAGCTCGGAAAATGTTCGTGTTTTGTCATATGTCCATTAGGCCTATATATAATTTAGATTACTTCTCTATCTTCTCCAAACAGGAAAATTCGTGTATCTAATCTAGAGGCCCGGTGCACTCGACATACAATCCAACAAGAGAATAAATGAAGAAATAAGTTTGGTACTAGCAAGGTATCCAGGAATTTCAAAGCATTCAATGTTAAACATGAAAACTGAAACAGTTATTTCAAGAGTCCAGAAAAACGTGTATTCATACTAGCACTCTCCTAAACTTGCAACAAAGGTCTCTACGAATGGTCATAGTGACTACACGTGTGCCGGATTTTCGATTTATTTCAAAGCTAAGCATACTATGAAACAGTGGAAGAAAGCCCTGGAAAGCTTAAGAGACATGTGCGTCGCTACCAAGCTTATAAAACTGCTTTAGCACAATAATAGTAATATCCTTGCTACCGTTTTAAGTTCATACAATACAAATATGAGTACGAGTGTGAATGAGAGTGTGAATGTTATGAAAAGGGTGGATGCATATGAGAATATCTACATAATAAACCTGCTATGTTCTTCAAATTCCTCGTATCCATACAATTTTTAAAGCTCATTGAATGATTACCTTGCATTCCGAACAAATGCTTCTTAGTGAAAAAGTAAGTGATAATAAGGAAGTACGAAGAATACAATAACGAAGTTCACCCGAAATGTGTATGTAAATCGTTAGGCGGAGAACAGGTCGCTGGTTTGTATAACAAATCTAGACTGCAGGCAACGTTTAAGCAGAAACTTTCCACAAAAGAGCGAAATAATTTTTGTACGTCTTTCGTACTAGCTTGCAATGGAAACTTTCAATTTGTGAAAGAAATTTCATAAGAACTTCTTCGCAAGGCTCACTTACCTCCTTCAATTTGTCTGAATTGCTCTGCAAAAGAAAGGAACACAGAATTAGGTTGCTTCTTATGATCATGTTATTATCCTACCAGTATATATTCAAGGCGTTAGAAAAATGGTGTTAGAAAAATAAATGCCAATGCAAATTCAAGGAAGGGAGTTGCATATTCGTAGATGCGTTTCCCGCGCCATATGACCCCCTCAGATCCTTAAGGAGCATGAGGTACGTAAGGTGATTTTCAGGTTCTTTGTTTGGGTAATTATATTTGCATAATATTGCTGATTTTGCTAAAATGACGTTTTTGCAAAGAAAATTTCAAAATAAATAAAGGAAGAGGTAAAAGAAATTCAAACAGAGAAAATTGCTATATTTTGTTAAAGCATTCCTGATTAATTGGTAGGGTATGAGGGTAAGTAGGTAGGTATGTTCCTTCCGGTTAGCAAAAAACGCACTCAATCATGTTTTTATTTCGCAAAAATGAACACAGTTGCTATGTTTTAAGAATAATGCGATGGGCGCTATAGATGCTGCGAAGGATTGGTAACTGAAACTGAATATTTGGAATGAAGGTAATGCTCATGATGATATTAATGACCATTATGATGATTATCATTTTTATCATACAGGGTTGTTGTAAAAAGGCTGTTGTTGCTGTAATGAAGATATTATTTGCAACCGGTTTAAGCAATGTGCTAACACAAGTTTCCAGACCATGGATCCAAATGGACTCACCGGTTTGCTGGCTCGCTCGCCCGTTTGCCGGTAGGCCTTGCATCGTTGGCAAAGCAGACTTGCCTTGGACCCAGAGGGGGGTAATAATAGCGATCTTATATTTATGTAATGGTTACTAATTACATAAATATAATATGTAATGAACAGGCCTGTACGAAGAGCCAAGTTGCTAGTTGGGATGACCTTTTAGCAACTTTGCGCTTTGCCTTAAACCTCATTGACTCAATGATCTCACCTGTCCTCCTTTATGGCTCAGAAGTTTGGGGACCCTACCTTAATTTAAAACAAAGTGATTTGGATAAACAGGAAATCGAAAAGGTGCACACCCAATTCCTTAAAAGAATTCTTGGTGTTAACAGATCCACTACTAATGCTTTGGTCCGTGCTGAAATGGGACGATTCCCTCTAAACGTAGCAATTGACTGTAGAGTTAATGACTTTGTCAAACATATTAAAGGCTATTGTGAACCAGATTCACTTTTTTGCAAGCATTTGAATATAAAAACTCTGTTTATTCTCGTAACACAATAACCTCTTATATTAATGAAATAAATAACGATGTAAAAGAAAACGGCTTAGCCATAGACTCTCTGACACCTCTCTTTAAAACTAACACGAAAAAGATAATAAAACATCAATATCACATATACTGGAAACCTTACATTGACAGCTGCTCAAAAGCTCTTTCTTATAAGACATACAAAACTCGAACCTACTTCGAGCCATATCTATATTTAATCCCAAAGCGAAAATGTAGAAGATTCTTCTCAAAATTAAGACTTAGTGACCATTGCCTAGCAATTGAAAAGGGGTGACACACGAAACCCTCCATTGAAAGAGATCAAAGATTTTGCAAATACTGTAGCAATGAAGTAGAAAATGAAACACACTTTATATTATCCTGAAAAAATTGAAATTACAACTTTGAACGCAAGATTTTCCTTGAAAAGATTGAAAATCTATGTCCCCAATTTAAATCTATTCCAACAAATGAACAAAAATTCATATATCTAATGACATGCGAAAATGAAACTTTGATAAAAGATACAAGCTAATTCATTTCAACTATATATGATAAACGATTACAAGCAAATTAAAAAAAAACTTAGAGCATTTTAGAACCTTTATCTTTATTAACACTTAACTGTTGTGTAACTTGCTTATTTTTTTCTAATTACCATTGTATTTTTTGTTATGTTGTAGTTAGTTATAGACCATGTATCATATGATATAGCGTCAAATTATAAAAAAAGAAAGAAAAAAAAACTGTTGTCTCCCAGAAACATTTGCGTGTCTCTTGCTACAGATTTTGTCGCGTACTACAAAGTCTCCGAGGTGGCTAAACTGGGAGACACCGAGGGGACATAAACGTCGCGCGCAATATGTCTCCTAGTTTTGCCAGGCCTTAATATTTGTCAGGAAGGCCGTCCAACATTAAAGGGGTTTATATGAATTTTAAAAGCAAGTTGAATTTACTCACCACGTGAGAGCATCCGTCAACCTTCTCACAGAAACCTCTAATCGTGATCATGTTTGACAACAATCAAAGGCAACGTTCTTCCAGAATAACTCTTCAAATAGCAATGTTTTCGAAGGTTTCTTAGAAGAATTTCGATGCAATTTCGAAGATGTAGAGTTGAAAAATGTTTGCAAATTGAATTCGACGATGAGGTAAGTTGAAATGAATTTATATTTCCGTGATTTTGCTTAACCTTAGGCTAACCGTCTCGCTCGGGTCTGTGGGTTATTTTGGTAATGTTGTAATACTTCTGTTAATTGCCCAACATGATACGAAAATATTTACCCTTTTGTCCCAGGCCGAAATTTATGATTATAAATGATTTCTAAAGACGTTTGAAAGAGTAAAGCAGGTTTAAAACGACATGTAAACAGGAAATGCAAAGATGATACAGCAACAGCGCTGCACAAAATGAAACGCATGCGGAAATAATAACTTTTTGCATTGAATTACCCAACTATCGAGCAAACCGCAGGAAAAACTGCAAGCACAAATGGCTGCCATCGAGATGAAATGATTAGAGAATTGAAGCGTGTAGGGCCTAGCCCCTGAAGGGTTTTTCCTAATAGTAAATTATAGGAATAACACAATCTTCCTTTTTTTCGATCTTTCACGAGCAAAATGTATCGCATGAGATACAAGACAACACATACACAAAACATTTGTGGTATATCTATTGCTACACATTGGTCAAGAATGGCGTCTACTTGTCTATACATGAACACGTGGAAAAAAGAGGTTCAACAAACTCTACCCTACGGAAACAGCCCTCAAACGACGTGTCTTCCGAACAATGATGTATGAATGTCAGACGCTCACTAGAGAAGTCACTGATAATCTTGAGGAGTGCCAAAAGAGGAAAGAAAGGAAAATGCTATAGAAAATCAAGTAAAAAGAAAACTGTATCTCAATAAATAACAATATTAACACGGGTGGATGATACTAGTTCAGTTAGTTACTAAACTAAAATGGAAATGGGCAGAAGATGTTGCCCGCATGACTGACAACAGATTACAAGCACAAAATAGCAATTTCTTCAAGGTAAACGACAATGGGGAAGACCAAAAAAAGATTGCCAGACGATATGTACAAGTTGCAAGAAGATACATGGTCTAGGGTAGACAAAGAAGAGTCATACAAAGTGGAGGTTTCTTGCATAGGGTTACTTTCAGACACAGAGAGACACAGCCGTGATATGATACTTACTATCAACGGCATTACACATACCGTATTTCCTCATAAAAGCGCCCTCCATCAGCAAGGGGGAAAATGTTTTTAGCCAATCAGCGAACTTGCTTATATCCTGGGACAGCCAACCATTTTGCTCGTAGAGCAAAGGAGAGGTTCGGGAGAAAATCATCAGATTCAAAAAAAAATCTTTGGCGTATTGCTTGTCCGTTGAAGATTTGTACAAAAACAGCTTTCAAAAGAATCACTTGTTGCACACAATACTCGTAGTTTTTATGAAAGTGGAGATATATTCTGGTAGAAAAAGGCCCTTTCTAACTTTCTGTCGCTCCCCTTCTTGAAAGATTTCTGCAGATAAGAGACCCTTTTTCGGTACTTTGCCTTAGGCCAACAAATGCAACAACCACAAGTTTTGTGCACAAAAGTTTCCCTCGTCAGTGGACAATTCAAAGGAATATTATAGACAACATCCGATTTTTCATGCATGGATGAAGAAAGAAGCTTCCAGATCAAAAGCCTTGGAATTCTAAGCCTTGATTGGCCAATTTGTCATTCATCCACGCCACGCAATGAACTACTGAAACTTCCGTCAATAGCGTTGTAAAGATTTCTCTCTGCTTCGCAGCGGAAATCAACAACAACAGAGAGAAAACGCAAAGAAAAAAAGGAAAAATTAATTTCCAATTGAGCATTTATGGCTTCCTTAATTTTGAGTTGGTAGGATGTTAGGGAAGAATCTTAAATAGTAGAGCAATATAACAAGGAGAGCTTTGAAGATACTACTTGCAAATGTGACTATGTAGGTAAGATATATGAAGATAACATAAGTAACAATCCTGTATACTGTATGATGCCTCATGCATGGATAGGAGAACCATGCAACTAGTACATGGTACTTAAAATTCTTGAAAGATCCACACAATGTAATGTTGCATAGATATTTGGGATAGTGACACAGCATGACTGGAAACTGGGTAATATTTTTTCTACAGATAAAAGTTTCCACAATTAAATAAAAAAACCAATTGAGAAGAAACGACAATAAGCTATGCTATTTAATCTTTACGAACTAATATTTGGCCATGCCAAGCAAGGTTTCATAAGAGTGAGTTACAGTTAAATTTGATATCGATTTTGAATGAGCAGATTTATGTATAGTAGGTAATGTGAATTTTCGTTATTGCGATTTGACTGGTTATAGGGTTGATGGTGCACAGCAGGAAGTGCATGGTATGTATCAGATGCTTTTGATATTACAAAGAGAATAATAAAACTTCTGATGACGATTATGGTTGTGATGGAGAAATGAGGATATAGCATGAAGAATGAAGATGACATGATGATAATATAAAATAATAACAACATTCATAGAAATAAAATGACAACAGAAAAATTAAAAATAATAAAAATGATAGTAATGATTATAATTATGAGAATAATGATAATAATAATGATAATAGTGATAATCTATAATCACAATACATGATTTCTGTATGTAGCTTATAATAGAAAGTATAGTTAGTGAGAATAATGCAGAGTTAGAGGTTAGCGGTCAGTTATCCTATTAAGTCCGTGTTGTATGAATGTGTTGCCTAAGCCAATGAAATAATGTTAGGTCTCTTAGCCCTCTTGCTGTCTGTCCTATCTACTGGCAGTTGCTATCTCTGTTGCGTAGGCAATCATTATATAACGCAAATAACGTTTGTGGAGTTACAGTCCAGTCGCTGTTGTATGTTAAATGTCTTGCCGGTGTTAGTAAATGTAACCGTGTCAAATATGTGTGTGCACATATTGCAGTTTCGTTTAAACATGCATTTATGTGTGCCTTGAAGATCAGTAGTGACGTCATTTTCCATTTTTGCACGTACTAGGTAAACTCTTAGGCTTTTAGGTCTAAGGTAACTGAGTACTGGCGGTTCTGGAAAAGATTCCTTGTAGTTTTCGGAACATTGTAGTATGTTGTGGTGTCATTTAAGTATTTGTCCCAATTGAGGCAATTTGAATGTTAAATTATACCATTGTGTCCTGTCTTATATGTTTGGTAGTTAGGCTCTCTTGCCTTGTTACTGAGGAAGCTTACCATATTTCGTTTCGTACATGTTTGGGTCAGTAACCTCTGTTTGGAAGGTATGTCGACAGTTCTGTAGCTCGTTTGGTAAAATTGTTGTTGTCAGGGCACATGGATCGTAAACGTAGAGCTAGACTGTCGGGTATTGAGCCTTTCGTATGCTCCGGATGAGCAGAGGAACGGAGAAGATATCGATGGGTATCAGTGGGTTTGATGTAGAGGTCTGTGGAAGTACTGTTGTCTGAATTAAACTTGCCAGTAACATTAAGGAAATGTTTTGAGGTGATGGCAATGTCACTGGTAAATTTGATTGTCGGGTGGATATGGTCGAGGCTCTTGATAAAGTCCGCAAGTTTGTCTTCACCTGTGTGTCTGTTAAAAATACAGACTCTAGCCTGAACAAGACAAAGATACGTCTTCATTGTAGGATATCAAAATCATAAGAGAGATTATACTCTACAAGCAAACATACTTGAAAAACAGAGTTCACGTGGTAGGAACATTCTCGAACCACGCTAAAATGTCCAATAGGATAACAGAACTAATTATATGCTAATTTATGATAACAGCAACAACTACAACAAAGCATTACGTAATATGATGACAAAATATCACTTATCAACACTCCCACTTGATGATTGTGTCATCATTTTAATTAAACAATAATATATAAGCATCAGCAAAAAAAAAATATTAATCAGTAGGATAAATGTTCAATGAATCTCGAAATTTCTCAAACTTGTTTCTTGTGAGTCCTTTAGTCAATATATCTGCTGACATAGAGTCTGTTGGACACAAACTTACTTCAATTTCATCTGACAATACCTTTTCACGAATGAAATGGTAAGTAATGTCTATGTGCTTTGTTCGGTTATGAAATTGCGGATTCTTCGACAGCTTAATTGCTCCTTGATTATCTTCATAAATTAACGTTGGAGAATCTATTTGATAACCAATGTCGAACAATAATCTGCGTAACCAAATTCCTTCTTGAGCTGCAAGACTCAAAGACACGTATTCGGCTTCTGTGGTTGATTTTGCGACAGAAGCTTGTCGTTTGCTGCACCAGCTTACTGTGGCATTAGCAATTTTGAAGGCATAACCCGAAGTAGAGCGACGAGTGTCCATGTCTCCTCCCCAATCAGCATCCGAATAACCATATAACTCTGATTTCTCACCATCAACTGAGAACTTTAATCCATAGTTGAGAGTTCCTTTTATATACCGCAAAATACGCATAACACCACACCAGCGTTGTTTACTTGGATTTGAATTAAATTGAGACAATATACTGACTGCTGCTGCAATATCTGGTCTAGTAGATGTAGAAGCATAAGTTAAACAACCAATAGCTTGTTGATAGATTTGTGAATCGAAGGGTTCCTCATCTTCTTTAATCTTATGGAATTTCATTCCAACTTCAACTGGTGTAGACACCGATTTGCACTCTTCCATATCAAAGCGTTTAAGGATGTTCTGTAAATAGCTTGGTTGACTAATATACAACGTTTAAGTAGAGCGATCCCTTTTAATTAACATACCAAGAATTGAATGTGCTTCTCCTTGATCTACCATCTTGAATTTCTTACACAAACAAGCTTTCTCTGCATTCAACATATCCATATCATTAGAAATAGATATAATGTCGTCGACATAAACAGCTAAAATAACAAAACTTATCTTTCCATCAGCGTTCTTCTCTGACTTTATGTAGACACAGTTATCAGCGTTATTTTTACGATAACCAGATGAGATTAAGAACTTATCGAGTGTGTTATTCCAACATCGAGCGGACTGTTTTAGCCCATAAAGACTTTTCTTGAGTTTACACACATGATTCGGATGATCAGCATCAACAAAACCTTCTGGTTGCATCATGTAAATCTCTGTATCAATAGTTCGATTTAGAAAAGCTGTCTTTACATCCATTTGGTGTATTTCCCAGTTGTTAGCATTAGCTAAAGCAATTAACGATCTTATAGCAGAATACCTGGCAACTGGTGAATATACTTCGTTATAATCGATTCCTTGAGTTTGTGAATAACCTTGGGCCACCAGTCTAGCTTTAAAACGATCCAAGTTTCCGCTAGCATCTCTTTTAACTTTCAAGACCCATTTGGATCCAACAATGTTTTTACCTCTTGGGCATGGTACTAGTTCCCAAGTTCCATTTTCAATTAATGATTGATATTCTGCATTCAGAGCCTTCTTCCACTGAACTGAGTTTTCACTATTCAGTGCTTCATTTAACGATTTAGGCTCATCAGTCTCCACTGTTAAAGATTCAGCAATAGAGCATTCTTCAGCTTGATATCTCTTAGGTGGATTTCTTCGCCTCTTTGCATCTAAATTCTCAACCTGTTGCATAAAACGCTCCTCATACGTGGCTCCCACTGGCTTAACATCTTGTAGATTATCAAAATCGTGTTGTAGAATTTCTTGTTTCCCAGTAGAATCAATGCTATCATCATGAAAATCTTCTTCATAGAATTTATAAGATACAACGTTTTCATTATCAGATTCAAAGTCATGAAATTTCTGCTCATAGAATAATACATTTCTGCTTCTAATGAATCTATTAGATGCTACGTCATAGACC
This sequence comes from Chrysaora quinquecirrha, assembly GCA_014526335.1. Classification (NCBI taxonomy): domain Eukaryota; kingdom Metazoa; phylum Cnidaria; class Scyphozoa; order Semaeostomeae; family Pelagiidae; genus Chrysaora; species Chrysaora quinquecirrha. Next base: position 5,447,442 of record JACTAT010000016.1, on the reverse strand, counting down.
TTGTAACCTTTCGTATCATCTGGGTAACCAACAAATATACCTTTCTTGCATTTTGGCTCTAATTTCTTTCTCAAATTATCAGGAGTGTGTACAAAGCAAACACATCCAAATACTTTCAAGTTGGATACTACTGGCTTCTTGCCAAACCAACATTCATATGGCGTTTTGTCTTTTAGCGCATTAGTTGGGCTCCGATTACGTAAATAAACAGCTGTATTAACAGCTTCCGCCCAAAATTGCAAAGGTACTTTAGCGTGATAAATCATTGATCTGGCTGTCTCGATTAATGTCCGATTTAATCTTTCAGAGACACCATTCTGTTCTGGAGAATAGGGGTTGGTGTATTCATGACAGATTCCCCTTTCTTTACAGAAATCAGCAAATTCACGTGAATTGTATTCACCTCCATTATCACTTCTAAGTTTCTTAATGAAGTTATCGTTTGAAAAATATTCAAGATCTTTATCTTTAAACTAGTTTGCTTCTCCACCATACTTAAATATTCTTTGAACTTTGATAATACTTCAGCTTTGCTTTTAATGAAATATGCTTTCACATACCTTGTGTAGTCATCTGTAAAAGTGAGCAAATATTTACTTCCACCAATTGAGTCAATGTTCATGGGACCACAAACATCTGTATGTATCAACTCCAATGGTTTGCTTGCTCTATTCATGCTTTTCTTTGGAAATGGGACTTTGTGCATCTTGCCTAGAGCACAGGCTTCACATTGATGATCAAAGCTATCACCAGAATACTTCATCCCATCTACAAGCTCTTTATTCACAAGACGATTAAGATAGTCAAAATTTAAGTGACCAAATCTGCAATGTCACACACCCAGGTCTGGTTGACTAGATGCTGCCAAGTTTGTGAATTCTGGGGTATTTACTCTGTAAAGTTTCCCATCTAAGATATGACAAATAGTAACTGTTCTTTTATCCTTTGTTACAACACATCTATCTTTATCAAACTTTACTTCTGCTCCATTCAATGCCATAGCTGCAACTGAAATTAGATTCTTTGTTAACTCTGGAACAAACAAAACCTTTTGCAATGAAAGTGTTATCTGATTTGGACCATCATAACATGGGATTTTAACAATTCCTTCTCCAATTGCAGAAATAAAACTGTTGTCACCAAGATAAATCTTTGATGGCTTACTATATTTGGTGAAATTTGAAATCAAATTCTTTTGGAATGTCATGTGCTTGGTTGCTCCACTGTCCACAAACCAGCCATTTTTCAATTCCCAACTTGCTCCTCAATTCCCAAACTACTTCTCAACTTTATCTGCTGCATTACTAACTGCAATGTTTGAATGACCATGCTTCTTATTCTGAGGACAATTCTTAGCAATATGACCATACAGTTTGTATTTATAACACTTAGGCCCTCTATTTTCCTCACGAGATGTTGATCTCATGTACCCTCCACGCTGCTGATTACTTCTTCCTCTACTTAAAGAAAATGCTTTCTTCATGAATAAAGCATCATTTGAACTACTGCTTTGTCTTTCAGTTTTTTCTTTCCGCTTCATATAGTCCTCAATCAACAATCCATTAATATTATCCCAATCAAGTTCATCAGAACTCCTTGCATTAAAACTTGATATAACATCATATGACTCTGGTAGACTACCCAGGACTACAGTAGCAAACTTCTTGGGAGACACATCCTCTTTGAGTTTTTTTAGTTGCTCAGACAGCGAAGTCATCATAGTTAAATGCTCCATCAAGTTTCCCCCTTCTTCCATGGCTGCTGCATAAAACTTACGATTGAGACGCACGATGTGAGTTATAGACACAGACTCAAACTGCTTTTGCAAAGTTTCCCAAGCTTTTTGAGGATTTTTAGTTGACGCTATACGCACTTGAAGACTTGTATTCATGCTCAGAGCGATCAATGAATAGGCTTTATCAGGTAAATATAAACATTAAAAAAACTGAAGGTGACAAAGAGCGTTTGCGGCTGACGTACATTGATAAAAGTCAACAGAGTTCTTGTCATGCATAAAAGATTTAAGTCAATAAACAAGAGGATCTGTGATCAAAGATTCTAGACTAACGTCACGTAGCATACTCTAGCAACGGAAGCACATCAGCTCTATTGGTATGGGATTGGGAAGACTGTTGCAACACAACATATACAATATGTGAGCCGAAACTAAGGAAAAGCAATTTTATACAACTATTGTAAATCCGAGCCGTCCATTTCTTGGCACAAATTCCAATGAAAATGACCTTGGCCAAACTATCGAAATAAAACACAAGACATAACAAGAAGTTTAAACAAGAATGAAAGTAGGATGGTCTGTTTTTGATAGATACAAGAAAATCTATCCTGAAAACAAACTTCTCATATTTTATTGATTAAAGGCTATCAACAAATGTATCATTCCAGCAATCAAATATGGATGTCAGGCATAACTCCCAGCAGAGAAGTCACTCATAACAAGAGGTATGTCAAGGAACAAAGGAAAGGACAATGGTAGGGAAAAAATAAACTGTATCATCATACCAATCTTTGGTGGATGATATTACTACAGACAGTGACTAAATTATATTGCAAATTGGTAAGAGACGTTGCCCGTATGACTGAATTAGAGGCACAGAAAGGGAAGTCGCCGGCAGCTGTCGAAGGCAAACGACCACGCAAAGCACAAATACAAAGATGGCGAGAAGATATTTACCAGTAGCAAATAGCTAAATTGCAACGGACAGACGAAGAATCGCATACACCAGAGGTCTCTGGCAGTGGGTCGCTTCCAGCAGTGGAGGGACACAGCTGAGACATGATATGATATAACAATTGCTATCCTTTGCATTACACATACCTGAATTTTAGTGACAAAGGATGTAATTATATTATAATTACCCAAATAAGATATACCCTTTCTTTATTATGGTTAGCCTTGGTCACTCTTGAAAAATCCATATAAAAAGCATATAGAATCATGGTTACCGGTATTGTTACCCGTACGTGCTCAAGTCTATGCTATGTTTGCATTAAGAAAACCTTTTCTCCAACATAACAGCTTCATAATATTAAGGGTGTAGCTTTAGGGCGTGTCAGTTTTCGATTTTCACTGGACTTATATGCCCCTTGAATATTGAAGAAGGGTTTAAGTGAAACAACAATATTTTGTAACATCTGTTTGAAAATTCAAATGTCCTTTCAAAAATATGTTATACAGGCAATTGGAAAAAATATATTGGAACGGCCTAAATAGTTTTGCTATTATCCACTGAGTCTCCCTGCTCCCAAAAAAAATTCAAACAAGGCCTTCTTTCCGAGGAATATGGCCCATTCCATTTATTTTCTACTTCCATAACTCCAATTCTTCCCTCTTTTACCCGGAAACAATGTTGGTAGTAGAGAAAGAAAACTTTTGTGCGAAACAACACTGCAACAGGGGAGAAGGGGGAATCAATAGATAAAGCTATTTAGGTTGTTCCAATATATCTTGTTCAAGATTATGGCTTTTAAATATCTCCAACTGGACGACCATGACTATCTACGATGCAAAAAAAGCGACAGAAACATCTGGAAGGACCTTGTGAAATAAACAATAGTGCACCTGCACCTACGGCCACTTGGCTATGGAGAGTGATGATGATGCACAAGCAAAAACAGTCCGGAAATCGGTCGGAAAATTCGTTTTATGCCCTTGTATACAACACACATACAACAAATTTCTTTAGAAATTAAACTTACCTCGAAACCATGCTTCTCGTTCTAAAAGAAGGAAAATAAACAGGATGATATTGTTGCTTATGATATTTAAGCTATGCAGAAAGATTAAGAAAATGGTTGATGGAAGATCACTGTCTTAAATCTAGCAAGCTGGCTCTTTATCGCAATATCTATATACAGGGTTCAAGTCTTCACATTATCTTTAATGATGGGTAAATTTCAATTTAAGCAACTTTAATGGCGAAAGAAACTAATATAGTCATGATAAGAAAGTAGGTCCATGTTAAGTTTGAATCGATAGAAGCTTCTTAAATGCTCTGTTACTTCCGTCATAACTTGTCGTCGGTATAAGCATTATGCTGGATGCCTTCCAGGTCAATGGACGTCAGAGGATGAGTAAAGCTATACTTGTATAACCCTTAACGTGCCGCTCGCCTTAAAAATCTTTGAGGTTTCCTGTGTAGAAGTCTTTCTATCTAGAAATCCCTATGGAATCTGGCTGATCTCCAGAAAATCCCTGCATGTATTTAGCGGTGTATTCTTGAAGAGAGTTTCATTTGAATTCAACCACCGATAAGCAAAGTTGTCTTGGTTCATGCAATTTCCCCTCCATACCTATCCCTCTATTTATTGTTTGGTGAGTTTATGAGTTTTTATTATTTGATTTTGCAGTCGACCATTCCGGTTGTCTTTGCAAGATGTACCGGCCGAAATTTGCTTTGCAAATCGGAATCACCGACAGTAAATTGGGTTCCTAGCTAATGCAACAAAGGCTCGTATGCTGACCGGCCAGTTTCTTGAGATTACAAATGTTTCTTTAATTGAAAATTTATAATTTAATATTTTTGAGAGACAGCCCTTAAATACATAGCTATATCGGTAACGATTCAAAACGGGTTCATAATGGAAGCAAAGAAACAGTATGACCAGGAAGCAACGGCAGCAGATTGTAGCGAGACCAAGGTCAAATGGTCTTAAGGAAACATTTACTCGCCTGAAAAGAACTTAAATGCATTTTCAGTCTCAACATTATTAAATGCAAGACGATTAAACCTATCAATTTCTGAAAACAAAAACTGATCATCTTTGAACTAGACAGCTTGATTTTGAAACCTAAAGTAGAAAAGTTGTGACTGCTGGGACCTGTGGTTGCAGGCACTTCAATACTCACAGACACGATTGTTATTTGTTCTATCTACATGGCTATAAATAAAGTAATGCCCTTGCATTCCCACAGGTTTTGCGATTTGACCATTAAAGTGGGGAAAAACAACGGCAAACTAAGGTAGACTGTGGCAAACAAACTGGGGGTCAAAAAAGAAGAAAAGAAATCAAGTTACAACAAAGAGAAAAATGCAAAGAAATAAGAAAGAACAAAATTACAATAAAAAACTTGCATGTTAAGAGATGGTTTTTCTGAGTGTACATGTATGGCTTCATTAATTTTGAGTTGGCAGGATGCGCAGTTACAATTTTAAAAAGCATAAAGCAACCAAGACAGCAGGCAATAGAGCACGAAGAAGATGTTTAAAGCTAATATCTACTGTGAAGACGTACCTAAGGATTAAAAAGATAACAGAAGTAGCAAAAACTTATTAGATGAAACACTGAGGATGGTTATAAGAGATTTGACAACATTATTTAGATTATATACTAGCGAGCACAGGGAAAGCATAAACAGGAAAGGAATTCCCCACAAAGAGGTTGGGTATGAGGTGCCCTAGGTCGAACCGAAATTACTTGGACATACTCTTCTTGAAGAGGAAATCCTAAGCTAGGCTAGTGACCAGCTGCGTAAGGAGACGATGAAAGAATCTACTTTCCAGCATACACATCGCTTGCTCGAGATGGAAAAGAAATGAAAAAGGAAAAAAAACATACCAGGAAAGAAAAATAAAATTGAATAAAGAATGTTTGACGAAGCACAAAGAACCAGAAAAAACATTTAGAAAAATTTGATAAAGAATACAACTTATTATAAACGGCAAAACATGTTTCGATTGTTTATCAATTTTCAGTTGCAATTACACGTTAAGATGTGATGATGATACCTTTTGCATAATTTAGTAGTTGAGAGGATGTGTTCTTATTTTTGATCGTCGTCACTCCCTGCATATCAATTTAATGTCGATAAAAAACTTGCGTTATTAGACGTCTTAACTGACAGCAGTAACCTTAACACTCTCCGTACTTCCTTCAACCGCAAGAAAGGGTATACTGGTTTACTCATCAATATTTTTTAGTTTCTGCTCTTATTCTTACAAGATCCCTTTGATTCGTGCGTTAGCAGATAGAGCATATAAGAAAAACATAATTTGGCAAAATTTATTTCAAAAATGTAATTGCAATTGAACATGATTGATGACATATGAAACATGTTGTTCTGATTGAAAATGTTTATAATAATGAATAAAAATAAATAATAAAAATATATAGTAAAAATGCTTCGCTGACTAAAAAAGTCGTCTTCTTTATCAAGTTTATCTCAACGGGTTTTTTCAATTTTTTTTTCATCCACTTAGTACAACACCTAGTTGGCCAACCAATACAGTCAACTTGGCCCTGTACAAAGTCAGACAATGCAGAAGTGAGCCTACATTCGGTTTCACTGACCGTAAGGGCTTCTGCCTTCAAAGACCCAGCCTTGACAATTTACATTAAAGCATGAAAGATAAAAACATCAAATGAATAACAGTGTAGAAATGGAGTCAAGTTATATTTTAGAGTAACAGTAACAAATTTAGGCTGAGTTGAATGACTCGCGGAATTTGCGAGACTTCGTAAACAATCAGTAGGTGGAGGTTACTAGAGTATGAGACACCATTTTGGGATGGTAACTACATGAGTGACAGCAATGAATGTAAAAAAACCCAGTCTTGCAAACAGACCTATATGATGCGCTGCTCGGTTTTTGAAAATATCCGGAGGCATATGTTTTTGACAATGCAGAACTATACCTATGAATAAGCCTATTATAGGATAGCAAGTTTCAAAGTTCTCGTGGAGAGATTTGCAGTTGAAATTAGAGAGATTTACAATACAACAGGTTGGTTTTTGGAGTACATTCCTTTCCATTTTTAGGCAAACAAAATGTGGACCAGAAGAGAACGCAAGAACGAACATAAGAGAACCATAGTGTTTACAATAACAGAAGAGAATCGTATCTCTAATAATACACATTTCTCACATGCATGTTCAGAAGCATATACAGCAGGAGAGTATGCAAAGAATTAACGTTAAAATGTAAATTGGCGGTATCATTAAGAAAATTTGTCAGTATCAGCATTGAAAGACTTGTGCAAAGCAAAGCAAAAGCTGATCGTGATGTAGTAGATGATGAGCACTTGCCCAAGTTTTCAAATGTTCAGACACCTCTATCCAAATAGGGGCCTACAAATATTCCTCATGAACGAGATTAGTGAGGATATGAGTTAAAAAATGTGCCGCAAAATGACATAGAAGAACAATAACAGGTCAAGTCGGAAATGTTGTTAAAAAAAACAAAAATGTACCATTCAATAGCAATAATGTTGTCTTTGAAGCCGATGATAGACGAATGTTTGTTAAGATTAGATGGAAAATAAGCTCCTGCTGAATTTTTGCAATTGGACTCCAGATTCCAAACCATATCATTAAATTAACATGTCACATGATAGTCAGAACTAATTCACCCTGTAAAGGCAATAATCAGCATCACATCACATAGCTAGGTATGAAGATTGATGGCCACATTTTGTCACCGGCTGAATAAAATGCTTCTTCTAAGCCTACTCTGCAACAGTATCTAGTTTAATCTTCATGCACGATTTCCGAAGAAAAATTGCAAAAAAAGGCATTGAATCCCACAACATGAAAAAACAACTCATGGGAGACAAGTCAGTTGCACAAGGAAAATAGAGCAGGGATAAAGAAGAGAAATTTTAGTGCAAGAAGCAAATGTAGTATTAAGGAAATCAAGATGGATTCATTTCTCGTGAAACTGAATCAATAAGAAGGCAAATTTACAGAAGAGGGATTACTTTAATTTTGTTAATTTTCCTCCTCTTCATCGATATACTTAGATCAACAGAGACCACATGGTTCAAAGTTGTGGGTGCAGATAAGTAAGAACGTATAATAGTGTTAACTTTGCTAAAATAAAACTTTTTCCAAAGGAAATTACGGAATAGCTAAAAGAAGAAGACAAAAAGGATTTGAAAAGAAGGGGGAATATTATAGCACAGCATTTAATATGTGGACAAAGAAAGCGACGAAATGTCAAATTGTCAAATTAAGAAAGCAAAATAAACACTGATAGCTGTAAGTGCGGAAGATGTAATGAAAAGCAGAGGAAAGTATCGACACAGAATAGGTGTAACCCCTAACCCTTTAATCTGTGGTATAGACATTAGTGCAAACAGACCAAAACAATAATTTAAGGCGGAACTTTTACCCAGATGCGGCTCGAAATGCACCAATCAGAAAGAGAAGCCGAATTGGCATTGTTTTTTAAACATTATTCAGCTTGTGGGATTCAGCGGGATGTCTAATAAGAAATTAACTGAACTGTCGAAGTGAGAAAACAAACTCTTTCTGTCTACATAGAACCGACTTTTTGGCTTTGATGTAGACAGATTCCAAAACGCTGAGATGAAACAAGGCTCTAGCTCTAGTTGAAATCTAGGAAGGATCTAGTCGAAATCGACAACTGATAATCCAGTCTAATTCTTCTTATCATTACTATTTTTTATGCTGCTATAAAATCATGGCTATACTTTCCATTCTTCAAACAGGATTCTTAACCATATTCTAACTGGGGGGGGGGGGATAAAAGGCCCCCATCAGAATTTCAAATATCATCAAAAAATGACATATTTTATAACCCTGATACTTATTGATAATTACGAAAAGTTATTAGCGCATCGTTTGTTATTGTTTGCATTGTTAACGTCTTGTTGCCATGACATCAACTTTTTGGAAAACAGGAACTTGGCACATGGTCTTTTACAGTAGAAATGATGTTCAAAAGTAAATCAAAACGCTCAAAAGTATCAAGAAACGTCAGAATAGGGCATTTTTACCATACAGGCGAAGGATGGAATTGATAATAGCTCTGGTGTAATAGTTATGTCAATAGTATGACGTCATTTTGGATGAGGTCATTTTTTGTTGAAGATATCTAATTTTTTGTTTTTTGTAGCTTCACATTTTTATTGATTTTCATTTGCATTTTCTATAATTTTGTAAAGCTTGAAAATCAACATTCTTCATAAAAATCAAACTACAGAAGAAAAACATTCAGCATGCAGACATAAATTTAAAAAGAGCAAACATGAAATATGAAATATTACATTTTCTGACTTTATGACGTTTTATTACGTCACATTCTACTTTTAAAATTCAACTTGCCTTTTTAGGTTATTCTTAGCGGCCTTTAGCTTTGTCCCAAGTTTCATTTAGCTAGCTTTTACCGTTTTCGAGATACTGTGGGGGGTTTCATCTAGCTAGATTTTACCAATTTCGAGATACCTTACCCCCCGTCCCACCCGTACTTACCAGTAAAAAAAATCCCATTGTGAACAGGGCTAAGCAAAACTGGTGTAATAAAAATATGGGAGTGCAAGCAATACTAATAATAAAAAATAGGATATATCAATATGAAATATGAGTACCAACAGTACCAATGCAAATATCATTTACTGATATTATTGATACGCTCCTTACCCGTACTTTTATGTTCTTACGGAAAGGAAGTACCAACAATACGAACATGAAGTTCAACAGACATGTCTCAATCCTTCACCTGGACAATATTTCGCTGCTCCGAAGAATCAATTCATGCAGCAAGTTAATTTACGCAGAAAATGTATAAAAATAGGTTGCAAAAGTTGTTCTTTACTTTTTTGTATAAATTTAATAGAAAAGCAGACTTACCCTCAGGCGTCAACCCTGAAAAAATGAAAAAGCATTAGGTTACTTCTTATGATCCTTGTATTTACATATATTAAGAAAAATTTATTAGAAAACAATCTGTTGCTTATAATAAGCAATGTAGCCGTACAACTATTTAGTCAAGGCAAAAGTAATTACAAGCTTTGTTGATCAAAAACTCATATGGTTTACATTGGTAGCAATAAAAAAACAGAATCGCCAACAAGAGCCTAGACCATATTGCCCAAATCCCCAATAAACAGGAAAATGACAATGAAAGAAATCAACAGGAAAATGCTAATTAATATTCCGAAGGGCATTTCTTAAAAAGAGTGAAAAGGGCTATAACTGGCGAGGTATTGCCCCTTTGAATCCGATTACGTGTGTGTATCATATATACACCAAATATACCAAGACTGCATCATGTTCGGCAAGGAATTTCGAATGTAAATATATTCCCGGACAAATTGGGCAGAAAAGTTAATGGTGTTTGATATAAGATTGGTCTATTCATAATGATTTAAGATGTTCAGTAGTTTTGCGAGGAAATTATAATAACGCTTTAAGTGAAAAGCTAACCTATGGAACTAGGTAAAGCCTTTAAAAGAATTTTATCAAGAGAAAGTAAATGGAAATATCATGATAAAAACATCATGTAACATATAACAAATTAGTTTTCAGAAAATTTCCTCTATAGCATGAAAAAGATGTTGATATGTCAAAATATTCTAAACTAACAGAATACTTTTGAAGAACTAGCAGAGTAGCACACCAAACTTTCTATCTGAACTTTCTATAAAAACTTGCGATAGTCTGCGAACTACTATGTTTCGGCTTAAAGCCTTCATCAGAGCTTAATACATGAAACGAACTGCACATAAGCTTACACGTGATATATATTTTATTTTAGCTCCTTATGCACCTCTCATGAAACTTTTGTTAAGATAAAGGATTGCCCGTGTCTTGAGTAACCAATTTAATCCAAGCAAAACACCTGTAACTACAATGCCTGGCAAAAGTCCTTGGAACACCCCCGTGGTTTTTAAAAAAAAAATACGAGTCATCTTCCCTTTTTTGCTGGGAAATACAGAAAATCAACCACCTCCCAAGAATAACGTTGTTCTTCTTTTGTACAGTCTGAGCTTTCATAAGATGCATTGCGGATTCTCGTGGGATATTGCAAACCATTCTAGTCAGCCAACGCGACCCTCTACAATGTCAGCCCATGGGTGACGTCAAGCCACCTGTTCTAACTGAACTGAAGGGGGTTCCGTCGCAAAACCCCCGCTTCAACAGTTTAAACTGAACATTGAAAGATAAATATAAACAAATATCAGTGTAAAACTGGAGTCCATTCATAATTTTGCTGGTAACAATAACAAATGTGGCCCGAGTCAAATAAGTCGCAAAAATTGGCCGACTTCGTAAACAACTAATAGGCCGAGGTAACTAGGGTATGGTGCGCCGACTTGTCATGGGAACTTCTTGAGTGACGACAATCATATCAAAGCCCAGCGTTACAGAGACACGCATTTGATTTACTGCTGTTGAAGGCATTTGTATGTGATAATGTAGAATCATACATACGAATTTGCATAGCATTAGAAGATAGCAAGTTTAAAAGTTCTCGTAGAGAGATTTGCAGTCCAAAATAAGAGACTAAGTAAAAATTGATGTATCTGAAGAACGGTCCTGTAGCTGTATCAGTGATGATTCATAAGCAATTCTTAATGGAAGCGAAGAAACAGTCTGACCGGGCAGGAAAGAGACCAGAGTGTAGCAACACCAAGGTCAAATGGTCTCAAAGAGGGATAAACCTCGACTGACAGGAAATTTGAAGTGCAATTTTGCACAGTGTCGAGCCTCCAATTAACGGGGAAGAAAATTTCCCGTCAAATCCAACCACTTCCTCGTTCACTACATTTTTGTACCAGACAGCTCGATTTCAGAACATACTTTAGCATAGAATCTTGAAATTACAAACAGAAATACTATCGTGGCTTATTGGGCCATTTTACCGCAAGTTTTTTTAAATGTGGCCGCACATTTATTAACTAGTGGTGCAATGTTTGGTCCTTAGTTTACAATAGAAGACAACTTTAGCTTTTCTGCAGTCCTTAAAATCGTACAAATTGATAAAACACAGAAGGGGCGTGGAAAAATGATGGAGACAAAAGCAGTTCTACAGGCAAAAGCTATGGAACAGCTAGAGAAGCTGCATTCTCCAAAAACTACTTTGTAAACTTAAATTTATTACTTCAAATAGTACACATGTACCATTTTTCTTTGCAATCACACAGACAAAAAACAAAGACGGCGAAAATTCAAGGCTGTTTTGGCCATGAGACGTTTGAGGGGATAACGTTCGAAACACTTAACTTTTATCGGTTTAATCAGTTTATGCATTTCGAAACATAATTCATTTAAACCTGATTTAAATTTGCACCACTTAAAAATTTAATCACCTCATACTATGCAGAAGACAACAAAAGTATTCAATTTTAGATCCCTGTAAATCATCGCCGATAACGTTCGAGCAAACAGTATTTCTTTTCTTGTCATGGTCACATAACTATTCTTGCACATTGCTTAATAAACTAGCCAAAATATCTCTGATAAATTGATCGAGTTGTTTATTCTAGAACAACTTAGCCGCGTGTTGTAATGTGCGGTCGCAGTTTTTGCCGCCTTTTTTACCGCACTTTTCAAAAACGGCAGCATTTTTCCAAATCAGCCACGGCGCAATTAAGACATCAGAGAAGACAACAACGCAGCAAATTCAGTCAAAGGAAAACGTGCATAGCCGGATACACAAAAAAGTGCGAAACAAGGCAGATGTTTTCTTCAACCTAAAGGGCCTCTGCGTGGGAGGGGTGTGTCCGTGTAGCAAGTTGAAGAATCCAAAATGCAACGCAGGAAAAAAGGCTAAGTCGTGACAGTCTCGCTTTGCTCAATAGAAGAAACGTTTGATATGGTAATATGCAGAAAATCCTCCGAGGAGAACAATCAAAACGTAAGAAATAAGTAATTAATCTATCGAAAAGCTGGTTGTAAAAATTAGGATGCAAGAATGATAAAGTTCAATAACTTATTGCTCAACATATTTGTAGATCAATCAAAGACAATGCTGAGAGGAGAAGATTCTTTTCTGTCAGGCAAAAGTGGCGCAGCGAGAAGATGTTGTAAAGAAAAAAGTTAGTCAACGTTTGACGCAAGGTAAGATATCCTCACTAATGGCTGGCGGTGATAAAGACAGTACTCTACATGAAATACATCAATTTAAGTTAACAGAAGTGCACAGCTAGCAAGAAAGGCTTGGAAACCTCAAACAAGAAGATCTGTAATCAAGACCACAGATCAAGTGTTAACAATGCAATAAAGACACACTAGAGCGGTACAAAAACTAGGCAGGAACAGCGCAATGCAAGACGCGACAATTAGCTATGCTATCTTATTTTGATGAAGACATATTTCGCCTTGCCAAGCAAGGATTCATCACAGTAAGTTTCAATAAAATTTGATTTCGATTTTAAAAGAGCAAATATATGTACAGTAGGTAGTGGATGGCATCTATCGGATGCTTGGGATGTGACAAATGGAATAATATCGAGATGAAGAATGAAGATGACATGATGATAATATGAAAAAAATATAAATTGCAGAAATGAGAACAGGAAAATAAATAATAATAAAATTGATAGCAATAATTACAATTATAGGAATAATGAGAATGATAACGACAATAGTGATAATTTATAATCATAATATATAATATCTGTATAGTTAATAATATAGAGTATAGTTAGTGAGAATAGTGCCGGAATTGAGGTTAGCGGTCAGTTGTCCTAAGTGTGTGTGGGGTGAGTGTGTTGCATAAGCCAATGAAATATCGTTCTTTGGCTCTTCTAACACTCCCGCTTCCTATATAGTTGTAGTATTGGTAGAATTTGTAGGTCTGTAATGGTATGCCCGGGCTTGCAGAAGTGATCTGCAACACCGGACTTGTTGTGTATTCTGTTTGTTATGTGCCTCCGCTGCTCGTTAATTCTGTCTGTCTCATGTATTGGCTGATGCTATCTCTGTTGCGCAGGCACCGCAAACATTGTATGACGAAAATAACGTTTGTGGAGTTACCGTCCAGTCGCTTTTGTATGTTAAATGTCTTGCCGGTGTTAGTAAACATAACCGTGTCAAATATGCGTGTGCACATATTGCAGTTTCGTTTAAACATGCATTTATGTGTGCCGTGAAGATCAGTGGTGACGTCATTTTCCATTTTTGCACGTACCAGGTAAACTCTTAGGCTTTTAGGTCTACGGTAACTAAGTACTGGTAGTTCTGGAAAAGATTCCTTGCAACTTTCAGAGTTTTGTAGAATGTTGTGGTGTCATTTAAGTATTTGTCCCAACTGAGGTAATTTGTCCCAATCGATCAAGACTGTTGCAACACAACATATACAATATGTGAGCCGAAACTAAGGAAAGCAATATTATACAACTATTGTAAATCCGAGCCGTCCGTTTCTTGGCACAAAGTTTAAATGAAAATGACCTTGGCCAAACTTTAGGAATAAAAGACAAGACAAAACAAGAAGTTTAAACAAGAATGAAAGTAGGATGGTCTGTTTTTGATAGATACAAGAACATCTGTCCTGACAACAAACTTTCAATATTTTATGGATAAAATGCTATAAACCAATGTATCATTCCAGCAATCAAATATGGATATCAGGCATAAACTCCCAACAGAGAAGTCACTCATAACAAAAGGTATGCAAAAGAATGAAGGAAAGGAAAATGGTAGGGAAAAAATAAACTGTATCATCATACCAATCTTGGGTGGATGATATTAGTACAGACAGTGACTAAATTATATTCCAAATTGGTAAGAGACGTTGCCCGTATGACTGATGAAAACAGATGCAAAATTAGAGGCACAGAATGGGAAGTCGCCGGCAGCTGTCGAAGGCAAACGACCACGGAAAACACAAATACAAAGATGGCGAGAAGATATTTACCAGTAGCAAATAGCTAAATTGCAACGGACAGACGAGGAATCGCATACACCATTGGTCTCTGGCAGTGGGTCGCTTCCAGCAGTGGAGGGACACAGGTGAGATATGATATGATATAACAATTGCTATCCTTTGCATTACACATACCTGAACTTTAGTGACAAAAGATGTAATTATATTATGGTTACCCAAATAAGATATACTCTTTATATATTATGGTTACCCGTGGTTACCCTAGCAAAATCTATATAAAAAGCATACACAATCATGGTTGCCCGTATTGTTACCCGTACGTTCTATGCTATTTTTCCATTAAGAAAACCTTTTCTCGAACAAAACAGCTTCATAATATTAAGGGTGTAGCTTTAGGGCGTGTCAGTTTTCGATTTTCACTGGACGTATATGCCCCTTGAACATTGAAGAAGGGTTTAAGTGAAAAATCAATATTTTGTAACATATTTTTAAAAATTCAAACGTCCTTTCAAAAATATGTGATACAGACAATTGGACAAAATATATTGGCACGGCCTAAATAGTTTTGCTATTATCCACTGATTCCCCTTTCTCCGAAAATATTTCGAGCAAGGCCTACTTTCCGAGGAATATGGCCTATTCCATTGATTTTCTACTTCCATAACTCCGATTCTTCCCCCTTTTACCCCACAACAATGTTGTTGGTAGAGAAAGACAACTTTTGTGCGAAACAACATTGTAACAGGGGAGAAGGGGGAATCAATAGATAAAACTATTTAGGTGGTTCCAATATATTTTGTTCACGATTCTGGCTGTTAAATATCTCTAACTGGACGACCATGACTATCTACGATGCAAAAAAGCGACAGAAACATCTGGAAGGACCTTGTGAAATAAACAATAGTGCACCTGCACCTACGGCCACTTGGCTATGGAGAGTGATGATGATGCACAAGCAAAAACAGTCCGGAAATCGGTCGGAAAATTCGTTTCATGCCCTTGTATACTACATACATACAACAAATTTCTTTCGAAATTTAACTTACCTCGAATCCATGCTTCTTGTTCTAAAAGAAGGGAAAATAAACAGGATTATGTTGTTGCTTATGATATTTAAGCTATGCAGAAAGATTAAGAAAAAGTTGATGAAAGATCACTGTCTTAACTCTAGCAAGCTTGCTCTTTATCGCAATATCTATATACAGGGTTCAAGTCTTCACACTATCTTTAATGATGGGTAAATTTCAATTTAAGCAACGTTAATGGCGAAAGAAACTAATATAGTCATGATAAGAAAGTAGGTCCATGTTAAGTTTGAATGGATAGAAGCTTCTTAAATGCTCTGTTACTTCCGTCATAACTTGTCATCGGTATAAGCATTATGCTGGATGCCTTCAAGGTCAATGGACATCAGAGGATGAGTAAAGCTATACTTGTATAACCCTTAACGTGCCGCTCGCCTTAAAAATCTTTGAGGTTTCCTGTGTAGAAGTCTATCTATCTAGAAATCCCTATGGAATCTGGCTGATCTCCAGAAAATCCCTGCATGTATTTAGCGGTGTTTTCTCGAAGAGAGTTTCATTTGAATTCAACCACCGATAAGCAAAGTTGTCTTGGTTCATGCAATTTCCCCTCCATCCCTATCCCTCTATTTATTGTTTGGTGAGTTTATGAGTTTTTATTATTTGATTTTGCAGTCGACCATTCCGGTTGTCGTTGCATGGTGTACCGGCCGAAATTTGCTTTGCAAATCGGAATCACCGACAGTAAATTGGGTTCCTAGCTAATGCAACAAAGGCTCGTATGCTGACCGGCCAGTTTCTTGAGAATACAAATGTTTCTTTAATTGAAAATTGATAATCTAATATTTTTGAGAGACAGCCCTTCGATAAAAATACATAGCTATATCGGTGACGATTCAAAACGGGTTCATAATGGAAGCAAAGAAACAGTCTGACCAGGAAGCAACGGCAGCAGATTTTAGCGAGACCAAGGTCAAATGGTCTTAAGGAAACATTTACTCGCCTGAAAAGAACTTAAATGCATTTTTTAGTCTCAACATTATTAATTGCAAGACGATTAAACCTATCAATTTCTGAAAACAAAAACTGCTCATCTTTGAACTAGACAGCTTGATTTTGAAATATTTGAAATGAGCTTGAAGTAGAAAAGTTGTGACTGCTGGGACCTGTGGTTGCGGGCACTTCAATACTCACAGACACGATTGTTATTTGTTCTATCTACATGGTTATAAATAAAGTAATGCCCTTGCATTCCCACAGGTTTCGCGATTTGACCATTAAAGTGGGGAAAAACAACGGCAAAACTAAGGTAGACTGTGGCAAACAAACTGGGGGTCAAAAACGAAGAAAAGAAATCAAGTTACAACAAAGATAAAATGCAAAGAAATAAGAAAGAACAAAATTACAATAAAAAACTTGCATGTTAAGAGATGGTTTTTCTGAGTGTACATTGGCTTCATTAATTTTGAGTTGGCAGGATGTGCAGTTACAATTTTAAAAAGTATAAAGCAACCAAGACAGCAGGCAGTAGAGCACGAAGAAGATGTTTAAAGCTAATATCTACTGTGAAGACGTAGCTAAGGATTAAAAAGATAACAGAAGTAGCAAAAACTTATTAGATGAAACACTGAGGATGGTTATAAGAGATTTGACAACATTATTTAGATTATATACTAGCGAGCACAGGGAAAGCATAAACAGAAAAGGAATTCACCACAAAGAGGTTGGGTATGAGGTGCCCTAGGTCGAACCGAAATTACTTGGACATACTGTTCTTGAAGAGGAAATCCTAAGCTAGACTAGTGACCAGCTGCGTAAGGAGACGATAAAAGAATCTACATTCCAGCATACACATCGCTTGCTCGAGACGGAAAGGAAGAAAAAGGAGAAAAAACATACCAGGAAAGAAAAAATAAAATTGGATAAAGAATGTTTGACGAATCAAAAAGAACCAGCAAAGACATGTAAATAAACTTGATAAAGAATACAACTTATTATAAATGGCAAAACATGTTTCGATTGGTTATCAATCTTCAGTTGCAATTACACGTTAAGATGTGATGATGACACCTTTTGCATAATTTAGTTGTTGAGAGGATGTGTTCTTATTTTTGATCGTCGTCACTACTTGCATAATAATATCAATTTAATGTCGATAAAAACTTGCGTTTTTAGACGTTTTAACTGACAGCAGTATTTTTTAGTTTATGCTCTTATTCTTACAAGATCCCTTTGAGTCGTGCGTTAGCAGATAGAGCTTATAAGAAAAACATAATTTGGCAAAATTTATTTCAAAAATGTAATTGCAATTGAACATGATTGATGACATATGAAACATGTTGTTCTGATTGAAAATGTTTATAATAACGAATAAAAATAAATAATAAAAATATATAGTAAAAATGCTTCGCTGACTAAAAAAGTCGTCTTCTTTATCAAGTTTATCTCAACGGTTTTTTCATTCTTTTTTTCATCCACTTAGTACAACACCTAGTTGGCCAACCAATACAGTCAACTTGGCCCTGTACAAAGTCAGACAATGCAGAAGTGAGCCTACATTCGGTTTCACTGACCGTGGGGGCTTCTGCCTCCAAAGACCAAAGACAGGCTTCAGGTGGGGTCAAGTGCCACTCAAGGAGGTCATTAATGTCATAGTGATTTTTCGATAGCATTTCACATGGACTTTCAAAAAAAATTTGGTAAACGGTCGTTTTTTGCTGCGTTCGTGAAATACGGGGGTCAGAAAATAAACCATCTAAATAAACATGCCAGCTGCATATAACAAGTAGGCACGTGCCGCTAAATCAACTTAAATTACAACTTACCGCCGTGATCTAATTCCTTTAAAACATCCATTCTTCTCGGTGCCAGTCCATACTTCGAACGTAGCGGATGCTAAACACTTCTATAACCTGCTACGCAACTAGGACCATCTAATTCACTTCTAATTCGCTCCACGTCATTCACATTTCTTGCCCCTTTGCGCTTGAGACCATGCATTTTCAACCTTCTTTTAAACGTTGACACCGACATCTTAATATCATTATACTTTGACAGAAAGCCAATGATGGTTTCATAGTCAAAGCCTGAATAGGAAAAGCTGGTTATAATATGCTGAATATTTTTATTTGGATCAGCTTGCTCCTCTCTTGATACCATTCCACAGTTTCGGCAAAATCTGTAGGAAGGAAGCAGCTCAAATCGACAGGATTGGCAGGAAATTTTTTGCCCTCTTCGCCCACTACATCCCGCAAAAGCACGAAACATGAGCTAGGCCTGTATCAATTTCCGTATGTATCGTCACACATGTGAAATTTGACTTTGAAATATGTACAATCGAATTTGAAATATGTATTGGGGTCTTGAAACGTTTAGGAGGTATTTTGAAATGGGTATTGAGATTTTGAAATGTGTAGTGAGATTTTGAAATATGTAGTGAGATTTTGAAATGTTAAGAAGGTATTTTGAAACGTGTAGTAAGATTTTGAAATGTGTACTTGTGGGCCACCGAGGTTGTGAAATGTGTAGGCTGTTGTTGCTGTAATGAAGATTGTTTGCACTGGGTTTAATCAATGCCCTAACAAAAGTTTGGCAGAAGAGTTCAAATACTAGTTTTGAAAAAAGTCTGAATCATTACATTTTGAAATTTATCAAAATCAGAATCGGAAGAATGGATATGCTGAAGAGGAATAAAAGGCATATAACAAGGTACTATCCAAAATAATCATTTGACAACATTAAGGATAGAAAACTGAATCGCGGAAAAGAAGGACTAAATGATTAAAATTTGACGATAATTTTCAACAAAGCAAACGTAAATCAGTTACAGATGTAGTAAACCCAATACAACGTTTTACAATATTATCACAAAGAGAGGAGAGTGAACAATTTAGTGTTGGAATTAGACGGCACTGAGCATGAGCAAATTTCTAAGACACTGATTTTGTAGAAAATTCTGGGCGTGCATGTAATTGATTTCAACGTATTAGGAGCGGTGTTTATTTGGGAGTGGCAATTAAAAGAAACAGTGGATCAAAAGAGCATTTACGGTATTCACAGACTATTATCGAGTTCAGAGCAAGTCTTTAAAGAAAGTTATGAAGAAAATAGCGACAGATAACATAGGTTGCTTATTTAGAGTAATGTAAGAAAAGTGATAGCATATAACTACTTTGGGGAAAAAAATCGGTTCAAATCTTTGAAAGAAAGGCATGAAGAAGCAAGGCACAGCAGGTAATTTAAACGTTTTTAAAATCGGCAAAAATGCGATTAATCAGCCCCATTATACTTTTGTAACAATAGTTGGCACATATTTTCCTGCATTTAAAAAAAAAACAATACGGGTACTAAGAGAGAGAAAAACAATGAACAAAATGCAGCAAATTCGATCAAGCTAAATCAGGTTCAAGCCGGCTATATAAAAAAAGTTCAAAGTTATTCAAGCCTAGAAACCTCTGCAGGGGAGGGAGGACCTGGGTGTGAAGCAAGTTGAACAATGCAGAAGGCAACCTACGAAAAAGACGCTAATTCAATGCAGTCATTTTTGCTAAGCGGGCGCCAACAAAGTTTCCCTTCTATCTGTCATCTGCTCCAAAATGACACAGCGAGAGAAAACCAAGCAAATAAATAGATCAATGTTTACACAGAAATCGCGATTTAGGCTCTCAATATTCATGATAAAAACTCTAATCTTTTGACACATAATTTCTGCCCTTAGGCATATAAGCCACTTCTCAACTATTTCTGTCTAAAATTTGGAAAATTGGCAAAAAAGAAAATATGACCACTCTTCTTTTCAAAATTAAAAAACAGACAAGACGTACACCAGCAAACAAACAAAATAAACAAAGTAATTGAAAGGCAGAAGATGAAAAAGCTGAAGAATAAATTCGAGATAAAGTGTTATCAGCTAAATTTTCATCAAACTCAGGAGAGTTGTAATTATTCTGCAGTGGAACAAGAATCATATAACACATTAGTTTTCAGAAAATTTCCTCTATAGCATGAAAAAGATGTTGATATGTCAAAATATTCTAAACTAACAGAATACTTTTGAAGAACTAGCAGAGTAGCACACCAAACTTTCTATCAGCCGAAAAACTTGCGATCTTCAGCGAACTACTTCGTTTCGGCTTAAAGCCTTCATCAGAGCTTAATACATGAAATGAACTGCACATAAGCTTACACGTGATATATATTTTATTTTAGCTCCTTATGCACCTCTCATGAAACTGTTGTTAAGATAAAGGATTGCCCGTGTCTTGAGTAACCAATTTAATCCAAGCAAAACATCTGTAACTACAATGCCTGGCAAAAGTTCTTGGAACACCCCCGTGGTATTTCAAAAAATACGACTCAACTTCCCTTTCTTGCTGGGAAATACAGAAAATCAACCCCCTCCCAAAAATAATGTTGTTCTTCTTTTGTACAGTCTGAGCTTTCATAAGATGCATTGCGGATTCTCAGTGGGATATTGCAAACCACAGAAAATCAACATTGTTTGAGGGGGGAGGGGTCTTTTTCTGCTACCATCAGAGTAAAAATAGTGCGAATGTTCCAAGACTTATTGCAGGCATTGTAGTAACCTCAATATAAAAAGTCAGGTAATGAATTGTATCATCGACATCAAATTCAAATTGTATTTGCCAAAGAAGCTCATTGGGCTTGAGTTTGCTGCATGCACCACAATATCACATGGTTCAATGGTACCCCTAAGGGGTAAGTTATACAAAACTGTGTTACTAATCGGGTTTATTGGGCTTCCAGTGTCTATCACACACATAACATTTCTTTTGTCGATTTTGAATATAGCTAGGATCATTTTACGATTATTCTGACAATGTCCCATTGCGATATTGTGTATTTTGCTGTCTTGCGCAGGCATCCTCACTGTTGGTTGCTGAATATTCTGTGTAGCTACGAACTGCAAAGGAAGCATGGGCCACTGATTTTTTGCATGGTGTTGCTACACTTTTAGTTTGTCCTGGTTTTCCATGGGCATAACATATTTTATCTGCATTGGAAATTCTTCTCTGATTGTTATTAATGCTGACATGTGCCTGATAAGACTGACGCCACTAGAAAACTGATTATTCCAGGGAGTTTTAGGCAGAAATGACTGCTTCTCTGAGCAAAATCGTGCAGTGTGACCCATTTTATTACACAAATAACAAAATAGTGGCCGTCTTGCTCAAGAGCGAGGTGCCTGTTGAAAATTTTCCCTCGTTGCTCGCATATTACGACAAAAAGATGGCGAGACGATATTTACCAGTGCAAATAATTAAATGGCCAAGGGCAACAGAAGAATCGTACACATTAGAGGTGTCTGACAGAGGATTACTTCCAGCAGTGGAGTTACACAGCTGAGATATGATACGATATAACCATTGCTATCCTTTGCATTACACATAACTGCATGTTAGCGACAAAGGATGTAATAAAAAGGAAGAGCAAAAGTATAGTAATGGAAATCAGGAGAGATGATTTCATCTTTCGTCTGAACAACTAATCTTTGACTGGTACATGATAATTAACACAGCATCTTAAAGCAGAAACAGCCAAGAAATACCTTGACCGTTTTCTTAGTTGTTTTTGCCTTGTCCTATTCCCCCTCAACGTTTATTTACGCATTCTAGACAGTCAACGCGACCCTCTACAAAGTCAGCCCATGGGGGACGTCAAGCCACCTGTTCTGACTGAACTGAAGGGGCTTCCGTCGCCAAACCCCCGCTTCAACAGTGTAAACTGAACAATGAAAGATAAATGTGAACAAATATCAGTGTAAAACTGGAGTCCATTCATAATTTTGCTGGTAACAATAACAAATGTGGCCCGAGTCAAATAAGTTGCAAAAATTGGCCGACTTCGTAAACAACTAATAGGCCGAGGTAACTAGGGTATGGTGCGCCGATTTGTAATGGGAACTTCTTGAGTGACGACAATCATATCAAAGCCCAGCGTTACAGAGACACGCATTTGATGCACTGCTGTTGAAGTAATTTGTATGTGATAATGTAGAATCATACATACGAATTTGCCCAGTATTAGAAGATAGAAAGTTTCAATGTTCTCATAGATAGATTTGCAGTCGAAAAGAGAGATTTGCAATATAACAGCTTTGTATTTGACGTAAACTTCATGTCAATTTTTCAAGCCAAACGTGTACCACAAACGAATGCAAGAATGAACAGAATAGAATTCCAAATGCTTGCAGAAAAAGTCTTGAAGTCTTACATCAAGCTTTGACTCGTTAGCAAGCGCTGCGTTACTTATTCAGCTTTACGACAGATTTATTCAACTTAGAAATCGCCACGGATGTATACAAGAAAATGGTTATCGAATTCTAAAGACGTTTTACCAGTAATTCCAGAGAAGGACAGAGTTTCACGAGTGGACATTTTGATTATGATTATTATATGATTATTACCAGCGGTAAAGACTTTCTGGTTTGCTGTGGCTGTGTGAAAACGACGTCTCTGTCGACAAGGTTCATAGATCGGAACAAATGAGTACAAATGGTTCTCCCTCGATATTTCTACATGCCAAAATTTCTACATTAGTTTTATGGAAAAATTGATGTATCTGAACGGTCTTATAGCTGTATCAGTGATGATTCATAAGAAATTCTCAATCGAAGCGAAGAAACAGTCTGATCAGGCAGGAAAGAGACAAGAGTGTAGCAACACCAAGGTCAAATGGTCTCAAGGAGGGATGAACATCGACTGACAGGAAATTTGAAGTGCAATTTTACACAGTGTCGAGCTTCCAATTAACGGGGAAGAAAATTTCCCGTCAAATCCAACCACTTCCTCGTTCACTACATTTTTGTACCAGACAGCTCGATTTTAGAACATACTTTAGCATAGTATTACAAACAGAAATACTACCGTGGCTTATTGGGCCATTTTACCGCAAGTTTTTTTAAATGTGGCCGCACATTTATTAAACCAGTGGTGCAATGTTTGGTCCTTAGTTTACAATAGAAGACAATTTTAGCTTTTCTGCAGTCCTTAAATCGTACTTATTGATAAAACACAGAAGGGGCGTGGAAAATGATCGAGACAAAAGCAGTTAGTGCACGAAAAGCTATGGAACAGCTAGAGAAGCTGCATTCTCCAAAAACTACTTTGCAAACTAAATCTTATTACTTCAAATAGTACACATGTACTATTTTTCTTTGCATTCACACAGACAAATAAAAAGACGGCGAAAATTCAAGGCTGTTTTGGCCATGATACGTTTGAGGGGTTAACGTTGGAAACACTAAACTTTTATTGGTTTAATCGGTTTATGCATTTAGAAACATACTTCACTTAAACCTGATTTAAACTTGCACCACTTAAAAATTTAAACATCTAATACAATGCAGAAGATAACAAAAGTATTCAATTTTAGATCCCTGTAAATCATCGCCGATAATGTTCGAGCCAACAGTATTTCCTTGTCATGGCCACATAACTATTCTTGCACATTGCTTAATAAACTAGCCAAAATATCTCTGATAAATTGATCGAGTTGTTTATTCTAGAAAAACTTAGCCGCGTATTGTAATGTGCGGTCGCAGTTTTTGCCGCCTTTTTTACCGCACTTTTCAAAAACGGCAGCATTTTTCCAAATCAGCCACGGCGCAATTAAGACACCAGAGAAGACAACAACGCAGCAAATTCAGTCAAAGGAAAACGTGCATAGCCGGATACACAAAAAAGTGCGAAACAAGGCAGATGTTTTCTTCAACCTAAAGGGCCTCTGCGTGGGAAGGGTGTGTCCGTGTAGCAAGTTGAAGAATCCAAAATGCAACGCAGGAAAAAGGCTAAGTCGTGACAGTCTCGCTTTCGTCAATAGAAGAAACGTTTGATATGGTAATATGCAGAAAATCCTCCAAGGAGAACAATCAAAACATAAAATAAGTAATCAAATCTATCGAAAAGCTGGTTGTAAAAATTAGGATGCAAGAATGATAAAGTTCAATAACTTATTGCTCAACATATTTGTAGAT
The DNA here is from genome assembly GCA_014526335.1 of Chrysaora quinquecirrha. Lineage (NCBI taxonomy): Eukaryota > Metazoa > Cnidaria > Scyphozoa > Semaeostomeae > Pelagiidae > Chrysaora > Chrysaora quinquecirrha. Next base: position 5,422,832 of record JACTAT010000016.1, on the reverse strand, counting down.
CAATCAAAGACAATGCTGAGAGGAGAAGATTTGTTTCTGTCAGGAAAAAGTGGCGCAGCGAGAAGAAGTTGCAAAGAAAAAAGTAAGTCAACGTTAGACGCAAGGTAAGATATCCTCACTAATGGCTGGCGGTGAAAAAGACAGTACTCTACATGAAATACATCAATTTAAGTTAACAGAAGCTCACAGCTCGCAAGAAAGGCTTGGAACCCTCAAACAAGAAGATCTGTAATCAAGACCACAGATCAAGTGTTAACAATGCAATAAAGACACACTAGAGCGGTACAAAAACTAGGCAAGAACAGCGCAATGCAAGAAACGACAATCAGCTATGCTATCTTATTTTGATGAACACATATTTCGCTTTGCCAAGCAAGGCTTCATTAGAGTAAGTTTCAGTAAAATTTGATTTCGATTTTAAAAGAGCAGATATATGTACAGTAGGTAGTGCATGACATCTATCGGATGCTCGGGGGGATGTTCTTTTAACTGGACTCCACGACCTCACGACCCCAGACCATACGACCCTACGACTTCACGACCATACGACCCTATTTTTATTAATGATTTTTCATTTTCATAAATAGTGAATTCTAAGTTGATTTTCATTAAGAAGTATCAAGATGACTTTGATTTTGATTTATAAAATAATTCGGAATCATTTGATGGGTGAACTTGACTTATTTCAGTATCGTGTTTGACAGTTTGCCCAGATGTCAAAAAAGCGGTTTGATATGTAAACATTGCTACTGTATTCATCAATCCTGTTTCATGTTTCATTCTCCAATGCTATATTACAGTACATCGGTACCTGCAATGCTAAATTCTATTTTTGTTCGAGATGGGTAGAAAATTCTATTTTTGTCCGTAGAAGAATAATATTTATTTTAAGCGGTCTTTCTAATTTGCGAATGCTCACTGCCGAACCAGAAGTTAAGAGCAAGAAAAAACTGAAAAATTTTTTATTTCAGGTCCCATGTTAAAACTGGACCTAATACATAGCTACAAAAACCGTTCATATAAAGAATTTGTGCACGTTTTTAAAAATTTAAGAAACACCAGGCTGAAATTTGGGTCAATTTTTTTTGCTACCTCACAAACTATTTGAGATGCGCACAAGCATAATTCACCAGCGTTTAGCCCTTGCCCGGAGACGCATTTTAAACATGTTTTCGAGAAGGGAAGGGGGGTGACAAGTACTTGAAAAATCACTTGAAAAACAAGAAACAAGCAGGCTGAAATCAAAGCCAGCCAGGTGTTCTTATAAAATAGCTTCTATGTTTACAGTCCCGATTTTAGCTATATTTTGAATTGGTCGAGGCTGGTCGAGGGATATCAAATGCATAAACTATACGTACCTTTAAACGCAACATCACTTTTAACCTTCAAGACCATAAGCCATTCGTAGTCACAAATAAAATTGCTTTTGAGTTTTAGGTGGCCAATGCGAAAATGCTTCGTTGTGTTGCTCAAGTTTACCTATCATTTCATTGGTGACACGCCATGCTGACATGTTAGAAATAACTTCAGGCACCAAAATGCCATTAAAGTAATCCAATACTCTCGAATAACAATAATGCAAACTGCTGTTTACTTTTGCACAAACCGCATGGATATCATGATAGCTACTGAAATAAGTCAAGTTCACCTATCAAATGATTCCGAATGGTTTTATAAATCAAAATCAAAGTCATCTTGGTACTTTTTAATGAAAATCAACTTAGAATTTACTATTTATGAAAATAAAAATCATTAATAAAAATAGGGTCGTATGGTCGTGAGGTCGTAGGGTCGTATGGTCTGGGGTCGTGAGGTCGTGGAGTCCAGTTAAAAGAACATCCCATGCTCGGGATGTCACAAATGGAATAATATCGAGATGAAGAATGAAGATGACATGATGATAATATGAAAACAATATAAATTGCAGAAATAAAATGAGAACAGGAAAATTAATAATAATAAAAATGATAATAATGATTATAATTATAAGAATAATGAGAATGATAACGACAATAGTGATAATTTATAATCATAATATATAATATCTGTATAGTTAATAATATAAAGTATAGTTAGTGAGAATAGTGCCGGAATTGAGGTTAGCGGTCAGTTGTCCTATTAAGTCCGTGTGGGGCGAGTGAGTTGCATAAGCCAATGAAATATAGCCTGTGTTCCAGTCCACCCACCGATTAGTGTGTGGACTGTTCATTATTTTCAAAATTCATGTCCAAGGAGAGGTCTGGGGACAAGGTGGTCATGATGAATTTAAAACAAGCTAGAATAAATTATGCATTACCCCATCGCATGGCGTTTAGGCCCAAGGGAATTTCGCAGCTATGAAATGGATCGGAAGCTAACTGCTAAATGAAGCCAAGAAATGGAATGAAAGTAACAATCGTAGCTATCTAAAATAATGAAGCATGAAATCTTGTAGAATCTGTGGTCTTGAGTTGTTGCAGAAAAAGGATTTGAATCTTGTCTTTGGTTCAAGCGAATTTAGGCCCATTGACACTATCATTGAGTTACCATTTGTAGTTGCTTGTACCTCTCAGTATATTTGCCAAAGATGTAAAAGTTGTTTGAAGTCGTGGAAGCAGACTCGGGAAAAGGTGAAGAAAATCGAAGAAGAACTGACAAAACTGAATGAAAGTTCTGGCAATGAATTGGCTGAAAGTACGTCGCTAGAAGTGCTTTCATGTCCCGTGCTGACAAAAACAGATTGCAAAGCTGTGCAGACAAATCTTTCATTCTCTTATGAAAATGATGATACCAAATCCAAAGATGCAGTGGCATATGTTCATGTTTGCTGACCGACTGGTGATCGGAGTAGAAGACTGCCTTCAGATCTTAATCGAAAAGCTATTCACCTTCTCCGAACTCAGAATAAAGAAATAGCAAAAGCTTCTTGGGCCCATCCATTAATAAGACCCCATGTATTGAATTTGGTTGTAAAGGAGATAGGCAAGGAGTGCCAGGAAATGTGCAGGGAGAGTGTAAAAGTTCCGGCTAATAGCAGTGAAGATAGAACAAGGAAAAGCCAACCAATGAGTAGAAGAAATATTTTTCAACATGGAAATGCAGGTAAAAGAAAGATAGAAAATGTAGATGACGCAACATCAGTAAGAAAGAAATATATTAGAAAAGATGTCCGCAGCATATTAAAAAAGACAAGCACAGAGGATCTTTTGTCATTCAGTTTTGAGAAAGCAGTTGCAGAGATGAAAGAGCGATGTCCTGTATTTTTTAATGTCCTAAAGGTAGCATCCGTTGCACCTCATAGATCGGATGAAAGTGATGTTCACTGGAAAACCGCAGTAGCAACTGCTGCATCAGTTTGTTTGAATAACAGATCACAAAGAATGGTTACTGTTCAGTTGCTAATTTCTATGATAATCAACCATTCGTCATACACGGTGAGATGGATTTTTCAATGCTTTTCATAGATAAGTACGTAATGTTGCCCTTTCTTCCAAAGTAAAAAAGAAAGACCTCCTAAAACTTTGCATTCTTTTGGGTTTTGTACCATTTTGTAACAAAAATTCATATGTGAATAACAATCCATGTTATTCACATATACCTGTTATTCATAAATACTACCAGACTAATAAGGGTTTATTTCTTTTAGTCAACACTGGTTCGTTTAAAGACAATGAGACTTGCTGTGTCACATACATATTTTAATAAGAAGCTAGACCAACTTGGGATTACCCATGATGCTGATATCATCAATTTGATGGAAATGGAAAAAAAGAGACTCAATGAAGCATTTCCAGTATCAGAACCAGAAGTAGTCGCTGAGAATGTAATTGTAAATAGAAATTCAAGTCTTTCAGAGGCATCACAAGCTATCTATGCTGAACGTCTTGCTCTGATCAAGGACATACCACCATTAGATTTGGAAATTGATTTTGCTGTTCCCTCACTGAGAAGATGCATCCGTAAGATTGTTTTGAAAATGTTAAATAACTTAAGCACTGATTGCCTTTTCATATAGTTCTGTGAATATGCCTTAAAAAATCTTTACATTTGGGGACTTCATAGTTTTCATGGTTGCCAGAGCTGTCTAAAGCAAGGAGGCAGTAACAAAGGTTGAATGTCCCAACTTGACATAACGGGATGTGGTTGTCAAAATTTTCAGGATTATTGCAAATGAAATCACAGCTGAAAGTTGAGATAAAAGACAATATTTGATTGGACAGAAGTGATATAAAGAATTTTTTATATTTTCAGAATCCAGTCCTGTTGTTTAAAAATATCCAGAAAGAGGGAGTGGTACTGATTGCAGAGCTTTTGCTACGAATACTGATCTAATTGATTCAAAAGGATTTAAGGTATGTGCAGTTGATGTTTTTAAAATGAAATCTTATGCTTGACCATTTAGATAGTTGTTCAGAGAATTCTTAAAGAGTCCCATGAAATCAGTTAAGTTAGCAGTTATATCTTCTGTGCCATTTTAAATAGGGAGTTTACAAAGCAATTTGTAATGAAATGTTTATGATATGTTTCAGCTATGCTTTGACAACGTTGACACCCATGTTGAAGTGCATGAAATGACTGAAGAAAATCAGAACATAGATACACATGAATGTGCAATTGGCTTTGTCCCAAACAGAATTGATGATAAGAATCTCAGCATGGTTTCTCCACAACGGTGTTTGCAAGACTTTGACAATGCAAACTTCTTATTCAGTCAAGACGACTACTTGTTGCAATGCAAGAACTTTGTTGTGCTGGTAGGAAGGATTATTACAGATGATATAAAATGCCTTCACTTCCTCAAAGATGTGGTTACAAAACACATCATCCATCAACATTCAAGAGATACAGCAAAAAAATGTGCAATGGTAAGATGTGAAAATATGTATTTGAATAACGAAGAAATTATTTATGTGACCACTTTTCTTACCCACTGCTTGAAATTCTGTTACATAGTATACAGCCAATTAGAGCAGTTGTTGGAAGTGGACATAATTTACGCTTGCTGTTTTGATTTTTTTCCATGAAATGTTCTAAGTCCACACTCTGAATTTTCTACAGTATAATGTTTACATCCAATTTTTCTTAAAGGATTCTTGGAAGTATTGCCTTCAAATGAAAATGATAAGGATGGGGTCAATGAGATACTTACAAGCCTACAAAAGTATCAGGTTTTTGTTGGAGAAGAAGAAGAAATAATTTACAATGAGCAGGGTGTCGTGGGAGATCAACTTTCCGTAGAAAGGGGAACAAATGCAAAGTTTAATTTAGCAAACGGATTCACACCACAAGAAAGATTTGAAAACATGCCCTTTGAAATTGCAGATTTCCATGCAGAGATGAAGTTTTTGTAAGTGAGTATCAAAAGTAGCAAGTAGAAAAAAGCGGCTCCTAATTTGTTTATTTTCACCAATCAGAGAGCCCAATAACCCCATTTCTGTACTTTCTTTCTCTACAATCATGTTAGGATTCTGGATTTGTCAATACCAACCAATCATACTGCTTGTCCATACCTGTCTCATGCTCTTAACATTTGATGTTCGACACACAGAGCCCTAATAAATCACCAAATTCTAATTTATTGCAGGACAAAAAGACTGTTCACAAAATAAGTTTCTTACTGGAAACAATATCAAAAGGTACCTTTTATTTTGACAGGTTTGTATGGACAACTTTTATAAATCTGGGTGCAAAGATCGTTGCACATTGGGGAGTGACAAAATCTTGATTAACCGTCGTAATGTTGTAACAGATGTCAAGAGAAGATATGCTGCTTGCAAAAAATTTCTAGACTTGGAGCTGGAATCAAGAGTTGTGGCTGCCACATTGACCATTTTGAATATTGAAACATTAGATGAAGAGCCTGAAGAATCTGTACTTCCTAGTTCTTTGAAGGATGCTAGAAAGCCTGAGAAACGAATGTTTCTAGACTAATTAGCTAGGGAATTTGTTAGTCGTTTTGTATTGAAGACAGAAGCTGTAGTTCAAATAACGCAAGCAAAAATCGAAGCAGAGGAAGAAATAGCACAGCTAATTAAAACTCCAGATGGAAAGTTTAAGTGTCAAGAGCCTTCGTGTATGAGAACCTTTCGATTTAATGGAAAAAGGAAACAAGATCATGAACATACCGCACATGGTTTACATAAACCAAGTGCAAATACAACCTTTGATGACAGTGACGATATGTACAACTATCAATGTTCATTGCTGGAGTATCTAATGCTTGTGAGAAATTTCAAGGATGCAGTTTCAGAAGGAGATGGAGCCCGAATCTTGAGGTGTTGGAAGTTTTTCTTGCCATACCTAAAGGCAGATGGTTCTTCAAGTCGCAAGTATTGTTTGGAAGGGCTTTATCTTCTGTGCCAGGTCTATTGTTTGTTGTCTCCAAGGGAATCTTATCGCCTTGTTTGGAATTGCAGCGTTAAAAGAAAGACAGGACTAGGTGGCAACATTCCAATTGATTTAACAATGGAGCATTACATACGTATTTTGAAATTGCTAAAGAGAAAGCTAGGCCCTAATCAGAATAACAGAAACACCCTTCACCGATACATGAAAGCAATTGGTTGTAGCAAGGTTATGCTTGAGGAGTTTGATGAGATGACAGGCATAATAAGAAGGTCAGGAAAACATGTTGCAAAATCATCTGAAAAAGATAAGGCTAAAATTGTTGAAGAACTGATGAATGCCAAAGCCCTAACTCCCTACAAGAACAGAAAGTACAATGTGTTTAAAGATTTTAAACCAAGCTTGCTGACAAACTTTGATTTCCATGGTTTTTACAACTGGATAGATATCCACAAGCAAGAAATAAAGAATAAAAGAAAGGCCCGTTGAAGATGCAGAATTTTATAATTACAGAAAACACGTTCTGTGATGTTTAGCAATGTAGTAAAAATTTGAAACCAAATGCATTTAAAATAGATCGACTTTTTAGTCACTAAAAATTTTGCCAGATGATAGTTCCTTTTCCAATTGCTCCATGCTGAGTTCATAAATATCATGGAAGGTATCATGAGAAAATTCTTCAGAAGAACAAAAAGATTGTAACATAGAACTATCCCACATTCCAAGATCTTCGACTTCAGAGTCATCTCTGATATTTTCCCATTCCTCTGGAAGTCTATCCATTGATTGATCAAAATCAGGTAAAACTGTAATACCTACATCATGGTTGATGTCCCCAAAGATGGTACTCAAAATAGATAATATGCTCACAGCATAAACCTTGCGCCATATTTCAACATGATCATAGATATCATCAAGTGTAAATATGTATTGAATGTTAGTTAAAACTTGATTAATGTGGAATGTGTTGAACTCACTGTATGTGTTAGGTAGAGGAATTGTTGTGTTTTGGTTAAGGTTTTTTCTATATTCTTCAAGCAGCATATGAACTCTGTTTTTCTGTTCAATAGACACATGTCTTGTTTTCCTCACAGTTGCTGTAGTGGTTTTCTCTGATTTAAGTTTCAAGGTTGTCCAGTCAGTACATGATGGAGAGCAAGTGCATAACTTTGAACAGTTATCACAGCACTTACAGCCTTTAAATTTATGTACTTCATAATGCTCAAAATTCTTCATAAGGCAGTTTCTCCTGCAGTTTGATTCTTTAATATAAGATATCATTGGATAATCAGCTCCTCTTAGTAACATTGCATTATATAGAATCCTGCTGATGTTGGCATTACCATCACGTCCAATCCGTCCACTTCCTTGAACATATGATTCTAAAGACTTTGAATAGACTCGTACACATTGCTGCAGTTTATGCCCATGCCAAAAGCAATTGTACATATTACAACTCTGACACAGCTGGTAGGGTGAGATAGCTGTTCAACAATGTGCTTTTTTACACTGTCAGGTGTTCCACCATGAGACATGTCCACAACCCTCTCCCTTGGATTTGGCTTGGAATTCTGGTATAATCCTTCTTTCAGTTTTGAGCAAAATGAATCATAAATTGTGGCACACTGTTTTCGGGTTTGTGTGAATATAAGTCTCCATGCACACAATTCCTTCGTTTCTTTTAATTCATTAACAATTGACTGGAATATGTCAAAATTTTTTCTTGTCATTTTCTATGTACTGAGAACAATATTATATATTTTTTCTATCAGGGTTTTTTCAATAAAAAATTTTTTTTCAATAAAAAGCATCCCAAGTACTTTTTGCTTAGTTTGTTTTGTGGCTGTTGCTGTAAACAAAGCAAACCTTGCTTCTGCACTCAGAAGGCACCTGAATTCATGAGGCTCACCATACCATTTCCGGAAGGGTTTCCTGCCATCCACATCAAATCCCCTGTAAAAAATGAATGAAACGCCAAATGAATGGTCAACCCTTCAGTTGGAGAGTAGAAAAGTATAGGTAGTGATCGTGATGAAAAAGAGGGGTAAAAATGAAAGCCTACACTTACCACTTTGCAATAATGCGTGCTTCATCATAAACAACTCCAATACAATGATAACGAAATTCTTCAGAACTCATAATTTTTCTCAACGAATTTCTGCCCAGCATACACTCTGGTGTAGCATATACAAGTGAATAATGACCCTCTCTGACATTGCAAAAAATATCAGTCTCATCTTGGTGTTCATTTTCATTGTTGCCAGGATTTGAAGTGTTGTCACCATACAGAGCAATACATGATATGCCAGCTTCCTTCAGACGAAGGCATTGATCTTCAATCAACGATTCAACGGTGAAATCATTATTAAAGTTGAAAACCCAATAGTCTGTTCATGAACGATGTCCAAAACCCATGGAAGAGAATGAAACACAAGTGATTTTCCATAACCCGTTGGCGCATTGAAAAATATATTTTTGCGTTACAAAACGCTTTTATCAATTCTGTTTGATCTTGGTACAAAGAATCAATATTGAATGCAAATTTTATATTCATGTCGCATAATTTATCTAACATTCTGTGGAAGCCATCGGACAAGAATTTTGAGAATAATGCACAGTTCACACACTAATCGGTGGGTGGACTGGAACACAGGCTAATGAAATATTGTTATTTGGCTCTTCTAACACACTCGTTTGCTATATAATTGTAGTATTGGAAGAATTTGTAGGTCTGTAATGGTATTCCCGGGCTTGCAAAAGTGATCTGCAAGACCGAACTTGTCATTTACTCTGTTTATTATGTGCTTCCGGTGTTCGTTAATTCTGCCTCGTAGTCGTTTTCCTGCCTGTAGAATATACTGGCAGTTGCTATCTCTGTTGCGTAGGCAATTATTATATAACTAACGAAAATAACGTTTGTGGAGTTACCGTCCAGTCGCTATTGTATGTTAAATGTCTTGCAGGTGTTAGTAAATATAACCGTGTCAAATATGTGTGTGCACGTATTGCAGGTTCGTTTAAACATGCATTTATGTGTGCCGTGAAGATCAGTGGTGACGTCATTTTCCATTTTTGCACGTACCAACTCTTAGGCTTTTAGGTCTACGGTAACTAAGTACTGGTAGTTCTGGAAAAGATTCCGTGCAACTTTCAGAGTTTTATAGAATGTTGTGGTGTCATTTAAGCATTTGTCCCAAATGAGGGAATTTGAATATGAAATTACTATTGTGTCCTGTCTTATCTGTTTGGTAGATAGGCTCTCTTTCTTTGTTACTGAGGAAGCTTACCATATTTCGTTTCGTACATGTTTGCGTCAGTAACCTCTGTTTGCAAGGTATGTCAGCAGTTCTGTAGCTCGTTTGTTAAAAGTGTTGTTATCGGGGCACATGCATCGTCAATGTAGAGCTAGACTGTCAGGTACTGAGTTCGTATGTTTCGGGTGAGCAGAAGAACGGAGAAGATATTGATGGGTACCAGTGGGTTTGATGAAGAGGTCTGTGGAGGTGCTGTGGTCTGAATAAAGCTTGCCAGTAACATCAAGGAAATGTTTTGAGGTGGTGGAAATGTCGCTGGTAAATTTGATGGTCGGGTGTATATGGTTGAGGCTCTTGATAAAGTCCGCATGTTTGTCTTCACTTGTGTGTCCACAATAAAAAAATATCATCAATGTAACGTCACAAGATTAGTGGTTTGTATGGAGCGCATTTTAGGGCTTTAGATTAAATGACCCGCTTAAAAAGATTAGCATATGGAGGTGTCATTCTAGGGCCCCTTGCTGTGCCATGTTTTCGTTAGAAAAATTGTCCGCCAAACTCGAAATTGTTGTTTTTAAGGATAATGTCTAAGAGGTCGCATACTGTTTCTGTCTGTGGGTTTTGTTTGGTGCGTTTTTTAGGTGTTCCTAAAGAGTTGACAATTTATTTACGAAGTGCTTTGTGTCTTTAATGTAAGAGGGAAGTTTAAAGACTAGAGGATTAATGAAATGGCTGACGTATTGAGACAAAATAGATTAAATTAGAACATGTACTAAAATTTACAAAAATAATGTCATACTTTTATAAAACGACTAATAGCACAAAGTTTCCTGCATTGGAAGAAAAATAGAAGAGACGAAAACAATGCAGAAAATGCAGCAAAATCGATCAATCAAGCAAAATGGGATTCTAGCTACATTTATAAAAGTTTCAATACAACGCAGATCAAGCTTAGGAGTCTCTGCTGCAGCGAGTTGAAGAATGCAAAATACAATGAACGGAAAAGAAGTTGATTCACTGCTGTCTTCAGCTGCTCACCTAATGCAGAGAAAATGTAAGAAGCGTATGATAAGGAAGTGCGTTGTATCTTTAATGTAAGAGGGAAGTGTAAAGACTAGAGGATTAATGAAATGGCTGACGTATTGAGACAAAATAGATTAAATTAGAACATGTACTACAATTTACAAAAATAATGTCATACTTTTATAAAACGACTAATAGCACAAAGTTTCCTGCATTGGAAGAAAAATAGAAGAGACGAAAACAATGCAGAAAATGCAGCAAAATCGATCAATCAAGCGAAATGAGATTCTAGCTAGATTTATAAAAGTTTCAATACAACGCAGATCAAGCTTAGGAGTCTCTGCTGCAGCGAGTTGAAGAATGCAAAATACAATGAACGGAAAAGAAGATGATTCACTGCTGTCTTCAGCTGCTCAGCTAATGCAGAGAAAATGTAAGAAGCGTATGATAAGGTAGTATGCAGAAATTGCACCAGCACGACAAAAACATTAAAAATAATGTAAAGAAATTAACATCAAGATGTCAAAAACTGATCTCAGTCAAATACTTAATTGCGTGAATTAGTTTTTAAATTATAGAAATTACAGCCGTCAAATATACTATTCCTCACCTTAAAGAGCGTTTGCCGCTGACGTACATTGATAAAAGTGAACAGAGTTCTTGTCATGCATAAAAGAATTAAATCAATAAACAAGAGGATCTGTGATCAAAGATTCCAGACGAACTTCACGCAGCATACTCTAGTATCGGAAGCACATCAGCTTTATTGGCATGGGATTGGGAACATTGTTGCAACACAACATATACAATATGTGAGCCGAAACTAAGGAAAAGCAATATTATACATTCATTGTAAATCCGAACCATCCGTTTCTTGGCACAATGTCCCAATGAAAACAAGAAGAAGGACATCTGTCCTGACAACAAACTTTCAATATTTTATGAATAAAAGGCTATAAACCAATGATGATGATGATGCACAAGCAAAAACAGTCAGGAAATTGGTTGGAAAATTCGTTTTATGCCCTTGTATACAACATCCATACAACAAATTTCTTTACAAATTTAACTTACCAGGAAACCATGCTTCTCGTTCTAAAAGAAGGAAAATAAACAGGATTATATTGTTGCTTATGATATTTAAGCTATGCAGAAAGATTAAGAAAAAAGTTGATGGAAGATCACTGTCTTAAATCTTGCAAGCTGGCTCTTTATCGCAATATCTATATACAAGGTTCAAGTCTTCACATTATCTTTAATGATGGTTAAAATTCAATTTAAGCAACGTTAATTGTGAAAGAAACTGTTATAGTCATGATAAGAAAGTAGGTCGGTGTTAAGTTTGAGTGGATAGAAGGTTTTAAAATGTTCTGTTACTTCCATAATGCCTTCCAGGTCAATGGACGTCAAAGGATGAGTAAAGCTATATTACTTGTATAACCCTTAACGTGTCGCTACCCTGGGTACCACACTTTCAATTTCAAGAAAAATGAAAGTCTGGTCTCAAGAGAACCTAGCCTCATTTCCATGTTAAATCAGTCATCCGTGAAACACTCTGGCAATGGAAATTTTGCAGACTGGATTTCTGAACTGTTGCTGTTGTCAGACTATCAGAAGAAGAAAATGGAGGAAGACAATTTTCGAAATCTGAGCCAGGAAAAGTTTTATCGAGCCAGTATGTGTTAGAATAACACAAACCTAACTTTAGAAAGAATGCCAAACATTCAAATGTTTAAAGGATGGCAGAGCTTTTACTACTTTCAGTGGTATCTACCAGAGTTGTGCGGAGACAGTAGTCAGCTGCACCAAACCAATGACAGGCCTTTGAAGGCCTAGCCTATTCCTATGCCAAATCTTAGCCAATTGAATTTGAGGTTACTCTGATTTATGAAGAAAATCATTACCTTGAGTTGAACAAATTGATTACAACCCAAATATACGACTTGCTGCAATTGAGATGTGGTGATGCACAAACAACTTGTTAACAAGTGTGGGCAGATGTTACTGTTGCCCCTATATCCACGTTATCACTAATAAGTAAAGCCAATTATGGGCATCACAATGCTGAATACCTAATACCTAAGGCCACACCTAAAACTTTAGAAAATTGTATTTTTTCAGCCTGCAGAGTATGGCCAATGTGCCCTTAAGGTGCTTTTGGACAACTTCAGAAGGATCCTCTCTAGACAACAAAGATGTGATTGTGATGTGTACCTTTTTTGATAATGGTTCATCTCAGACTTGTGTATTATGTTTTTGATGGTCACTTGCAACAACCAGTTTTAGGGTTTAATGGGCACTTTTCTAAAATTTATGTTACTTTTTGTAAAAGCATTTGCAAAAACCTTTTTCTCTTCCACATTAAGAAGAGTTGAATGGACAGCATAGAATAGAGAACCTATAAATTGAACTATTCCACATTTCAATTTTAACAAATACTTCATTGGTTTGATACACCTTATTCATATTTTCATTACTTCTGAAGACACCTAAAATAATACATCATCATCATGCATGCAGGTTGCAAATAGGCAACTATGGGCATGGAATCTAATTACCCGTTTCAAACCAGCAATGATGACTCATATTTGGGGACTTGCTAATAAATTAAAGATTTTAGAGTAAATCCAAGGAAAATGGCAAGTTACTAGTTATTAATGTTGTCATACTGATATTATCTAAGATATTATCATATGTATTATGTAGTACCGCAGTTAATTTTTCTCAATTCAATTGTCTTGATGTGACATATACAAGTCAAAAATGATTCCGTTGTTGTCGTCCTTGCACTGCAAATCCATTATCGCAAACAGGGGTGAAATAACAATTATTACGGAATTGGACTTGGAGTGGCCTAAAAACATCGACTTCTTCGCAATGAATGAGGCACCAGAGCTGAAAAATCAATGATTTGCAATGTCCAGCCAGTAGGCAGAGTGGCAAATGTGTCACTTTTCCGATCAAATAAAGAGCGTAGGGCTTCAAACTGCATGCTCGATACATCATCCACATTTGGAAAACGAGATTTTACAGTTTCTCTTTACGGCAACGTTCAATTTGCCTTCGTCAGCCGTCCCCATCTTGTTCTCAGAATTTGGTTCTGGTCCTGGTCTGCATTTTTATCCCACAGTTAATTTTTCTCAATTCTATTGTCTTGACGTGACCTTTGAACGTGCACAAAATGTGAACGCTCGCTACTGATTGGTCAGTTACACAGCATGGAAATGAGGCTAGGTTCTCTTGAGACCAGACTTTCATTTTTCTTGACATGAAAGTCTGGTACCCAGGGTAACGTGTCGCTCGCCTTAAGCATCTTTGAGGCTTCCAGTGTAGAAGTCTATCTATCTAGAAATCCCTATGGAATCCGGCTGATCTCCAGGATATCCCTGCATGTAATTAGCGGTGTTTTCTCGAAGAGAGTTTCATTCGAATTCAACGACCGAAAGTTGTCTTGGTTCATGCAGTTACCCCTCCATCCCTATCACTCTATTTATTGTTTGTTGAGTTAATGAGTTTTTGATTTTGCAGTCGGCCATCCCGGTTGTCGTTGCAAGGTGTACCGGCCGAAATCTGCTGCTAATGCAACAAAGACTCGTATGCTGACCGGCAAGTTTCTTAAGAATAACAATTTTTCTTTAATTGAAAATTGATAATCTAATATTTTTGAGAGACAACCCTTCGATAAAAATACATAGCTGTATCGGTGACGATTCAAAACGGGTTCATGATGGAAGCAAAGAAACAGTCTGACCAGGAAGCAACAGCAGCAGAGTGTAGCGAGACCAAGGTCAAATGGTCTCAAGGAAACATTTACTCGCCTGAAAAAAACTTAAGCACATTTTTCAGTGTTAACATTATTGATTGCAAGACGATTAAACCTATCAATTTCTGAAAACAAAAAGAAAAACTGATCATCTTTGAACTAGACAGCTTGATTTTGAAACCTAAAGTAGAACAATTGTGACTGCTGGGACCTGTGGTCGCAGGAACTTTAATACTCACAGAGACGATTGTTATTTGTTCTATCTACATGGTTATAAATAAAATAATGCCCTTGCAGTCCCACGGGTTTTGCGATTTGACCATGAAAGTGGGGAAAAACAAAGGATAACTAAGGAAGACTGTGGCAAACAAACTGGGGGTCAAAAACGAAGAATAGAAATCCAGATACAATAAAGAGAATAATTCAAAGAAATAAGAAAGAACAAAATTGCAATAAAGAACTTGCATGTTTAGAGATGGTTTTGTGACTGTACATGTAAGGCTTCATTAACTTTGAGGTGGTAGGATGTGGAGGAACAATTTTAAATAGTAAAGCAATCAAGAGAGCAGGAAACAAAACATAAAGAAGAGGTTTAAAGATAAAATCTACTGTGACGGCGTAACTAAGGAGTAAGAAGCAAGAAGCATAAGTAGAAAAAAATTATTAGATGAAACTCTGACGATGGTAAAAAAAGATTTGAAAACATGATTTAGATTATGTACTAGCGAGCAAAAGGAAAACATAAACAGAAAAGGAATTTTCCAGAAAGAGGTTAGGTACAAGGCGCCCCAGGGCGAAACCGAAATTACTTGGACATACTGTTCTTGAAGATGATATCCTAAGCTAGGCTAGTGACCAGCTGCGTAAGGAGACGATGAAAGAATCTACATTCCAGCATACACATCGCTTGCTCGAGACGGAAAGGAAGAAAAAGGAGAAAAAACATACCAGGAAAGAAAAAATAAAATTGGATAAAGAATGTTTGACGAAGCACAAAAAACCATAAAAACATATAGATAAACTTGATAAAGAAAACAACTTATTATAAACGGCAAATAATAATAAATAATAAAAATATATAGTAAAAATGCTTCGCTGATTAAAAAAGTCGTCTTCTTTATCAAGTTTATCTCAACGGTTTTTTCAATTTTTTTTTCAGCCACTTAGTACAACACCTAGTTGGCCAACCAATACAGTCAACTTGGCCCTGTACAAAGTCAGACAATGCAGAAGTGAGCCTACATTCGGTTTGACTGACCGTAAGGGCTTCTGCCTCCAAAGACCAAGCCTTAACAATTTACATTAAAGCATGAAAGATAAAAACATCAAATGAATATCAGTTTAGAAATGGCGTCAAGTCATATTTTAGATGTTAACAGTAATAAATTTGGGCTGAAATAAATGACTCGCGTAAATTGAGCGACTTCGTAAACAACTAATAAGTGGAGGTTACTAGAGTATGAGGCACCAATTTGGGATGGTAACTACTTGAGTGACAGCAATGAATGTATAAAAACCCAGTCTTGCAAACAGACGTAGCTATATGATGCGCTGCTCGGTTTTTGAAAATATCCGGAGGCATATGTTTTTGACAATGCAGAACTATACCTATGAATAGGCCTTTTATAGGATAGGAAGTTTCAAAGTTCTTGTGGAGATATTTGCAGTTGAAATTAGAGAGATTTACAATATAAACTGTTAGTATTTGGAGTACATTCTTTTCCATATTTTGGGCAAACGAAATGGGTACCAGAAGAGAACGCAAGAACGAACAGAAGAGAACCATGGTGTTTACAAGAACAGAAGAAAATTGTATCTCTAATAATACACATTTCTCACATGCATGTTCAGAAGCATATACAGCAGGAGAGTATGTAAAGAATTAACGTTAAAATAAAAATTGGTGGCTTCATTAAGAAAATTTTTCAGCAACAGCATTGAAAGACTTGTGCAAAGCAAAGTAAAAGCTGATCGCGATGTAGTAGATGATGAGCACTTGCCCAAGTTTTCAAATGTTCAGACACCTCCATCCAAATAAGGGCCTAATTATATTCCTCATATTCCTAATATTCCCTTTTCTTCCGTTGGAGTGTTGGTAGAGTAAGGACGCGTTGTTTTTATCGCTCCACTAAAAACATGTAGTAGCCAAGTTCACAGAGATGAAATATTGGGTAGTTTCGTGAGCTATTGATATAAGTTATTGTCAAGCATTTTATATATCTACAGCCTGCGTTATGTTGTCATAAGTAGAAGTTTTTAGGCGTATAACATCGAAATGTAGCAGAAGGAAGCTGCAGCAGAAGGGCCTAACACGCGGTATCCACATGGAAGGCGTGGTCAAGGCAGTCAGTCGCAAGACCTGAAACAAATGATAAGCGAGGCTATTGCTCCCATTCGTAACGATATGGCAAAATTACCAACAAAAGATAATATGGATACTTTACTGGAGGATTTAGTCAATAAACATGATAGAAAAATTGAAGAAAGATTTGAAGAAAAGGCCTCAGAAATTAATTCAAGAATCGCAATCGAATTGGCTTTGGCTGACCACCTGAATAAGAAATTTGACGACAACGAACAGTACAGTAGGCGTGTCTGTCTTCGTTTTGATAACGTGCCCTTACCTGCAAGTGACAGTAAGGAAGATTGTGCCAAAAAGATTGGAGAAATTATGAATGAAATGGATTGTTGATTCATTGATAAAAATCAAACTACAGAAGAAATACATTCAGCATGCAGACATAAATTTAAAAAGAGCAAACATGAAATATGAAATATTACATTTTCTGACTTTATGACGTTTTATGACGTCACATTCTACTTTTAGAATTGAACTTGCCTATTTAGGTTATTCTTAGCGCCCTTTAGCTCTGTCCCAAGTTTCATCTAGCTAGCTTTTACCGTTTTCGAGATACTGTGGGGGGTTTCAGCTAGCTAGCTTTTACCATTTTCGAGATACCTCACTCCCCCGTCCCACCCGTACTCACCAGTCTAAAAAATCCCAGTGTGAACAGGGCTAAGCAAAACTGGTGTAATAAAAATATGGGAGTGCAAGCAATACTAATAATAAAAATAGGATATATCAATATGAAATATGAGTACCAACAGTACAAATGCAAATATCAATTACTGATATATCGGTCATATTATTGATACGCTCCATACCCATATTTTATTTTCTTACGGAAAGGAGGTACCAACAATACAAACATGAAGTTCAACAGTCATGTCACAATATTTCCCTGCTCCGAAGAATGAATTCATGCAGCAAGTTACCTTACGCAGAAAATGTATAAAAATAGGTTGCAAAACTTGTTCTATACTTTTTCGTATAAGCATCATTCACTAAAATTAAATAGGAAAGCAGACTTACCATTAAGTGGCAATCCTGTAAAAAAAAAACAGAATAAGGTTGCTTCTTCTGATCCTTGTATTTTAAAATATTAAGAACAATTTATTAGAAGACAATCTGTTGCTTATAATAAGCAATGTAGCCGTACAAATATTTAGTCAAGGCAAAAGTAATCACAAGCTTTGTTGATCAAAAACTCAAAATGGTTTACATTAGAAGCAATAAAAAAATAACAGAATTGCCAACAAGAGCCTAGACCATAATGCCCGAATCCCGAATCAACAGGAAAATTACAATGAAAGAAATCAACAGGAAAATGCTGATAAATAATCTGAAGTGCATTTCTTAAAAAGAGTGAAACGCGTTATAACTGGCGAGGTATTGCCCCGTCTAATCCGATAACGTGTGTGTATCAAATATGCCACGACTGCATCATGTTCGGCAAGGAATTTCGAATGTAAATATATTCCTGGACAAACTTCCATACTGAATGAAACCAACATAAGCTACAATTCTAGCCAGAAAGGCTGGAAATTTACTCCAAATTATCACTCTAAGGTTGCATACTCCACTCCCCCAACTCATTGGTGGTGAAATTGATATTGTTAGTTGCTAGTCGGGGGAGGGGGATTTGTAAGCCATTTACATTTTGTTATATTGGAGTCGGTCTTTCTTAAGGTTAAACTACAAACAACTAGATGTTCCAGATATTTTTTGCAAGAAATGTAGTTGTACATGACAATGTCTATCAATTATTGGGGAATAAAGTTATTGTCGTTTGCTAAAGATTGGTCTTCAGAAAAGTTAATGGTCATGCTACTCCTAATGATTTAAGATGTTCAGTAGTTTTGCGAGGAAATTATGATAACGCTTTAACTGAAAAGCTAACCTATGGAACTAGGTAAAGCCTTTAAAAGAATTTTATCAAGAGAAAGTAAATGAAAATATCATGATAATAATGTGTAATAGACAGAATGAACAATACACTTAGATGCCAAATCGCTGCTCCCTAACTAATTACTTTGACTAATTTAAATTGCATCTCAGGCTCATACTTCTAACACTGGTTGAATAAAAAGCACCTCTCCATGCAATTAAGCAGTTATATGAAGATTACTCTTTGCTCAAAATTTCAAACGAAAGATCGCAAGAAAAAGGATCTTAATAGACATTTTCAAAGAGGTCTGGGTTGACACAGCCATTTTCTGGAAGACGGAGGATATTTTGACTCAGGGAATCCTCTCCGCGTGCAGCGACCGGGATCGCAGTCGCTTTATAAGAGATAGTGCAGCAATTTTAATTCAAATTCACGTATAAATGAAGACAAAGACAGAAAATGAATCTGAGACAATAGGTTAAAAATATCAAAGAGATTCAAAAAGAGGGAAAGAGGAAAGCAGGAAGGGATTAAGCATTTGGACAGACAAAGCAACGTGTTGTCAAATTGTTTTATTAACAAAGCAATAGAAACACTTTTGCAGTGGAAGTAGAACATATAATGGAAAGAAGGCATTGCAGTTCGAAATATGCAATTTTTTAAGTAGAAAAGGATACTCATTTGAGAAAATTACCGAGAGAATTTCATTGTTAGCTTGTAATGTGTAAATATATGTATGTGTAAATCTGGAGAGTTGTAAATATACTGAAGCTGAAAGATGCGTAACTTGAACGAAATGAAATTGGAAGGAAGATGACACTGATAATAATGATAATGTTACGGTGGGCCACAAATGTCACTACACATTTCAAAATCTAACTACACATTTCAAAATCTAACTATACATTTCAAAATCTCACTACACATCTCAAAAGAGCAGATATATGTACAGTAGGTAGTGCATGACATCTATCGGATGCTTGGGATGAGACAAATGGAATAATATCGAGATGAAGAATGAAGATGACATGATGATAATATGAAAAAAAATTGCAGAAATAAAATGAGAACAGGAAAATCAATAATAATAAAAATGATAATAATAATTATAATTACAGGAATAATGAGAATGATAACGACAATATTGATAATTTATAATCATAATATATAATATCTGTATAGTTAATAATATAAAGTATAGTTAGTGAGAATAGTGCCGGAATTGAGGTTAGCGGTCAGTTGTCCTAAGTGTGTGTGGGGTGAGTGTGTTGCATAAGCCAATGAAATATTGTTCTTTGGCTCTTCTAACACTCCCGTTTGCTATATAATTGTAGTATTAGTACAATTTGTAGGTCTGTAATGGCATGCCCGGGCTTGCAGAAGTGATCTGCAACACCGGACTTGTTGTGTATTCTTTTTATTATGTGCCTCCGGTTCTCGTTAATTCTGTCTCGTAGTCGTTTTCCTGCCTGTACTATGTACTGGCAGTTGCTATCTCTGTTGCGTAGGCAATCAATATTTAATGCAAATAACGTTTGTGGAGTTACCGTCCAGTCGCTTTTGTATGTTAAATGCCTTGCCGGTGTTAGAAAATGTAACAGTGTCAAATATGTGTGTGTCACTATTTTAGGTCTAGGGTAACTAAGTACTGGTAGTTCTGGGAAAGCTTCCTTGCAATCTTCAGAGTTTTGTAGTATGTTGTGGTGTCATTTAAGTATTTGTCCCAATTGAGGTAATTCTGGATGTTAGATTACCATTGTGTCCTGTCTTATCTGTTTGGTAGTTAGCCTCTCTTGCCTTACTACTTACATACATACATACATATATACATTTATTTGATTAGGCAGGCCAGTAATGGGCAGCTAAAAGCTGATGTGGGCCTGTCATCTAACTATACTAGATACGGTAATATGTAAAAAAAGTTTTTAAAAGTTTTTTTTTAAAGGTTTGCAAAATAAAATTTCCTACTAGTAATATATGTAGTCCTCCTTCTTGTTACTATTAAATACTGTTCCCTTACTATACGATATACAGTCTATTGTCCTTCCATTCTTTATATTGTTCT
Organism: Chrysaora quinquecirrha; assembly: GCA_014526335.1. NCBI lineage: Eukaryota > Metazoa > Cnidaria > Scyphozoa > Semaeostomeae > Pelagiidae > Chrysaora > Chrysaora quinquecirrha. The sequence continues at coordinate 5,402,174 of JACTAT010000016.1, read as the reverse complement.
TGAATATCCCCTTGCTTGCTGAGACCTTAACATCATCGGGTAGTGCGTTCCATAACACTGGCCCTCTAAATGCTAGGGTATTTCTGTGTATCTCTTTTAACGGTCTTATGATTTCAAAATTGCTTGTTGATCGTCTACTCCTATGTGGTTTAAATAAATTCAGCAACCTAGGATCTGTGTTGTTCTTGTGTATATCAAACATAAACGATGCTAGTCTTCGATTATACATTTATTTAAGGGGCTTCCAATTTGCTTTGTTCAATGACTCTTGCATGCTTGTCCCTCTTGGAATGCGGTGAATAATTCTGGCTGCTCTAGCATGAAGCTCTTCGAGACAATCAATCCCGTTCTCAGGGCATGTTGCCCATATCAACATCCCATATTTTACAGCTGGTACAACGGTCTTGTAGTAGATTTCCTCCAAAACATCAGCTGGTAGAAAGGATATCCTTCGGATCAGTGACAGTTTGCTGCAGAACGATTTTTGGACTGACTTTATTTGCTTAGACCAACTTAGTTGATTGTCAATAGTTATACCAAGGCTTTTTGACTCAGTCACTGATCTTACATTAACTCCGTTGATGCTGACCCTGTTTATGGGTCCGTAAAACGGCCTTGGTGTCACGATTAGAAATTCTGTTTTTTCACTGTGAATAGTAAGCTTATTTGCTTTACACCATTCTTGGATGTCATCTGCCAGAATGTTGAGGCAATTTGTTGCTTCATCAACAGTTTTGCTCACTACGAATGCCGTTGTATCATCTGCATACATATGGATTTGCCCAATACTTGCAGTTCTTGGCAAATCATTTACATACAGAGCAAATAACCTAGGTCCCAATAATGACCCTTGTGGAACTCCTATTTTCATGGATCGTAACGAAGATTTTTCACCATTTATCTCAACATATTGGGCTCGGTCCGTCAAGTAGCCCATTAAAAGCTGATTAAAGTCACCATATAAGCCACATGCTTGTAATTTCCTTTCCATAATATTATAGTCCACCGTGTCAAAGGCGTTTCTGAAGTCTATGAATAATACACCTATAGTAAATCCTTCTCCCAGGCATTTCTTCCATGTTTCCGTGAGATAAATGAGGAGTGATTCTGTACTAAAACCCTCTTTGAAACCCCACTTGTATTCTGTTGCCAAGTTACTGTTCTTTAGGTAGCTATCCATTCTCTTACCTATTATGCTTTCAAAAATTTTGCTGGGAACGCTTAACATTGATAGCGGACGATAGTTTTCTGTGCATATTCTGCCACCTTTTTTGTATGATGACTTCAGTTTAGCTATCTTCCACATTGTAGGATACTTTCTATCCGCAATTGCTTTATTAATCACTACCTGTAGCCCAAAACAGAAGGACCCAGCTGTTTCCTTTACTTCTCTTGTTGTAATATTGTCATGCCCGGAAGATTTTCGTGGGTTTATTTTCTCACAAGCAGATCTAATTGAAGAAGCCTCTTGCAAGGTAAGATAAGTTGCCCTTGGGGCTATCCTGTATATGTGCTCCTCTGTTTTGGTTGTTACATTTTCTTGTGAGAAGTTCTCTGATAGCTCAATGCCTATATTGTTGAAAAATTTATTGAATGCTGAGGAAGCTTACCAAAATTCGTTTCGTACATGTTTGGGTCAGTAACCTCTGTTTTTAAGGTATGTCAGCAGTTCTGTAGCTCGTTTGGTAAAAGTGCAGAAAAACGGAGAAGATATTGATGGGTATCAGTGGGTTTGATGTACAGGTCTGTGGAAGTGCTGTGGTCTGAATTAAACTTGCCAGTAACATCGAGGAAATGTTTTGAGGTGATGGCAATGTCACTGGTAAATTTGATTGTCGGGTGGATATCGTTGAGGCTCTTGATAAAGTCCGCAAGTTTGTCTTAAACTGTGTATCCACAGTAAAAAAATATAATGAATGTAACGCCACAAGATTAGTGGTTTGTATATATGGATTTTAGGGCTTTAGTTTAAAGGACCCGCATAATAAGATTAGCATATGGAGGTGTCATTCTAGGTCCCCTTGCTGTGCCATGTTTTCGTTACAAAAATTGTCCGCCAAACTCAAAATTGTTGTTTTTAAGGATAATGTCTAAGAGGTCGCATACTCTTTCTGTCTTTGGGTTTTGTTTGGTGCTTTTATTAGGTGTTCCCCAAGAGTTGACAATTTATTTAGGAAGTGCGTTGTGTCTTTAATGTAAGAGGGAAGTTTAAAGACTAGAGGATTAATGAAACGGCTGACGCATTGAGACAAAAATAGATTACATTAGAACATGTACTAAAATTTGCAAAAATAATGTCATACTTTTATAAAACGACTAATAGCACATAGTTTCCTGCATTGGAAGAGAAATAGAAGAGAAGAAAACAATGCAGAAAATGCAGCAATATCGATCAATCAAGCGAAATGGGATTCTAGCTAGATTTATAAAAGTTTCAATACAACGCAGATGTTGCTTCAAGATTAGGAGTCTCTGCTGCAGCGAGTTGAAGAATGCTAAATAAAATGAACGCAAAAGATGATGATTCACTGCCGTCTTCAGTTGCTCAGCTAATGCAGAGAAAATGTAAGAAGCGTATGATAAGGTATTATGCAGAAATTGAACCAGCACGACAAAAACATCAATAATAATGTGATGAAATTAAGATCAAGATGTCAAAAAACTGATCTCAGTCAAATACTTAATTGCGTGAATAAGTTTTTAAATTATAGAAATTACAGCCATTAAAGATACTATTCCCCACCTTAGAAAAAAATGAATGCATTGAAAGGCTTGTGATAAGAAGACTAAGATGCAAGGATGATACAATTTAGTAGTTTCCCTAAACCTATTTGGAGATCAATTTGACACAATGCCGAGAGAATCAGTTTGTTATCTGTCACGAAAAAGTTGCACAGTGAAAGTAAGTCGCAAAGCAAGGAACTCAATCAAACATTGGGGCAGGTAAATATAAACATTAAAAAAACTGAAGGTGACAAAGTGCGTTTGCGGCTGACGTACATTGATAAAAGTCAACAGAGTTCTTCTCATGGATAAAAGATTTAATTCAATAAACAAGAGGATCTGTGATCAAAGATTCCAGACTAACTTCACGCAGCATACTCTAGCAACGGAAGCACATCAGCTCTATTGGTATGGTATTGGGAAGACTGTTGCAACACATTATATACAATATGTGAGCCGAAACTAAGGAAGGCAATATTATACAACTATTGTAAATCCGAGCCGTCCGTTCCTTGGCACAAAGTTCCAATGAAAATGACCTTGGCCAAACTATAGGAATAAAAGACAAGACAAAACAAGAAGTTTAAACAAGAATGAAAGTAGGATAGTCTGTTTTTGATAGATACAAGAACATCTGCCCCGACAACAAACTTTCAATATTTTATGGATAAAATGCTATAAACCAATGTATCATTCCAGCAATCAAATATGGATATCAGGCATAAACTCCCAGCAGAGAAGTCATTCATAACAAAAGGTATGCAAAAGAATGAAGGAAAGGAAAATGGTAGGGAAAAAATAAACTGTTTCATCATACCAATCTTGGGTGGATGATATTAGTACAGACAGTGACTAAATTATATTCCAAATTGGTAAGAGACGTTGCCCGTATGACTGATGAAAACAGATGAAAAATTAGAGGCACAGAATGGGAAGTCGCCCGCAGCTGTCGAAGGCAAACGACCACGCAAAACACAAATACAAAGATGGCGAGAAGATATTTACCAGTAGCAAATAGCTAAATTGCAACGGACAGACGAATAATCGCATACACCTCTGGCAGTGGGTCGCTTCCAGCAGTGGAGGGACACAGGTGAGATATGATATGATATAACAATTGCTATCCTTTGCATTACACATACCTGAATTTTAGTGACAAAAGATGTAATTATATTATGGTTACCCAAATAAGATATACCCTTTATATATTATGGTTACCCGTGGTTACCCTAGCAAAATCCATATAAAAAGCATACAGAATCATGGTTGCCCGTATTGTTACCTGTACGTTCTCAAGTCTATGCTATGCTTGCATTAAGAAAACCTTTTCTCGAACATAACAGCTTCATAATATTAAGGGTGTAGCTTTAGGGTGTGTCAGTTTTCATTTTCACTGGACGTATATGCCCCTTGAACATTGAAGAAGGGTTTAAGTGAAAAATCAATATTTTGTAACATATTTTTGAAAATTCAAACGTCCTTTCAAAAATATGTTATACAGACAATTGGACAAAATATATTGGAACGGCCTAAATAGTTTTGCTATTATCCACTGAGTCCCCCTGCTCCCAAAAAATTTCAAACAAGGCCTTCTTTCCGAGAAATATGGCCCATCCCATTTATTTTCTACTTCCATAACTCCAATTCTTCCCCCTTTTACTCCCAAACAATGTTGGTAGTAGAGCAAGACAACGTTTGTTCGAAACAACATTGTAACGGGGGAGAAGGGGGAATCAATAGATAATAGCAAAACTATTTAGGCCGTTCCAATATATTTTGTTCAAGATTCTGGCTATTAAATATCTCCAACTGGATGACAATGACTATCTACGATGCAAAAAAAGCGACAGAAACATCTGGAAGGACCTTGTGAAATAAACAATAGTGCACCTGCACCTACGGCCACTTGGCTATGGAGAGTGATGATGATGCACAGGCAAAAACAGTCCGGAAATTGGTCGTAAAATTCGTTTTATGCCTTTGTATACAACATACATACAACAAATTTCTTTAGAAATTTAACTTACTTCGAATCCATTCTTTTTGTTCTAAAAGAAGGGAAAATAAACAGGATTATGTTGTTGCTTATGATATTTAAGCTATGCAGAAAGATAAAGAAAAAGTTGATGGAAGATCACTGTCTTAAATCTAGCAAGCTTGCTCTTTATCGCAATATCTATATACAGGGTTCAAGTCTTCACATTATCTTTAATGATGGTTAAAATTCAATTTAAGCAACGTTTATGGCGAAAGAAACTGTTATAGTCATGATAAGAAAGTAGGTCCGTGTTAATTTTGAACGGATAGAAGGTTTTATAATGCTCTGTTACTTCCCTAAAAACTTGTCGTCGGTATAAGCATTATGCTGGCTGCCTTCCAGGTCAATGGACGTCAGAGGATGAGTAAAGCTATACTTCTGTAACCCTTAACGTGCCGCTCGCCTTAAGCATCTTTGAGGTTTCCGGTGTAGAATTCTATCTATCTAGAAATCCCTATGGAATCTGGCTGATCTCCAGAAAATCCCTGCATGTATTTAGCGGTGTATTCTCGAAGAGAGTTTTATTCGAATTCAACCACCGATAAGCAAAGTTGTCTTGATTCATGCAATTTCCCCTCCATCCCTATCCCTCTATTTATTGTTTGTTGAGTTTATGAGTTTTTGATTATTTGATTTTGCAGTCGACCATTCCGGTTGTCGTTGCAAGGTGTACCGGCCGAAATTTGCTTTGCAAATCGGAATCACCGACAGTAAATTAGGTTCCTAGCTAACGCAACAAAGGCTCGTATGCTGACCGGCCAGTTTCTTGAGAATACAAATGTTTCTTTAATTGAAAATTGATAATCTAATATTTTTGAGAGACAGCCCTTCGATAAAAGTACATAGCTATATCGGTGACGATTCAAAACGGGTTCATAATGGAAGCAAAGAAACAGTTTGACCAGGAAGCAACGGCAGCAGAGTGTAGCGAGACCAAGGTCAAATGGTCTCAAGTAAACATTTACTCGCTTGAAAAGAACTTAAATGCATTTTTCAGTCTCAACTTATTAATTGAAAGACAATTAAACCTATCAATTTCTGAAAACAAAACTGATCATCTTTGAACTAGACAGCTTGATTGTGAAACCTAAAGTAGAAAAGTTGTGACTGCTGGGACCTGTGGTTGCAGGCACTTTAATACTCACAGAGACGATTGTTATTTGTTCTATCTACATGGTTATAAATAAAGTAATGCCCTTGCAGTCCCACAGGTTTTGCGATTTGACCATTAAAGTGGGGAAAAAAACGGCAAACTAAGGTAGACTGTAGCAAACAAACTGGGGGTCAGAAAAGAAGAATAGAAATCAAGTTACAACAAAGAGAAAAATGCAAAGAAATAAGAAAGAACAAAAGTACAATTAAAAACTTGCATGTTGAGAGATGGTTTTTCTGACTGTACATGTATGGCTTCATTAATTTTGAGTTGGTAGGATGTGGAATTACAATTTTAAAGAGTATAAAGCAACCAAGAGAGCAGGCAATAGAGCACAAAGTAGATGTTTAAAGATAACATCCACTGTGACGATGCAGCAAAGGATTCAGAACATAACATAAGTAGCAAAAATTTATTAGATGAAAAACTGACGATGCTTATAAAAGATTAGACAACATTATTTAGATTATGTACTAGCGAGATAAGGAAAACCTAAACAGAAGAAAGGAATTCACCACAAAAAGGATACGAGGAGCCCCAGGTCGAAACCGAAATTACTTGGGCATACTGTTCTTGAAGAGGAAATCCTAAGCTAGGCTAGTGACCAGCTGCATAAGGAGACGATGAAAGAATCTACATCCCAGCATACACATCGCTTGCTTGAGATGGAAAGAAACAAAAAGGAGAAAAAACATACCAGAAAAGAAAAAATAAAATTGGATAAAGAATGTTTGACGAATCAAAAAGAACCAGCAAAAACATGTAAATAAACTTGATAAAAAATACAACTTATTATAAACCGCAAAACATGTTGCAATGGGTTATCAATCTTCAGTTGCAATACACGTTGAGATGTGATGATGACACATTTTGCATAATTTACTAGTTGACACATTTTGCATAATTTACTAGTTGAGAGGATGTGTTCTTATTTTTGATCGTCGTCACTCCTTGCATAATAATATGAATTTAATGTCGATAAAAAACTTGCGTTTTTAGACATTTTAACTCACAAGCAGTAACTTTAACACTCTCTTTACTTCCTTCAACCGCAAGAAAGGGTATACTGGTTTACTCACCAATATTTCTGCTCTTATTCTTACAAGATTCCTTTGATTCGTGCGTTAGCAGATAGAGCATATAACAAAAACATAATTTGGCAAAATTTATTTCAAAAATGTAATTGCAATTGAACATGATTGATGACAGATGAAACATGTTGTTCTGATTGAAAATGTTTATAATAATGAATAAAAATAAATAAAAAAAATATATAGTAAAAATGGTTCGCTGATTAAAAAAGTCGTCTTCTTTATCAAGTTTATCTAAACGGTTTTTTGAAATTTTTTTTTCATCCACTTAGTACAACACCTAGTTGGCCAACCAATACAGTCAAATTGGCCCTGTACAAAGTCAGACAATGCAGAAGTGAGCCTACATTCGGTTTGACTGACCGTGAGGGCTTCTGCCTCCAAAGACCCAGCCTTGACAGTTTACATTAAAACATGAAAGATAAAAACGTCAAATGAATATCAGTTTAGAAATGGAGTCAATTTATATTTTAGATGTTAACAGTAACAAATTTGGGCTTAGTTGAATGACTCGCGGAAATTGGGAGACTTCATAAAAAACTAATAGGCGGAGGCTACAAGAGTATGAGGCACCGATTTGGGATGGTAACTACTTGAGTGACAGCAATGAATGTATAAAAACCCAGTCTTGCAAACAGACCTATATGATGCGCTGCTCGGTTTTTAAAAATATCCGGAAGCATTTGCTTTTGACAATGCAGAACTATACCTATGAAGAGGTCTATTATAGGATAGGAAGTTTCAAAGTTCTCATGGAGAGATTTGGAGTTGAAATTAGAGAGATTTACAATATAACAGGTTGGTATATGGAGTACATTCTTTAAAATTTTTTGGCCAAACAAAATGTGTACCAGAAAAGAACGCAAGAACGAACAGAAGAGAACCATGGTGTTTACAATAACAGAAGAAAATTGTATCTCTAATAATACACATTTCTCACATGCATGTTCAGAAGCATATACAGCAGGAGACTATGTAAAGAATTAACGTTAAAATGTAAATTGGTTGCATCATTAAGAAAATTTGTCAGCAACAGCATTGAAAGACTTGTGCAAAGCAAAGCAAAAGCTGATCGCGATGCAGTGACAAAGAAGAACAATAACCGGTCAAGTCGGAAATTTTGTTAAAAAAAAAACAAAAATGGACCGTTCAATAGCAGTAATGTTGTCTTTGAAGCCGCTGACAGACGAATGTTTGTTAAGATTAGATGGAAAATAAGCTCCTGTTGAATATTTGCAATTTGACTTAAGATTCCAAACCATATCATTAAATTAACATGCCACATGAAGTCAGGACAAATTCACCCTGTAAAGGCAATAATCAGCATCACATCACATAGCTATTTTGTCACCTATTTTGCCACCGGCTGAATAAAATGCTTCTTCGAAGCCTACTCTGCAGCAATATCTAGTTTAATCTTTATGCAAGATTTCCGAAGAAAAATTACAAGAAAAAGGCATTAAATCCCACAACATGAAAATAACAACTCAAGGGAGACAAGTCAGTTGCACAAGGAAAACAAAGCAAAGATAAAGAAGAGAAAGTCCAGTGTAAGAAGCATATGTAGTAGTAAGAAAATCAAGATGGGCAGGATAAAAAACTTTACAAGAATGGATTCATTTCTCGTAAAACTGAATCACAAAGAATGCAAATTTACAGAAGAGGGATTACTTTAATTTTGTTAAGTTTCCTCCTCTTCATCGATATACTCAGATCAACAGAGACCAGATGGTTCGAAGTTGTGGGTGCAGGTAAGTAAGAACGTATAATAGTGTTGACTTTGCTAAAATAAAACTTTTTTCAAAGAAGAAGACAAAAAGCATTTGAAAAGAAGGGGGAAAATATAATAGCACAGCATTTACCATTTGGACACAGAAAGCGACGAGTTGTCAAATTGTCTAATTAAGAAAGCAAAATAAACACTGATACTTGTAAGTGGGGAAGATGTAATGAAAAGCAGAGGAAAGTACCGACACAGAATAGGTGTAACCCCTAACCCTTTATTCTGTGGTATAGACATTAGTGCCCGAATGCCATTGCATACGCAAGCCATGTTAAGAACAGTGTTGCATCAAGATATTCACAGGAAAAATAAGCAACGGAAATTGAACCTGCGCAATTGTTGAAATGAGAAAATTACAAAGAGGACTTTCTCAATGTTACCAAACACAGCGGAAACATTTTCTGGCATACTTAAAAGTGTTTCTTCGCCTGAAACGCTTCAGAGAATGAACGTCAGAAACAGACCGAAACAACAAAAGAAGGCGAAACTTTTAGCCAGATGTGGCTCCAAATGCACTCATCTGAAAGAGAAGCTGAATTGGCATTGTTTTTTTAAACACCAATCAGCTTGCGGGATGCAGCGAGATGTCCAATAGGAAAATTAATTGAAGTGTGCAAGTGAGAAACGAACTCTTTCTGTCTAAACAGAGCCGGCCTTTTGGTTTTTGACACATTCCAAAACGCTGAGATGAAACAAGGAACTAGCTCAAAAGCTAGCAAAGGTCTAGTCGAAGACGACAACAGATAATCCATTCTAATTCTAATTTTTCTTATCTTTACTATTTTTAATGCTGCTATAGAATCATGGCTATACTTTTCATCACCCCGTACAACGTGATGTGCAATAACGTGGAGGATTTGCAGTAACGTGGAGGATGTGCAGTATAGTGGAGGGTGCAAATACAACGTGGAGGGATACCATCAGTATAGTTGAGGGGGCCAATACAACGTGGAGGGTTATCATCATGTAAGTGGAGGATGCGGAGTATCGTGGAGGGTTATCATCAGTTTAGTGGAGAGATATCATTTTTAATGTGGAGGGATATCATCATGCAAGTGGGGGATGCGGAGTATCGTAGAGGTTTATCATCATGTAAGTGGAGGGTTATCATTTGTAACGTGGAGGGATATCATCATACAAGTGGAAGATGCGGAGTATCGTGGAGGGTTATCATCATGCAACTGGAGGGTTGCGACGAATACTGAAATGTTGCATGGAAATTGCATTGAAGTTAGAGAGGAAATGGCCTATTCTAATAGTCACAAAAACTCTGCTTGTACTGTATTCGAAGAAATGGTCGATGTGATAAATCGTATTTACTTATTAGAATACTGTACATACGCCAAAATATAAAACGCAAACCTTCAGTACGATAGGCTTTGCTAACTGCTGCTCGGAAATTTTGCCTTGATGCCACAACGAAAAGGCCAGGCAATGCAACTACAGCAATATGATTGTTCTTCCGTAAAACAACCCGAGTCAACTGTTTTAATTGAACTACACAACACGAGAACCCGATTTGAAAAGAGTTTTATCATTTACATCAAACTCTTGCCACGCGGCCACGTCCACTGCATCGATGGCAAGGGCAAGGGGTCAAGTGAGATGCAATGTTTGCAGCTTTCTCTTGCGTTCCTTCTGTAAACTAAGCTAAACCACATTTCCGCCATCACGTGAAAAGGATATTTTGCAGCATCATCACAAAAATTATTTTACCGCTCTATTTACAACATAACAAACAAATCTACCAAAAAGAAAACAAAGCGATTTATAAAATCTAAGACTTTTAACCAAAGGTTAATCAGACCTGCAAAATTTAATGTTTCTACAACGCAACCGTGGAAACCTATGTGAATAAAACTGACTATGATAACTACATTCCCTGGCCTTCTTCGTTGTTGCATAAAGACAAAATTTCCGAGCAGCAGTTAGCAAAGTCTATCGTAGTTTAGACTTTACATTTTTTGGTGTATGTACAATATTCTAATGTAAATACGATTTATCACATCGACTATTTCTTCGAATACAGCACAGGCAGAGTTTTTGTGAATATTATAATAGGTCTTAACCTCTCTATCGTCCATGCAATTTCCATTCAACATTTCAGTATTCGTCGCAACCCTGCACTGCACTGATGATAAGCCTCCACGATACTCCGCATCCCCCCACTCATGATGATATCCCTCCACGCCACAATTGATAACCCTCCACTGTACTGATGATTATTCAATTTTTTTAATATGAAAAGTTAAAAAAAAATAAAACTTGTTTAATCGAGACGAACAACTATGATAAAGAAACCTCGCTTCAACAGCCCTTTCATAATGATACGAGTTACTGTATACATCGATCGTATTGAGTGATAGAAATCTGACTCCGAAAGTTTTTCAATACCACTGAATATGATAACCAAGTGTAGAAAACTCAGACTCATGCAGAAATTTAGAAAGTCCTCCACTGTACTGATGATATCCCTCCACCGTACTGAGTATCCTCCACTGTACTGATGATATCCCTCCACCGTACTTATGATATCCCTAAACAGTACTGAATATACTCCACTGTACTGATGGTATCCCTCCACTGTACTGATGGTATCCCTCCACTGTACTGTTGATATCCCTCCACAGTACTGAGCATCCTCCATTGTACTGATGATATCCCTCCACCGTAATGAACATCCTCCGCTGTACTGATGGTATCCCTCCGCTGTACTGATGGTATCCCTCCGCTGTACTGATGGTATCTCTCCATTGTACTGATGGTATCCCTCCACTGTACTGAATATCCTCCACAGTACTTCTGGTATCCCTCCACTGTACTGATGGTATCCCTCCACTGTACTGCTGATATCCCTCCACCGTACTGAACATCCTCCACCGTACTGATGATAAACGCCACAAGATTAGTGGTTTGTATGGAGCGCATTTAAGGGCTTTAGTTTAAAGGACCCACATAATAAGATTAGCATATGGAGGTGTCATTCTAGGGCCCTTGCTGTGCCATTTTTTCGTTAGAAAAATTGTCCGCCAAACTCAAAATTGTTGTTTTTAAAGATAATGTATAAGAGGTCGCATACTGTTTCTGTCTGGGGGTTTTGTTTGGTGCGTTTATTAGGTGTTCCCCAAGAGTTGACAATTTATTTAGGAAGTGCGTTGTGCCTTTAACGTAAGAGGGAAGTTTAAAGACTAGAGGATTAATGAGACGTATTGAGACAAAATAGATTAAATTAGAACATGTACAAAAATTTACAAAAAATAATGTCATACTTTTATAAAACGACTAATAGCACATAGTTTCCTGCATTGGAAGAAAAATAGAAGAGAAGAAAACAATGCAGAAAATGCAGCAATATCGATCAATCAAGCGAAATGGGATTCTAGCTAGATTTATAAAAGTTTCAATACAACGCAGATGTTGCTTCAAGCTTAGGAGTCTCTGCTGCAGCGAGTTGAAGAATGCAAAATACAATGAACACAAAAGAAGATGATTCACTGCCGTCTTCAGTTGCTCAGCTAATGCAGAGAAATTATAAGAAGAGTATGATAAGGTAGTATGCAATAAATTGCACCAGCACGACAAAAACATCAATATTAATGTGATGAAATTAACATCAAGATGTTAATAAACTGATCTCAGTCAAATACTTAATTGCGTGAATTAGTTTTTAAATTATAGAAATTACAGCCATTAAAGATACTGTTCCCCACCTTAGAAAAAAAATGAATGCATTGAAAGGCTTGTGATTAGAAGACTAAGATGCAAGGATGATACAATTTAGTAGTTTCCCTAAACCTATTTGGAGCTCAATTTGACACAATGCTGAGAGAATCAGTTTCTTATCTGTCAGGATAAAGTTGCACAGTGAAAATAAGCCGCAAAGCAAGGAAATAAATCAAACATTGGGGCAGGTAAATATAAACATTAAAGAAACTGAAGGTGACAAAGAGCGTTTGCGGCTGACGTACATTGATAAAAGTCAACAGAGTTCGTGTCATGCATAAAAGATTTAAGTCAATAAACAAGAGGATCTGTGATCAAAGATTCCAGACTAACTTCACGCAGCATACTCTAGCAACGGAAGCACATCAGCTCTATTGGTATGGGATTGGGAAGACTGTTGCAACAGAACATGTAGAATATGTGAGCCGAAACTAAGGAAAAGCAATATTATACAACTATTGTAAATCAGAGCCGTCCGTTCCTTGGCACAAAGTTCCAATGAAAATGACCTTGGCCAACTATAGGAATAAAAGACAAGACAAAACAAGAAGTTTAAACAAGAATGAAAGTAGGATGGTCTGTTTTTGACAGATACAAGAACATCTGCCCCGACAACAAACTTTCAATATTTTATGGATAAAATGCTATAAACCAATGTATCACTCCAGAAATCAAATATGGATATCAGGCATAAACTCCCAGCAGAGAAGTCATTCATAACAAAAGGTATGCAAAAGAACGAAGGAAAGGAAAATGGTAGGGAAAAAATAAACTGTATCATCATACCAATCTTGGGTGGATGATATTAGTACAGACAGTGACTAAATTATATTCCAAATTGTCTCTGCCTCCAAAGACCCAGCCTTGACAATTTACATTAAAGCATGAAAGATAAAAACATTAAGTGAATAACAGTCTAGAAATGGAGTCAAGTTATATTTTAGAGTAACAGTAACAAATTTGGGCTGAGTTGAATGACTCGCGGAAATTGCGAGACTTCGTAAACAATTAATAGGTGGAGGTTACTAGAGTATGAGACACCAATTCGGGATGGTAACTACTTGAGTGACAGCAATGAATGTATAAAAACCCAGTCTTGCAAACAGACGTATATGATGCGCTGCTCGGTTTTTGAAAATATCCGGAGGCATATGTTTTTGACAATGCAGAACTACACCTATGAATAGGCCTATTATAGGATAGGAAGTTTCAAAGTTCTCGTGGAGAGATTTGCAGATGAAATTAGAGAGATTTACAATATAACAGGTTGGTATTTGGAGTACATTCCTTTCCAATTTTGGGCAAACAAAATGTGTACCAGAAGAGAACGCAAGAACGAACAGAAGAGAACCATAGTGTTTACAATAACAAAAGAGCATTGTATCTCTAATAATACACATTTCTCACATGCATGTTCAGAAGCATATACAGCAGGAGAGTATGTAAAGAATTAACGTTAAAATGTAAATTGGTGGCATCATTAAGAAAATTTGTCAGTAACAGCATTGAAAGACTTGTGGAAAGCAAAGCAAAAGCTGATCGCGATATAGTAGATGATGAGCACTTGCCCAAGTTTTCAAATGTTCAGACACCTCTATCCAAATAAGGGCCTAATTATGTTCCTCATATTCCTAATATTCCTTTTTTTTTCGTTGGAGTGTTGGTGGAGTGAGGACGCGTTGTTTTTATCGCTCCACTAAAAACATGTAGTAGCCAAGTTGACAGAGATGAAAAATTGGGTAGTTTCGTGAGCTATTGATATAAGTTATTGTCAAGCATTTTATATATCTACAGCCTGCGTTATGTTGTCATAAGTAGAAGTTTTTAGGCGTATAACATCGAAATGCAGCAGAAGGAAGCTGCAGCAGAAGGGCCTAACACGCGGTATCCACATGGAAGGCGTGGTCAAGGCCTGAAACAAATGATAAGCGAGGCTATTGCTCCCATTCGTAACGATATGGCAAAATTACCAACAAAAGATACTATGGATACTTTACTGGAGGATTTAGTCAATAAACTCGATAAAAAAATTGAAGAAAGATTTGAAGAAAAGGCCTCAGAAATTAATTCAAGAATCGCAATCGAATTGGCTTTGGCTGACCACCTGAATAAGAAATTTGACGACAACGAACAGTACAGTAGGCGTGTCTGTCTTCGTTTTGATAACGTGCCCTTACCTGCAAGTGACAGTAAGGAAGATTGTGCCAAAAAGATTGGAGAAATTATGAATGAAATGGATTGTGGATTAGACGCTAATGATATTGACCGAGCACACCGAACTGGCAACAGAAAAACCAGCGAGGACGGCACCCAACGACAGCAGATAATTCAACGTTTTAATTCTTTTAGAGGGCGCACCCTTGTGTATCGAAATAGGAAAAAAGCAAAAATAATGTGAAAATAAGAGTCGATCTTACTGAATGAAAGTACTAAATGCTGCAATTGATGTTGCAAATAATGCACCAATAATTGATTTCGCATTTGCAGACATAAACTGCAATATTGCTGCCAAACTAACCAATGGAGACTTCTTGTATTTCCAAACTATTACTGAACTTGAAGAAAAAATTAGAACCTACTAGATGAGATCAAATGGTCCCGACCAAGGACATGGTATCTAATTTTCAACTATTTATGAATTTTCCTTTCCTTGTGTTAGTACAATCAGATAGATCTGGTTCGCGCGACATTAAGGTGTAAAAATAAGACAACAAACATTTCAATATTTTCTTTTCAGGTGATACGATAGGTGCACTTTCACTTTATGAAGTCGTGTTAGGAATTTACAACAGACAAGTTGTTTATTTTTTACCGTATGGAATTTTTGCCAGATTGGGGAATACAACTGACTTGACAACCATGGCCTTAGGGGATGGTCTCCATTGAGTGGAATTTCCCAGAGGGCAGGAAACTTTACTCTGTCTATGAGAAAACCCATAATTTAAATCTGAATCGATTGTCACAGGTGAAGCTTCACATCATTGTTTTTCGTTACAATACCTTTTAGAAATACATTTTCATTGGTCAATAATACCCTGGTTATATATTGTCTTCGTCATTTTGGCTCAACAAAACCACATTTAATAAATGCTTTTATGCTGCGAACAGATTACTAGTCTATTTTTCCTTTACTTTCATAGATCCAATTTGAAAGGTTTTTGTTTTCAGATAGTGACCAAAGAAATCAAATGCACTTTAGATGCCGATATGAGTGAATGAGAGGCGTGCAGGAATTTTCAATAAACGGTTTTTGATTGTTAAAAGACCTTATCATCCACTACCAGGTATTGACATTACTTTTGATACCCTAGGATGCTTGGTATACTTGTACCTCTTCATATTCACTGCCCCGCTTTCAGGTGTTACTGTATGGCTATGGAAATATCTGACCCTAGAAAATTCAAAATCTCAAAAGCTTCAATATATCTTGAGGACTTCACAAGGAAATATTGGAATATTTAAGGTTAAAAGCTTGATTAAAACCTTGCAAATTATTGTATATATCATACTTCTCAGTATTTACATTACCAATCTAAGACCTGGGCCACGCTACCCTCTAAATATGCTACTGTTGCTGTCTAGTGATATTCATATTAACCCAGGCCCAAGAATAAGTAAGAGTCTGAAATTTTTCCATTGGAATTTAAATAGCATTTGTGCAAGGGATAATATAAAATATTCAGATTATTTTTGGTAATATGAACCTGTTGTTGCCTTCTCCCCCTCCCTATAAAAGAACTGTCTGGCACTATTCAAAAGCTAACTTGCAAATGATAAAAAAATTCTATCACTAATGTCTATTGGGTAAACAGTTTCAATTCTCTTTCCCGAATAGAAATGGTCAACTACTTAACTAAGACCCTTTATGCAATTATTTCCAATCACATTCCTAACAAGACAATAAGAATTAATGACAAGGACCCACCAGGGCTAACCCCAGACCTGAAAACTGCAATTAAAAGGAAGCATAGGATATACAGATGGTATATCAGGCGAGGAAGGAAGCAGGAAGAGTGGAACTTGGTTAGAAATATTCAATTTGAAAACAGTAAAAGCATCGCGAAGCCAAGCACACATTTTATTCTAAACTAGGAAATAAGTTGTCTGATCCTCATATTGGTGCAAATCGTATTTGAGTATTTTGAATAAGCTTGTTGACAAAAAGAAATTGGCAAGTATACCACCAATCCTAGAAAATGGCCTCTTTATTACCCATTTGGAGGCTAAGACAAATCTATTTAATGGCTTTTTTGTAGAGCAAGAAGCACCATCGCAACAGATAGTGACCATGCTACATGTTCAGTTTAGTGCCCTAAATGAACATCGTTTCAGGCATGCCTTTTAATGTCTTACCCAAGTCTGTATTTGCGTATTAAGTAACGAAAGTAACAAACATTCCTTATGCACTGCCCCCAGTATCATGATTATCCCTTAGATCTTTTTGGTCAGCTCTATGATATTTCTGGAATTGACTTTGCCTCCCTTGATGATGAATCATGTTGTAGTATTCAACTACATGGCAGCCCCAATTGTACCATGTTGGAAAATGCGATTATTCTAGAATCCACCATAACCTTCATTAATAACACGGGTCATCTTAAGGAACAAAGAGGCATTTAAAACAGCAGCAGCCCTTCAACATTATTGTTTAAGGTATTTCTTTTGTTTGTTTGGCTTTCTTTTGCATTGCTTGTTTTGTCTTCCCTTCCTTCTTTTCGGATTTATGCACGATTTCTGACGAAAAATTACAAGAAAAAGGCATTAAATCCCACATCATGAAAATAACAACTCAAGGGAGACAAGTCAGTTGCACAAGGAAAACAAAGCAAAGATAAAGAAGAGAAAGTCCAGTGTAAGAAGCATATGTAGTATTAAGGAAATCAAGATTGGCAGGATAAAAGACTTTTCAAGAATGGATTCATTTCTCGTGAAACTGAATCAATAAGAATGTAAATTTACAGAAGAGGGATAACTTTAATTTTGTTAAGTTTCCTCCTCTTCATCGACATACTCAGATAAACAGAGACCAGATGGTTCGAAGTTGTGGGTGCAGGTAAATAAGAACGTATAATACTGTTAACTTTGCTAAAATAAAACTTTTTCCAGAGGAAATTACCGAATAGCTAAAAGAAGAAGACAAAAAGGATTTGAAAAGAAGAGGGAAAATAAAGTAGCACAGCATTTAACATTTGGACAAAGAAAGCGACGAGTTCTCAAATTGTCTAATTAAGAAAGCAAAATAAACACTGATAGCTGTTAAGTGCGGAAGATGTAATGGAAAGCAGAGGAAAGTATCGACACAAAATAGGTGTGACCCCTAACACTTTATTCTGTGGTATAAACATTAGCGCAAACAGACCAAAACAACAACTTAAGGCCGAACTTTTACCCAGATGCGGCTCGAAATGCACCAATCAGAAAGAGAAGCCGAATTGGCATTGTTTTTTAAACATCAATTAGCTTCTGGGATTCAGCGGAATGTCCAATAAGAAATTAACTGAACTGTCGAAATGAGAAAACGAACTCTTTCTGTCTACACAGAACCGGCCTTTTGACTTTGATGTAGACAGATGCCAAAACGCGGAGATGAAACAAGGATATAGGTCTAGTCGAAAGTTAGCAAGGATCTTGTCGAAATCGGGGGGGATAAAAGGCCCCAATCAGAATTTCAAATATCATCAAAAAATGACATGTTTTATAACCCTGATCCTTATTGATAATTACGAAAAGTTATTAGCGCATCGTTTGTTATTGTTTGCATTGTTAACGTCTTGTTGCCATGACATCAACTTTTTGGAAAACAGGAACTTGGCACATGGTCTTTTACAGTAGAAATGATGTTCAAAAGTAAATCAAAACGCTCAAAAGTATCAAGAAACGTCAGAATAGGGCATTTTTACCATACAGGCGAACGATGGAATCTATAATAGCTCTGGGGTAATAGTTCTGTCAATAGTATGACGTCATTTTGGATGAGGTCATTTTTTGTTAACGATATCTAATTTTTTGTTTTTTTTGTAGCTTTACATTTTTATTGATTTTCATTTGCATTTTCTATAATTTTGTAAAGCTTGAAATCAACATTCTTCATAAAAATCAAACTACAGAAGAAATACATTCAGCACGCAGACATAAATTTAAAAAGAGCAAACATGAAATATGAAATATTACATTTTTTGACTTTATGACGTTTTATGACGTCACATTCTACTTTTAGAATTGAACTTGCCTTTTTAGGTTATTCTTAGCGCCCTTCAGCTTTGTCCCAAGTTTCATTTAGCTACCGTTTTCGAGATACTGTGGTGGGTTTCATCTAGCTAGCTTTTACCATTTTCGAGATACCTTACCCCCCCGTCCCACACGTACTTACCAGTCTAAAAAATCCCAGTGTGAACAGGGCTAAGCAAAACTGGTGTAATAAAAATATGGGAGTGCAAGCAATACTAATAATAAAAATAGGATATATCAATATGAAATATGAGTACCAACAGTACCAATGCAAATATCAATTACTGATATATCGGTCACATTATTGATACGCTCCGTACCCATACTTTTATGTTCTTACGGAAAGGAAGTACCAACAATACGAACATGAAGTTCAACAGACATGTCTCAATCCTTCACCTGGACAATATTTCGCTGCTCCGAAGAATCAATTCATGCAGCAAGTTAATTTACGCAGAAAATGTATAAAAATAGGTTGCAAAACTTTTTCTTTACTTTTTTGTATAAATTTAATAGAAAAGCAGACTTACCCTGAGGCGTAAACACTGAAAAAAAGAAAACGAAAAAAAGCATTAGGTTACTTCTTCTGATCCTTGTATTTACATATATTAAGAAAAATTTATTAGAAGACAATCTGTTGCTTATAATAAGCAATGTAGCCGTACAAATATTTAGTCAAGGCAAAAGTAATTACAAGCTTTGTTGATCAAAAACTCATATGGTTTACATTAGAAACAATTAAAAACAACAGAATTGCCAACAAGAGCCTTGACCATAATGCCAGAATCCAGAATCAACAGGAAAATGACAATGAAAGAAATCAACAGGAAAATGCTAATTAATAATCCGAAGGGCATTTCTTAAAAAGAGTGAAAAGGGCTATAACTGGCGAGGTATTGCCCCTTTGAATCCGATTACGTGTGTGTATTATATACTCCAAATATGCCAAGACTGCATCATATTCGGCAAGGAATTTCGAATCTAAATATATTCCTGGAAAAACTTCCATACTGAATGAAGCCAACATAAGCTACAATTCTAGCCAGAAAGGCTGGAAATTTACTCCAAATTATCACTCTAAGGTTGCATACTCCACTCCCCCAACTCATTGGTGGTGAAATTCATATTGTTAATTGCAAGTCAGGGGAGGGGGATTTGTAAGCCATTTACATTATGTTATATTGGAGTCGGATTTTCTTAAGGTAGAACTACAAACAATAAGGTGTTCCAGATATTTTTTGCAAGAAATGTAGATGTACATGACAATGTCTATGAATTATTGGGCAAAAAAGTTATTGGTGTTTGATATAAGATTGGTCTATTCATAATGATTTAAGATGTTCAGTAGTTTTGCGAGGAGATTATAATAACGCTTTAACTGAAAAGCTAACCTATGGAACTAGGTAAAGCCTTTAAAAGAATTTTATCAAGAGAAAGTAAATGAAAATATCATGATAATAACATCATGTGTAATAGACAGAATGAACAATACCCTTAGATGCCAAATCGCTGCTCCCCTAACTAATTACTTTGACTAATTTGAATTGCATCTCAGGCTCATACTTCTAACACTGGTTGAATAAAAAGCATCTCTCAATGCAATTAAGCAGTTATATGAAGATTACTCTTTGCTCAAAATTTCAAACGAAAGATCGCAAGAAAAAGTGGCAAGCCAGGCTGCCAAAACCGCCGTGGACTTGGCCTTGGGACAAAGTGCAACATCACCATCGTTGGCGCACTTGGAAAGAATGGGGATGGAATCTGTTCCTGGACAAGTTGCTCAAAATCAAGCAGTCTCAGCCTTCGACGGCAGCTTTACACCAGAGATACCCCCGGCCTATGTTAAATCCATCCAAAATGGTGAGTTTTTTTATCTCTCTAAACTTTTGCCTGAAAACTTGCACCACATTACGGCCAATGAGAATGATGGAAACTTGGCTGTGGTAATTGGACCGAATTCAGAATTGAAGCTGACGAAGCATGGTTCTCCCAAAAAGATCCAGGACGTGAACGACTGGACTACCGCTTTTCTTGTCTATATGAAACTCATTGTTGATAAGTTCCCAGCAAGTGCTCGGGAACTTGTAGAATATTTAGATATTATTCGCTATGCTGCAAAATACCACAGTTCCCTAGCTTGGCTGCTGTATGATTATAAATTTAGATACAAGGCCGCTAATGATAAATCCCTTTCGTGGGGGCTCATTGATCAGCAGCTGTGGATGCGCGTATTTACTGAAAATCAAACACAGTCAATGAAAGATTATGCTCTTTTTAACAATGGACCCTTTATTGTTAACGAGGGAGTTGGGGCTAGAAGGGACGGAATATGCCGCAACTTCAATCGGGGCGTTCCCTGCCAAGTTAGCCCCTACCGCTTCCGCCACGTGTGCAACCGTAGCGGCTGTGGGGGATCCCACACTGCTCTGGAGTGCCCCCTGGGAGGACCTGCTACCACCACAGCCAGCTTCGTCGGTTCAAGGACCGAATCCCGTACCGAATCTCGCACCGAATCCCTTAGTAGTAGACGCGGCAATCGTAAATGAGTATAATTATCGGAATATTGATCGTAACGTTGTTAGAACACCCGTTAATATAGATTTTCTTAAACATTCGTTAATCGGTCATCCAGACCCGTTTTTTGTTAATAATTTGTATAATCAGTTGACGTATGTATGGCGCGCGTAACCACAAATCCTAAGGCTATGTGGGAAACTGTAAGTAAGGTACTGAACAAACAGTCCAAGAGGACTGAAGCCAGCAGTGTAGCCTAGAAGGGGCATGACTTACAAAAGCCGAATGAAATTGCTGAGGCATTTAATAAGCATTTCCTTACGGTTGGGCCCAGTTTAGAAAAAGTAATACCACAAGACATTTCTAGCGATCCTATATATTATTTGGATACTAATAGGCCTACATTGCAATTCAGATTTAAAGCAACCTCTACAGCACAAGTGGAAGAAGCCATCTTAGCGCTCAAAAGCTCCACATCACCAGGCCCGGATAATATTCCCGTAAAGATATTCAAAGACGCAATCAAGCTTGTCTCTAAGCCCTTAACCTTGATCTTCAATGCGTCTTTTCAAAAGGGAATTTTCCCTGCAGATTGGAAATTAGCTAGGGTTGCTCCAGTCTTCAAAGCTGGCAATAAGTCTGAACTAAACAACTATAGACCAATTTCGGTGCTCCCAGTCACTTCGAGAATTTTTGAGACAATTGATCATAATCAATTATATTATCATCTTAAAACTCAGCACTGTCTCTCCAAAAATCAATTTGCGTATCAAAAGCTTCATAGTACAATATCTTCCTTGTTGAATGTTGTAGACCCATGGTTTGAGAATGTAGATAAAGGAAAAGTCAACATTAGTATATTCTTAGACCTGAAAAAAGCTTTTGATACCGTAAACCATAGCATCATATTGGATAAACTGAAGGTTTATGGGATAAGCGGGTTAGCGTCCGATTGGTTCTTATCGTACCTTACCGACAGGGAACAATTCTGCATTTTCAAGGGGAAGCAATCATCAAGAGGTTCAGTTACATGTGGTATTCCACAGGGGTCGTGTCTGGGGCCTCTGTTGTTCATAATCTATATGAATGATTTTGAAAACTGCCTAGAAAAAATGTCCCCGAATATGTATGCTGACGATACAAGTGTAACATCGGCATCTTCGGACCTCGAACTTTTCCTTGAAGAGGTAAAAAGTGAGCTGGAAAATATATCAAAATGGATGAATTCTAACAGACTGAGTCTAAATGCCAGCAAAAGTGAATTCATGTTAATAAGCCATCAACGCCAACTAGGTAGAATTGGGAATGAGATATCTGAGCTTACGCTAAATAAAGAAACCATTAAACGTGTAACGAAAACCAAATATCTTGGGATACAAATCGATGAATCCTTGTCTTGGAAAGAGCATTATACAGCCACCGAGAATAAAATGGTAGGAGGCTTAGCTTCGCTAAGAAAACTTCAAAATATTCTTCCGCAAAGTAAGCTTGAGCGAGTGTACAAAGCACTTTTCGAGAGCCACCTCCGCTATGGCAGTGTTGTGTGGGACAGCCTAACCCAAACAAAATTAGAGCATTTACAATGTCTTCAAACACGAGCTAAGAGCATTATTCAGTCCGCCAAATACAAAGATGCTTGGACTCCTCAATGGCTCCCAATACGAGACATCTTGTTCTTTGACAAAGCAGTCATGACTTATAAAATCATTCATGGTCTTTGTCCAGACAAACTTAAAAATAAATTCACCCAAAGATCAATGATATCCGCTTACAGAACAAGAAACTACCTCGACCTTCAAATTCCTAGATCTAGGCTTGAATATACGAAACGCAGTTTTCATTATTCTGCCGCTAAGGTTTGGAATGAGATCCCAGTCAGTATTAGAACAAGTAATTCCCTAACTGGCTTTAAACAAGGTCTCAAAAACTTCCTTCTGAACAAATAGGTACCAAACACGACCCCTTGGAAGAACAGCACTACTGCTAGGTTTAATTAGTTAGGATTTATACCATTTATATCTATATGATTTACTTGTATCTTAATTTGCTGAAAGAGTATCGTGTATAAAGATTGATTAATAATATAGGGTATGATGGCCCAAGGACACCGAAGTTATCTCGCAATCTGCCTACAGCTTTCCATCGCCCTGACATTGTGTCCCATAATATT
This sequence comes from Chrysaora quinquecirrha, assembly GCA_014526335.1. Classification (NCBI taxonomy): domain Eukaryota; kingdom Metazoa; phylum Cnidaria; class Scyphozoa; order Semaeostomeae; family Pelagiidae; genus Chrysaora; species Chrysaora quinquecirrha. Next base: position 5,378,750 of record JACTAT010000016.1, on the reverse strand, counting down.
GAGCAACAGGTGAAATTAGGGCGTACGGCGGGTCCTTGTGAGTCACCCCCTTTTCCTAATTTTCAGGTGTCACCTATAGGGTTTGTCCCTAAAAAGAATTAGGACAAGTACCGCACTATATTTCATTTATCCTATCCACGGTCGGGCAGTTCAATAAACTCAAATATCGATAAGGATTCCTATTCTATGAGTTATGTTACAATCGACGATGCCATATCTGCTATTATTGCTCTTGGGAGGGACTGCCAAATGGCCAAAACTGACATCGAATCTGCTTTCAGGCAATTTCCGGTACACTCAGAGGACTGGGAACTAATAGGCATGAAATGGGAAGGCAAATATTACTATGACAAGGTGCTGCCTTTTGGCCTACGTAGTGCCCCCTTTCTTTTTAATCAACTTTCTGAAGCCTTGGAATGGATCCTTGTTAACAAATGCGGCATATCGTTCGTTACGCATCTGCTTGACGACTTTCTCATCATCGAACCCAAAAGCGCATCTCAAAACTCACTTTCAAACTGTCAGTTAAGTCTGTCTAGTATGCTTTTAGCTTTCAAAAAGCTTAGAATTCCTCTTGCACCCAATAAGACACAGGGTCCCGCTACAGAATTAGAATTCCTCGGTATTATTCTTGATTCCAATACAATGCAAGCACGCTTGCCCGAAGATAAGGTTGCCCGCCTGAAACTAGAACTAGCGCTATGGTCATCCAAATGCTCAGCTAAACTTCAGCAGTTACAGTCACTCATTGGATATCTTAACTTTGCCTGCAAGGTAATAGCCCCCGGCCGTGTGTTCCTCCAACGTATTATTCATCTTACTGTGGGCGTATCCCAACCCCATCATCATATTAGGCTTAACGGGGAGTTTTTTAAGGACATCGAAATGTGGAAGATCTTTGTGGACAGTTGGAATAGGACCAGCTTCTTTTTAAACACTACCTGGGAAAGCTCCGACGCCCTCCAACTATACACAGACGCTTCTGGGGCTAATGGATATGGGGGTATATGTCAAACTCAGTGGCTCCAGGGGCCTTGGCGGGCGCATCAAACTTTAGGCACCGCGGGTATTAGCATAACTTGGCAGGAACTGTTTGCGATTGTGGTCGCTTGCGCGATTTGGGGGCATTTGTGGCCATGTAAAAGGGTTATCCTTAACTGCGATAACGTGGCTGTGGTGCATGTTATAAATACAAAGCGCTCTAAGTGCCCGAAGATCATGCAACTTCTACGCAAGCTAACACTTATTTCTATGCAGCACAACTCTTTCCCCATAAATCACGACAACGCAACTCTATGCGCCGTTTCCCCTCCCGCCATTCGGGTTCCCTGGGGAGAATGTTAGAATAATAAAAGAAAGGGAAAGAGGGAGTAGTGAGTAGTAAGATTATATATGAGAGTAGAGGGTTAGAGGTCTGTGGACCTGTTCGTACAGATGGGGAAGAGGGTATTTGCTAGGTCTTGCACTCTCGTATCTGTCTCGCGTCTGTGGCAGTGACAATATTTCCAAGTCTTGTAGCGAGCGGCCAGACTTTATTAGTTCGGCAACGCCACATTTGTCATTTCTCTTATGTATAATGTCACGTCTGTGTTTGTTACGTCTGTCATGTACTTATCAACATGTTTGTCGAACGTACTGTCAGACGGACTTATTGTCCTGTATGCATTTTTGACACTGTAATGGATAGACGACATTAGAAGAGTTACATTTCAAATGTATCAGTAGAGTTAGTAAATGTTACAGTATATGCCCCATTTTGTATGTGTTGGCTGTTATTGGAGTCGCGTCTGGAGGTGCACTTGTAGATACCCCGGAGAACACAGGTAGGTGCCATTGAGACAACAGGTAGTGCCAGTTTTTGGTAGTGCCTAGGCTGTCTTGTCACTTAATGTTAGATGCTTTTCGTATTTCGTTTCGTGTATGTCTGCTTTCGTTGCCCAAACATGTAAGGCAGTTCAGTAGTTTGTTGTGCTGTCTTAACCCTACTTCACATGGAGTATTTTTTAGTTGATTTTGTATGGGGGTCCCTAATTTTCTCAGTGCATCTTACAGCTACAGTAATCAAACTTGCTACAAAGTATCAAGACCTCAGGGAGATTCTAAATATGCCTTTGGATTTTAATGAGTCACGTGACAAGTTTTCGAGGCAACAGGTTTTTCGAGGTTTTTAGAAAAAATGGCTTTTTCGTCAGAAGAGCGGTATTTTGTAGTTATCCAACTCCAAAGTAGTTCAAAAGGTCTTGATATCATAGACAAATTACACTTAGCAATATTTATTAATTTTTTTGAAAACTTTCAGGATAATTAGACATCGGTGTCAATAGCATAAATTCATTGAAAAATTTGTGTCTGGGGGGTACGTGCGATTTTTAATAATTTATTCCCCCAAATGGATAATTCGTTCTGGCAGCTACTGCCTTAACTAAATTCAGATGTTAGTATGACCATATGAAAAAACAACATCATTGCTGCTGAATAAGCATCTACTCTACTACCCTTAGGTCTTTAGCTTCAAGAAAGTAAAACTTTTTTTGTGGGACTCAGGCCAAAATGGCGCAGTAAATTGAGAAATGACGAGCTCATGATAGACTGATTACCTGAGTCGTAGTTATCGCTATTGAAACGAATGCTTGAATGCTAGGACGCTCAAACTACGACTCATAATCGAACCGTTATCTTTCTGGACTTACGCTTTCTGCCTCGTTCTCATATTACCATGGTTACAGTGATGTCAATGGTAAGTGGTTGCAATGGCCTAAATCTGCTGGGTCTAAAACGCCGTGAAAAACAATGTTTCTATGTCCTAAAATTTAACTTACTATTTGTTTTGCAGAAAGCTCTTACCAACCCAGCTTTTTTGATATTCGTTCAAAACTTTTTGCATGATTTAGTACTAAAACGGCTGCCGAAAAGGGCTCGTATGTTTGGCTGTTCTGCTGTGAGGATACAATGAACCAGCCTCGTTTCAATACGCGCCAACTTTTTGGCGCGGGCCAGTCCAGAAAGAATGCCGTTATATTATGAGTCCCAGTTTGAACGACCTCGGTTTGGTTATTAGTCTTGGTCTGATAAGCGATAACTGGGACTAAAGTAATAAGTCTAAGTTCATGACAGAGAAATTTGAATTACTGCTGTAAAGGTGGGAGCCCCTCACGTCATATGAAGCAGATCTGCTACCATGCCTCTTAAAAGGTTAAACATTTTGCCAAATTCTGCTATGAAATTACATTTCTCCACGAGACGCTAAGTATGCTAGAGATCATAGCTCATTATTGTTTTGAAATAAGCAATTGATGTACCATTATTTTACATATTTAAGTTGCCTGGTGTCTTTTCTAAACGAAAATACAAATTTTTAACATTTTGACAATTTTTCTTAGAATTATGACGTCATCAAAATGTATGACTTGACAGTTATATAAAATATTGAAATACAAATAATGTGAGCAAATCAAATATCATTTGGAATGTTTGATGTTTTTTATATACAGATTGTCAAGATAATCAAAGAATAATTAGCTTATTAGCGTATTCTCTTGTGACTGCTGTCCAAATATGGGTCTTGTATGGTCACGTGACTTTATTAATTGTTACAACGATTGCGTTAACTTGTGGAGTATTAAACTTGAGTAAAAGTTAGTCGTTTTCAACCACTAAAAGTTATACTGCTTAGCTGTTACAACTGATTGTTCATTAGGGGGGGGGGGCAAAAATGCCCCTAATGTGAAATAGGGTATTTACTGGTATGTCTTTGCCAGAGCAAATGCGTGGCAGTTGGAGGGCAAGACTGTATGGAATGGAACGCTTGGGTAATTTGGATGGGCTGACGCGCTGAGCAAGAACTGATGGGTGTCTGCAGCTTTGGCATAGACATCTTTAGAGAAGGAATTGTTTGGAGAAAGTGTGTGGAGTTAGTGAAGATATGATTAGTTAATTTCATGCTGGGAAGCATTTTATTGAGGGTAGATATGAAGTCTGTGAGTTTGTCTTCCCCATGATTCAAAATAAAAAAATCGTCTATGTAACGCAACCAAGCAAGGGGTTTGTAAGAGGCGTTATTAAGGGCTCTCTCTTCAAACACCCTAAGAAATAGATTTACATATGAGATACAATCTAAACTTTCCCGGACAAAACATGCAAATGATGTGCTAAAGAAGCAAATCTTCAAAATGTTCATAACGTAACAGAAATCTTTTGAAGAACTAGCACAGTAGAGAATCTGGCATTTTAGAAACAAAAATATGCGCCGAGGTAGATTTATTCGACGTGTCGTAGTTTTAGGCATATCCGATATAGATTGGTTGCTCAGAACTATGACTCATCAACTTCCAAATAAAAACCTGGACAGAAACCGAATATCTGAGCAGGCCATCCATCCAATTCAATTTTTAATGTAAACTGAACTGCATTTCATATTTGACTGTTCATTTAATGAACATCTTAGGCTGGACATTTTTAGAAAACATGATTCTTCACTACAAATAATTGCAAATAGCTCTGAAGATGAAAAAAATTAGAATATTAAAAGACATTTTAAACAACCCAGAAAGAGTAAATGAATTAAATAGTTTTGCAGAATTTGTTTACAAATCGGAATATATGAGAAATAATAAAAGTTGAAATAAGTAAAGAACAAACTAGTTATGCAATGTAATTAAAATTAGTGAACGGTTATTTTTCTTTTTTAATATAATAGTTTTATTCTAATTTCTTTTACTTACATTGTAACACTAGATACACTATTATTAGTAATAGTATGTATTTAATGTTATTAGGACCTTCAATGGTGGATGAAAATTGAATTGAATTGAATTGAAATTGTAAATGGTTATTCCTGTTGCTGCAGATGCTGTTTGCAAAGTGTGGGACTCATGTAATGAGTCTAGGGTTGAGGGAAAAATAGATCCACAATAGGCAGAAAATTCAATATAATAAGTATTTCATAGTGTGTAGAAAATCTTGCGAGCAGTAAGGCAAAAAAGAAAAAAATCAAAACATTTTAAGAACGAAAACAGATATCTGATTTGGGAAAGAAAAATAGTAGTTATGCAAGTTGATCCTTTGGCGTAGTGAAATAATGTTGAAGAATGCACAAGAAACGCCTCAAAAAATGGCTGACCTGTGACAGTCTTGTTCAGCTGGCGCAAACTAAATAAAAGGAAGCGTATGATATAGTAGCAGGCAGAAAATCATCTGCATAGCACAACAAAACCTCAATAATAACTTAAGAAAACATGGCAGAAAACTCATTTGCTCAGGTCTAGAGTTAAAGATTTGGACTGAAGAAAATTCAAGCCGTAAAAGCAGATCTGCTACACTAGAGAGAAATAAGTAATAAATATATTGCAAGGGTGGGGATAAAAAATAAAAGATGTAACAATTGAATTTTCTAGGCGTCTCCTCAACTAATTATGATTCGTTTCAGGCAGGCAAAAATTCCGCAGTGAGAAAAAGTTGTAAAGCTACGAAATGAATCAATCATTGACACAGGTAAACAACAACATTGAATGACTGATGGTGAAAAAGACGGCATTCCATCTGACGCGCATCAACACGAGTAAAGGGAAGTTTGCAGCTTTCATGAAGGGTATGGAACATTTTAAACACTTATTGAAACAAGCATAGTCATGAAACAAGAGTAGCTATCTAAAATAAAATTACAGACAAACGTTGCACAACCTTCACAAGAATAAAGGTGCCCATCAGCTTTAAAAGCTTTGCTTTCGCAGGTATGGGTAAGGCTATTTCAAATCGAATGAAATGAAATCAAAAAGAAAATCCCAAACAACTGGTAAAAACAACATTTGAAAATAACTAAATATTACCAAAACCATCCTTTCCAAGGAAAAAAGATGCAGCGAAAATCTCCACGATTAGCTGTATAGGTAGGCTTAGGCTCTGTATTAAATTTCTGGAAGTACATAATTTCCATTGTAACACAGCAGGTTAAATCAATATGTACACATAACAAAAATATAAAAATGAATATAAAAAAATATCAATTGTGAAGAAATGTATCAATACCAGAGTCAATCTCAGCATCTTAAACAATAATCTAATTCTTGTATCCTTACTATTTTCAAAACTGCTGTAATAAACATTGGGAGTGCACAAAAATAATAATAATGAATATGATATGTCAAAATGAATATGAATACCAATGCTAATATCAATAAATGATACATCCGTCATATTCTTCACACATTTCGTATCCTTACCTTATCAAAATTTATCACGATATGGAAGTACAAGGAATACAAAAATGAAGTTCACCAGAAATGATTTTCTCTCGACAATAGGTTTGTGAGTTTAAACAGCAAGTTACCTTTTAGCATAAACAATCGAAGAATAAGTCAGAAAACCTGTTATTGCTTTTTTTGTAAAAGCCTACTTAAGAAAACTTTTTATTAATTCAAGAAATTTGATAAAAATGCACACTTACCTAGAAAAGAATCTGAAAAAAGACAAGGAAAAATGAATTAGATTGCTTCTGATGAAAATGTTATTTACAAAAACTAAGGAAAATTTATCTACAATAGCTGTTTCGAATGATTCACAGTATAAGAAAAAGACACAGCATTGCTAACAAGCACCTATATAAATATGAATATGACAATGACAATAAATGCAATCAGTAGGAAAATAACAATCAATTGGACAGAAAATCTACAGAGTATTTTTACAAAACGTAGAAAGAACGCCTTACAACTTATGAGATGTTACCCTTGCTAATGCTACTAGCTCAAAGTCGCCTAATCCCTCTCAAACTCGTTCCTGGAAATTTGATATTATCAGTTGCCCAAACATTGAGTTAGGCGAGAATCGGACATTAACCATGTTAATGTAGCTTAACGCCGAGGTGTATACGCCCCCCGTCTACTGATGCTTGTCATCGGGGCTCGTCAACATACCTCCGTCCTGCATCATCATTCCTCTTTCAGTCGCTGTTCTATTCAGTCACGTTTTCTGAGCATAAAGTTATTTCGTCCTAACTTACAGTTTTACTACGTTTTCATCATTGTTATTGGAAATATGGATCGTACTAACGCACAAATGGAAAGAGATCGAAAGCTGACTCTACAAGATTTACAGAGAATGACGAAAAATGCCTTGAAGTCCCGTTGTTCAACCTATAAATTATCAATTTTAGGAAAGAAAGAATCCTTGGCTCTTCGGCTTTATGCCTTCCTTCACCCTAGCAATAGGTCATCTTCGGATGCTAATAATCTTGCCTCACAACCTGGAGATATCACCTGCAATCAACCACCCGCAGCTGCGGGATCGACAGAGTCAAACAAGCCTTTTACGGTGGAAATGCTACGCAGTATTATCCGGGAAGAAATTGGTAATAATCGCCCTCATGAAACTTCATTCAGTTCTCAAGCTGCCCTGTCTCCTGCTTCATCTATAGTCACAACGACATCAGCACCATCCTTTATCAACCTTGGCCAAGCCACCTCAACACAAGTCACCGCTGCATCAATTGCGTCACCCCCCAACCCTTCAAGTGCTCAACCTCAACCGTTTCATCCAGGTACGTTACAACCTTTCAGTTATTCAACACAATGTAGCCTTCCTCCGTTATCAGTAAAGATTATGAAATCGTTAGAGAATAAAGATTACATTGATTTTAACACGTTATTGCCAACATCTCTGTATGATTACGCGTCTAGTTCGGGGTATGAAATCCAACTCCAACCCCCTGCAACTGGGGATGAATCGTTTGCCCTTACTGCCATGCGCAACCAGCCGAAAAAGATCGCCAACTTTAACTCATGGCTGGAAGCTTGGAATATTTTCGTTAGGGGAATGGTTCATTTCCATCCTCACCTGGCCTCAGAATTGCTCGTCTATCAAGAAGCGATCTGCACCCTGCAGCGCTCATATCCTCCCCAAGCCTGGCTTCGTTATGATACAGCATTCCGTATGAACACTGCTTTAAATAAAACTCTATCTTGGGCTCGCTTCGACGACTACGCCTTTAATAAATTCATTCGCTGCTCTTCTAACACCCAACAGCAAATTTGCTACACTTGCTCTAAACCTGGTCATTATGCATCTGCCTGCCCTTTCTCTGCGCAACATAATTTTCGTCGTTTCAACGAATACTGCCGCTATTACAATAACAACAACCGCTGCACCGTCTCTAACTGCAAAAACCCCCATCTTTGCAAGTTCTGCGATGGCAACCACCCCGGATCCTCTTGTTCAAGCCCTGCAAGACGAATTCAACCCCCTACCAGCAAAAATAACAACACCCGTTGATACTGTCGCCTTACAAACTGAACTTGTTGATTACCCAAATAAAGCATTTTCTAAACAGTTAATTAACTATTTCAAATCTGGTTTCGATATTGGTTATTCAGGCCCTGAGTTTCATAACGACACAAACAACCTCAAATCTGAACTACTTTATCGCCCTCACATCGCTGATAACATTATATCCGAGTTAAAAGAAAAACGTATTGCTGGCCCTTTTGACATTCCTCCTTTAGAATACTTCAGAATTTCACCCATTGGTGCCGTTCAAAAGAAAAACTCATCAAAATTTCGGACAATCACAGACCTTTCATCTCCCCATGGTTCCGCGATAAATGATTTTATCAGTGATGAAGAGTCCTCTGTAAATTTCAACAACTTCGATCAAGCGGTTAATATAATTTCGAAATTGGGAAAAGAAGCTCTCATGGCTAAATTAGACGTGAAAAGTGCTTTTCGAATTTGTCCTGTTCATCCTTCTAATTGGCATTATCTTGGTTTTAAATTTATGAATTTGTTTTTTGTTGATTTATGCCTGCCTTTTGGCCTACGCTCGTCAGTGAACAGATTTACGCAACTGTCAGATATCCTTTCTTGGATTATGAAACATAATTATTCAATAAATTATAGTACTCATTATCTTGACGATTTTTTCATTGCTGGCCCTCCGCGTTCTAACTCGTGCGCTTCGGATCTCCAAAGAACCATAACTCTATTCAACAAACTTGGTGTCCCATTAGCACTAGATAAGACCGAAGGTCCGACAACTTGCCTTACTTATTTAGGGATTGAGATTGATTCGACGTTAATGCAATTGCGTTTACCGGAAGATAAATTCAACCCACTGCTCTCCCTAGTTAATAACTGGATAGACAAGAAAAAATGCACGAAGCGTGATTTATTATCCCTCATAGGCAAGCTTGCCTTTGCTTCGAAAGTTATTCCGTCCGGTCGTACTTTTTTGCGTAGATTAATTGATTTATCGTCATCCGTAAGTAAACTAGGTCATCACATTTCCCTGAACAATGAGGCTAGAGCAGATATTAAATGGTGGCTCGAGTTTCTGCCTTCATGGAATGGTAAATACTGCATTTTAGACAACCAGGTCACCTTGAGCCCGGACATCTCCTTATACACGGACGCATCTGGAAACATTGGTTTTGGTATTTATAATAACGGTCAGTGGGCATCTGAAAAATGGCCCCATCATTTTCACAATTATTCTATTCAGTTTAAGGAATTATTTCCGATCTATGTTGCCTGTCTCCTATGGCCGCATTCTCTCGCGAGGAAACGAATTCTTTTTCACTGTGATAACAAAGCCGTAGTTGATATCTGGTCCTCAAATACATCAAAATGTCCACTCATAATGGCCCTGTTACGAAAATTATTCTTCATCGCCGCAAAACACGAATTCACCGTCAACATCAAACACCTACCCGGCATCAACAACTCAATAGCTGATAGTCTCTCTCGTTTTCAGATGGAGAAATTCAGACAACTTGCTCCAGAAGCAGAACCTCTACCCACAGCCATCCCCGACATAGTCTGGCAGATTTAAATCGTGAAATTCAATTCCTCGAAATTTCATCACTCTCTGAATCAACCCGTCGCACTTACAACCAAGGTCAGCGCTGCTTTAATGAATTCTGTCTTCACTTTCATTTTACTCCGTATCCATTAGAAGAATCAACCCTACGTCTGTTTACTACTCACCTGGCACAAAACCTCAGCTACTCCACCATTCAAACGTACCTCGCAGCAGTCCGTCACCGTAGCATTGAACTTGGATTTCGGTCTTATTTCGATCAGATGCCACTCCTCCGCCTACTATTTCGGGGTGTCAAACGCATCAAGGGTAGTTCAGTCAGACCCAAACGTCTTCCTATCACTTTGGATGTTATGAAGTTATTGAAAAATCGTCTCCGAGAGTCATTATATGCCATACAGGACCAACAGATGCTTTGGGCCGCTTTCACCAGTGCCTTTTTCGGGTTTCTTCGTTCATCTGAATTTTGCTGTCCTTCGCAAACAACATTCAATTCTGTATCCACTCTTCTTGTCCGCGATGTTTCTCTCTCCAAGTCCTACGCCTTACTTAACCTCAAAGTTTCCAAAACGGATCCGTTCCGCGACGGTCACACAATTCAACTGGCAGCTTCAGGAACCAGCGTCTGTCCATTTACAGCACTATCTAAACATCTAAGAAACTGCTCCACCCCAAACATGCCCCTCTTCACGTTCCTTGATGGCTCTTTCTTGACAAGGCAAAACTTATCAAAGATTCTCACCACTCTTCTACCCTCATCAGTCGGATCCAACTTCAGTTCTCACAGCTTTCGAATTGGCGCTGCAACCACCGCCGCTGCTGCTAATGTCCCAGATTGGCTGATAAAAGTTCTTGGTCGCTGGTCCAGTGATTGCTACCAGTCTTACATTCGCACTCAATCTTCGGTAATAACAGGCATTCCGAGTCTTCTGGCGCGCACAGTCGTTCAGGATGCTACAAGTTGGTCTCCATGACCCTGGTTGGTATTTTGGAGGTATTTTGGCGGAATAGGCCGCCCAATTGGCGGCTGAACTGTTCTTTAGTGTTTTATGTATATATGCTATTATACTCATCATTGGTTAAATTGTTTTGTTAATGTTTATTGCTGGTATTTGTAATGATACGACCTCCTTACTGCCAACCAAGGGTGTATTATTTGAAATAATCTCTGGTCTGCGTAGGAACCGATGGAGTTAAGGATTTATTAATCCAAGTATGTTATTGTAAAGCTGGAATTTTTAAAGATGAAACATGACAAGAGCATGGTGTTTCCAATTTTGCCAAGATTTTATAGCTGTACATGACAATTTTAACGAATTAATACGCAAACAAGCTATTGGTATTTGAAATAGAGTTGTCTTGAGAAAAGTTAGTGGTCCCGTTATGTTTGAATAGATGTTCAGCAGTTCTACTGGGAAGCAATGTGTCTGATCAAGCAAAATAACGCCCTTATTGTATGGCCGAACTATGGCCTTTAATAAACTTCTCTTAAGAGAATACCATATGACGATAAGCACCACGTATAATAGACAGCATGAATGTTAATGGCCAACAATACACTCAGGTGTCTAACTACCGTCCCCCGCTTACTTGCTCTTTTTAGGATTCCCTTAGTTAACGAATTCATTAACACTGGTTTTGATATTTCTTCAATTTGCAATGACCTGCTTTCTGTGAAATTTCAAGTGTCTACTGAATCTCCTAGCTGAATCAATAATAATAATAATAATAATATACAATATTTATACAGGTAGACTTATTTCAGCCAATGAGTTGGCTGCTATCAATTAAGGACCTGTAAACAAAATATGAAAAAAATACAAAAACCTAGCCTAGACCTACATGCTTAGATATTATTAAAATCTTTAAAAGAAATGTACATCGTAGTAAAAGTTATCATTAAAATCAGTCAATATTGAAATCAGCTATTAAGTATCTGTTTGAATTTCAGGATGGACGTCTCTGTCCTAAATGCAGCATCAAGCTCATTGAATGTGCGAGCACCCTGGAAAGCAAAGGTTTTACGCCCTGCTTCAGTTCGTACTCTAGGTATTTTAAGAAGTGACTTGTTTCCTCTTGTGTTCTTCTCATGAGATTGTCTATGAAAGTGTTCATTGAAATTTATCGGTGCTATTCCGTTAACGCATTTAAACACTTCCAGTACGCATAGTCTGTTTCTCTTTTCACTAACTGTTTTCCAGACGTTATTTTTCCCTTTTTTAACAAAAACAATTTTATGTGCTCTGTCCTGAATCTTCTGAAATTTTGCAGCTGCAGTGTCAGAAATCCCAAGCATCACATTGTTGCAATAGAACAGTACTGGCTCTATCATTACTTTGTATATTGTTTCGGCAACAAAAGGGCTGATATTCTTGCGGATGCGTGATAATAATTTTACTCTGGACGAGGCTTTTTTACACACTCGTTCAATCTGATCAGCGTAAGTTAGACTTTTGTCCATCAGGACACCTAGATATTCGTACACTTCCGTTTCATTAATGGCCTGTCCATTAATATCAATAGCCAGTTTCGACGATTTGGCTAGTCTTTGCTTGGTCCCATAAAGAACATACTCTGTTTTCCCTTTTTTAAGATTGATGATAAGATTGTTTTCAGAAAACCACTCTGCAACTTTAGCGAGATCTGTATTCAGTCTTTCTTCGATAACCTTGTCGCTTTTATCCGCAGTATAGATAACCGTGTCATCAGCATACAATAAAATAGAGCATTGTTTTAGTTGTGAATCAATGTCATTTATCAGTAGCACAAATAATAGCGGCCTGAGTATTGACCCTGTGGCACACCGCAAAGGACAGATTGTTTATTTGAAGAGAAATTTTCCATGGATACAAACTGTTTCCGATCGAATAAATAACTTTCAAACCAACAGAGTTCTCTTTCTTTTATACCGAAATTCGGAAGCTTGGATAGAAGACGACCGTGGTCCACCGTGTCGAACGCCTTTTAAGATCAACAAAACTGCACCGGTGAGTTCACCACTGTCCATATGTTTTCTGACAAAGTCTGAAAAATACGTAACTGCATGTTGTGTTGATCGCAATCGACGAAAGCCAAATTGGTTGGATGAAAGAAGATTGTTAATTTCTAGGTAATCGTACAGCTGTTTATGAACAACCTTTTCTAGCACTTTCGATAGGACAGGTAGAACCGAGATTGGCCTGTAATTGTCCATCGATGACCGTTCACCGGATTTGTAAATTGGTGTAATTTTAGCACACTTTTCTGATGTCGGAAAACAGATTCTCTAAGACTCAAGTTTATGAGATGAAGAAAAGGAGCGGCAATCTCTTCAGCTCCATCTTTTACAAAAATGCGGGTATGTTGTCATATCCGGCCGATTTTGATGTTTTCAGATTCTTGAGAATTTTTAGTAAATCCTGCAAGTCGACTTCTTTAAATTCAAATACACATCCAACCTGTTTTAGGTTTTGCCTGTCTTGTGTCGTATGATGGTATTTCCATACAGTATTTCCAATAACATTTATTGAGCTCTGTAATGATTTTCCTATGTCTGTGAAGAAAGTACAGAAACCTTCAACAATAGTTTTTATGTCTGATGTTAAGATACGATTTACACTGAATACTTTACAAGAGTTTATCTTCCGTTCTTTCGCAGGGTAACATTTCTTGATTTGACCCCAGAATTGTTTGGGCCTAGAAATGTTTTCCTGGAAAAGTGATCTGTTATAATTTGCTTTACTTTGCCTGATTGAGTTTGTAACACAGTTTCTAGTTTTCCGATATGCCGACCAGTCTTCTTCCTTTTACTCCTCCTCGCCTTTTTCAGCAAATAATCACGTTCGTTTATTTTGCCTCGTATTTCATGCGTTAACCACGGACAGTCCCTGCCTCTAACAGTTTTTTCCTTGTAGGGTGCATGTTTATCAATTACAGACAATAGGAGTTGTTTAAACTTGTACCAAGCACTGTTTACATCCTTTTCATTTATAACGTTTTCCCAAGGCAGTTCTCGCAAGTTTGATTTAAATTCCTCTGAGTTATATTTAACAAAGCTTCTTGAATGAATTTTACGTGCTTTGAACTTTTGACAATTCATTTTTCTTATTACACCTATGAGGTCGTGGTCGCTGATAGAATTGGCAATCACAGTTTGGTTTAATATCCGTTGTTCGTCTGTTGTAAAAATTACATCGATTAATGTGCTTGTCTTACTGGTCATTCTGGTGGCTTCAGTTATAACTTGTTTTAGCCCATTCACGTTGAGTATGTTTTTAATGACTTTGTGATTTGATTGGTCAAGATAATTGCAGTTCATATCACCTGCGATGATGGTTTCTTTGTTATCGGCCATAGTTGTCGTAATCATGTCATCGAGCTTTTCCTCAAAATGTTGATGTAAGTGTTTCGAGGAGTCCGGCGGTCGATATATGATGCAAACCAGCAACGACTTTGAATTTTTTACTAGTATTTCAATCCAGATCGCTTCTATGCCTTCCTGTTCAAGATCTTGTCTCCGTTGCCAGTTGATATCATTTCTTATATAACAGCCTACCCCTCCCCAAGTACCTTTATCACGATCCTTCCTAATAAATGTGTAATCTTGGACCAAAACGTTGCTATCTGGGATGTCAGAGTTCATGTGAGTTTCACTTATTCCCAAAATGTGTATGTTTTCTTTGTTTCTTCAAGTAAGAGCTGTACATTTTCAATTTTGTCGAGTAAACCATCGACATTTTGATGGAAAATCTTAAAACCCCGTCCTTTCAGAAATTCGTTTAGCTCCTTATAACTATTACTCTCATATTCGTCTTCTTCTGCAATAGGATCACTTAAATCCGGATTAATGTTGTTGCAACTTGTGCAGAGAAGTATCTCCCGACCATTTATAATGCTGTCAAATAGGCATTTCAGATGAAACTTTTCTTTACAAGTACAGCATAAAGCAGAACTTTGGTTTTTCCGTATGGTCTTTAGACATGAACCACACTTTGCACGAATAGGCCCAGGATTAGGGGACACATTTCCAGATATTAGCAGCAGTGTCATCTGCAATGTTGTTGTGTTTCTTGGTGCAAGTTTCAACATGAAAGTCTTTCTCTGGCTTAGGCCAATATGGCGTTGAGCAATCTTGTCGAAGAAGAGGCACCAAAGAAATCCTTTTTCATCTGCATCAATGTCACATAAACTAGCCTTTATTTCGAAGTAGAGTGGACTTGTGCTATTTGTACGTTTTGTTACCCTTCTGTGTACTTCTACAACATGTATCATGGCCAGAAATTTCAATAACATCGTCAAGGCAAAAAAGATGCGTCTTTTCGCCATCTTGTTCCAATCTTTTCGTGCACTACAATGTCAGTGAATCCCTCACGGCGATGCACAGCACAAGATGTATGAAATTTAAAAACAAAAATCGGAAGAAAAATGATTTTAGATTCCACGAAATAAAATGTACGAAAAACGATGACCCAAAGGATTACATTACATATCATTCAAACAATGATAAAATTCGACCGGAAGGGAATTCCTAAACGCAAAAATATAACATAAAAGAAAAATGTGAAATCGTAGTATACAGAAAATCTGGGGAGGCATCATGAAAAGCGTAAATAGGAGTTTTTCCCAAATAAAATTACCAAATTGAGGATATAAAGAAATTCAAAAAGTGGGTAAAAAGAACATTGTAAAGCATTAAGAATTGGGACAAAGAAAGCAACGTGTTGGCAGATTGTCTTATTAACAGAGCAAGAAGGAACATTTATAGTGCGGATGAAATAATGGAATGGAGAGGGCAGTTAAACATTAGCGCCCGAATGACTTTATCAAGTTTGGGGAATTTTAACTATGCTAAACAAAGTACTGTTTGCAAGCAGTTTGCTCACTCGCTCCAAGACTTTCTAAATAACCGTTCATACCATAACTTATGATATAACAGTCTCGAAATTCGGCATGCCATACTCATTCATAAGGACAATAGGTTGTATTAGGTCGAAGTGTAGGGTCAAATGACAACTTTTTGCTGACCTTGGTTTGAAAGATGGTTTACGTATTTTCAAGTATGCTCCACTAAATTGGTTTGGAGACATTTTGGTTTTCAATGGGCGTCGCTCCGAAATAACGTCACAAAAAGCCATCTAAAAATGACATTTTTTGGTCAAAACATGAGAAAGGCTAAGTCAAATTCACCGTTTTGATACACCATTCGATTCGTGTGCGTTTGTCATTCAGATTGCACACAAAGTTACCAACTGTCATGTGATGACGTCATTGACGTCAAAGTCAAGTTGCAAAAATTATTTCATTTGTCTCTTTCAAAATCAAATAAAGCTTATAAAGGCTTTGTGCCAAATTTGAATTATCTTCCCCAAAAATATTGAGGATGATTCGATATCCTCAACATGAGATTCTTGATCTCATCGAGTAAATCTCGCCATTAGTCATGTTTCTCTTGAAAACTCCGTTCTCATAGAGTAAGTGACCCAACTCCCCTAGACTCAATGTTGCATTCTATCTCCCAAAAGTCGTAAGGGGGGTTGGGTATGCTTCGTGAAAAAGAGAATTGTTTAAAATGCAAAGTGCCCCACCATTTTTGAGCAGGATTTCCTAGATTGGACAATTTTGAGTAATCACAGCAGAATGGAGGGTTAGAATCCATCAATTCAAATATTCAAAGAGAATTAACTGTTTAAAGAGCCAATTCGTCAGATTATATTCTACAATTTTCAGATAGGCATTGATAAGGGTAATAGAAAATGAGGCGTTTAATTTACAATTTTGAAATTTAACAACAGTATTAGTTCCAGCTGCTATTAATCACGTTACGAAGATCGAAGGAGCTTAGTGGACGTGTTCAAAGACAAATTTTATCTGCTAACGTATAGCAGAGTAGATTAAGGTAAGTTTCTGACCAAAGATAGTTTATCTGCTTGTTGCTTAGGTCAATTAAAGGTACCCATTAGCCATGTTTGAAGAATGAGATCAGTTCAGATCAGCCTGAGATAAGCCTATTGGCTTGCAGCTTGCAGTGTGGATTAATCTCCACAATTGTTCCCTGCGATTCTAGCTGTTTCAGGCTTTGTTCCTGCTTTCCTCCGCAATCGTCATTGGTCCCCATTTGGTTTCAATTTGCTCTTGCTTGTTTGCGGTAATTTCCTTTTTTCTGAGTTGTTCCTTCATCTTCTTCAGTGATTCCTTGTTTGTTCCATCTTCTCACCTCTCCTTCTCATTTATTCCCACCGATTTCTACTTTGTCCTAGTTGTTCCCTCCGATTCCAAGTTATTCCCACTTTGTTTCAGCATGTTACAATGGTTCCATTCAGTTCCGTTTATTCCCACTCATTCCACGAGTTCCCAGCTTTTCTGTTTGTTCCAGATTTTAGCGCATGCTGGCTAATGGTTTCCTAATGAGTTTGTTGTTCAAACTCATGCCAAATTTCGAAGACTCGGAACAAACTCTTCGATTGTTTTGATTGTATGCATTTGAATTGCAATTAAAATAATTAATTAACTCAATGATTGTTTAAATTGTGTGCACAGAGAATAGAAATTCCTATCTTTTGTTACCACATTCCTGATTCCTAGGTATCTATCTATCTATCTATCTATCTATCTATCTAGGTCTATTTCTTCCGGTTTGCCGAAAGCCCCTGCATAATGTTTGAATTCTTCAAACATAAAAATGGTAAAAAATTAAGTTCATTGGGTAGTTTGTATTGAATAACACAATGATTCTGTGTCAAATAATTCCTAGAGAAGGTATCATTATCATATGGCTTAAAAATTGAAAGACAAGGCTCATAGGAATCAGGTTAAGAATATTATAGCAAATGAGTACGATGTTCAGATTCACTTTAGCTCCAAGCATGATGCATATTACAGATTACAGTGCATATAATCATCTGTTAAAGGAAGTTGCAGAGCCCCTACACACTCCAAATTATTCTGTTTTTTTCTGTGGAACCCAGAATATCGAAGACTATAAAGTCGATAAGGTGCAAGACAAATGAAAAGCAAAAGGGTGCTGCAAGTGTAGAAAAAAAGCTTTTGTCTACTTTGGACAAAACACAACTTGTCATGAAAAAGGCATCAAGTCTAGATTGGAATGAGCCGTCTGGCTATGGTTCACTGAATAGCTGAGTTCATTGGGTTTCCAAGGCTGTCGACGAAGCTCTCTGTCTCTCTACAGAATTCTTGGAGGTTGAAAAGGTGTACAAAAGGGCACAGAAGTCTCAAGTTCAACTGATTGAGCGAAAAGAGCGGGAAATGTGCAAATAGCTGTGAAACTAGACCACCCAATGAAACTTCTTTCAAACAGCAAGCAATATAAATAACATTGAAATTATAGAACTTAACACATTGCCTCTATGGTATCAAAATATTCTTCTATTTTCTAGGGCATCAAGGATATACACAAATAGCTCCCTTGATCGTTCCAACAGTAGATGCAGATTTTCTCCCATTTTTTCCCGTTTTATTAGGAAGACAGATAAGTCGTGTAAGGATATTATTAATGAGGTGAACGCAGAGTATCACGTATATTTTTTTCGCACTTTTGTTTATTCATATATGTAGACGCATATGCTTGTGAATTAAAGTCGTACAGTAATGTACATCTAAAAGACCTTAAAAAGAATTAATATGTGCTTAGAGGGCTTTCTTACTTTCTGTAACTTCCACGCCAGCTTCCCATATCTAGAAAGGAAAAAACCAGCTGTTTTAGATTTATATTTTCAAAAGCAGTGAGGTGAACAGTAGTACAAATGTAGAAAAATTATTCTTTCATTATCAAAAAATCAACCCTCTTCAAACAACAACAGATCCCATTACTGCCGAGGTATTGGTCCCATTTCTCACTACGTGGGGTGTTAAATTATCCCCTAATTAAAATAAGAGAAGAAAGGGTATGGGCTATAAAATAGGGTAACAAGTTTGTTATTGAAAGTCTTGAATTACGTTTTATGATATCATCGTTTTTATATTCGCCTCGCATTCATATTCGTATCATGTAAACAAATGCCAGAATTGAGAACACGTTCTAGTAATGTTGTATAAAAAACTGGGGATTGCAGACAATGGTGAAAAGTTTCAGAGATAGGAAGAATTTAGATTTTCGACTTTATCACAAAATTATAGTTCCGTTGAAAAAAATTCAATAGTTGCCTGAAAAGTAGTCACAGAGTCACGAAAATAGGCAAAAATCCTCACAATAGAAACAAACTAAATTGCGAATATTTCAGACAAAAAGAACGTATGGGTTATGAGATATTTCAAAAAAAATTAAGTGGGTGGGGAGTGGGGTTATATAAACACATTAACACTGCAATATTAACATACTGGAAGTATTTGCATGAGTAGATTTCGGAAACCCGAGAACTCGGTATTTTTCTCCCAATCCTCAACCCTAATCATACCGGGCTTTTTTTATCTATGACAGCCGGGGGGGGGGGCCCAAAGATTGCATTCCAGTAGAGCTAGAGCAATGAAACTTGGCACAGGCATTGGCCAATGTATTAAGAGTAATGTTGGTAAATTGGGCGTCTTCCACTTCTATTGTGACGTCATTGTGACATCATAATCAAAACACGCTATTGACGTTGGTCAAAAATCGACCTTCCTTAATATCAATAAAAATCCAGAAATTTCTTTACATTTTGTTTCTAGTAACTATTTTCTATTACTTTACAAAGAATCAGTCAATTCTGATAAGATTTACTGGTAAAAATAGGCATTTATATGTGGTTTTGGCATGACCGCTTTCCATATAGGGCAATGTCACGTGACCCATTGTTATTATTTTGGGGATTTTTTTGTATCACATTGTAGCTTATACATATGTATAAGTTAAAAGTCAGCCTGGTTGGGTAGCTTACATCCATCACATAACAGAACAGTTACAAGAAAAGCTTGAGTAAGGTGGATTCCACACCCCCCGGGTAGGATTAGGGTTAAAAGTGGGTATGAAAAACGAATGGAAAGGGTGGGTATATTGCTATAGTTTGGGCAGCACGCTATCGTCATATTTTGGTCTAAGTTACCCGACCCCATCCCCAGGTTATTTTTCCACTAACTAACCGATATGGATTAACTCGATCTCAAGACCATATTCCTGTTCTTTCTAATACACGTGATGCTCTTAAGAGCGTCATATTTTTGTGTTTCTTGTTATATTTCATGGTCCTGGGTATTGAAACTGCAGCTTGCGGTACAAACTTGATATTCTCTTCAGCTTTACCCTCTTTTAGTTGCTTCTTCTTGGGAGGATGTCGAGATAAAAATGCTGTTGGATTATTCCCTTCTAAATTGTAGAATAACTTAAAATTGTATTGTTGCAGTAATAGCGGTCATAGCATCGGATTTGGATATATAAGTGCCAGAGGTCAATGATCTGTGCAGAGGGTGAGTTGAGCGCCATACAGGTGAAAATATTCTATTCCCCATACAATGGTTAAAAAATGGAAAAAATGGAAAACCTAGAGGTTTCAAGACATATTCTTGCTTTTTTGTATTCCACGGATGTTGAAAATTATAACTTGTAAGGTACAGATTCCTGAGTCAAATATCTAACAAGTTACGGGTGCACCAAATATCCTTTAGATATAATCGGTATTCTGTTGCTTTGGTAACAGAAGAAGCCCTAATTTGGGTACTATCGAATATGTATATATATAAAAAAATAATGTAAAAATAAGAAATATACCAGTAGTCGCACGGCACGCAGCAGTGGGGATCCAGCCAGGGGGGAGGCACACCACCCCAACCGAGACACCGCATAATATAAATGATGGAAACGGAAGTAGAAAGGATAGAGTGTAATGGTGAAAAGAAGTGCGAATCATCAGCTATCAACTCATGGCCGCGTTTCGGGGGTTAGGACAGTACGCAATCGGGTCATGAGCCCCCCTAGCACCAAAAGGTAAGGTACCATCGATCATAAAGATAAAGTTGATGAAAGTGAGTTGGGATACTTCTTATTTTTACATTATTTTCTATATTTATACATGATTGACTCCGAGGAAAGCAAGATGTGCCATGCATCCGGTTACCTCAGTCCTGGGTGTCTTCGCCAGGTCGGTGGGTCTCTCTCCCTTATGTTACTGCGCAAGCAAGTTTTATAAACAATCCCTCGTTCCCATGATATCCTACCTCGTTTCCATCTACTACAATTGACAATTTTAAGCTTTAAAACATTTACTTTGATAAGGGTTGAAAAATCCATGTTCAAAAATCGAACTTTCTTGAAACATGAGTAAGCGATAATCAACATATTTAACACGGCAAAATGCCAACCAATGACATCATACAACTTTTTTACCATGGTCCACTTCACGAATATTACCCCCCTCGAATATATAAAACGTGCTTCGATCTTAGCTAGTTCGAATCACTCACTAACTGCTGATTTTTCCTAAACTACTTGGCTTCATCCTATAAGAGATCTGAAGAACGTAAGTTATTCTTTTAACATAACCTTTTTACTTTTATAACGTACTTATGTATCATTTAAAATTAAAGTCTGCCAAATGAGTAACCTATGCTCATTGATTTTCATAGTGACCAACGATCCTTTTCTGCAATATCTAAAACGAAATTCGAACATATACAAGTCAATATCAGTAGGATATCTGCAAACTAATCGGCGCTCACTACAGCGAGATGGCTGGGCAGTCGCAATTTATGGTGAATACACATTTAGAAACTTTCTCTGATATATTTAAGGACGATTCTCTCACCGAACCCTTATCAGATCTGTCTGATGACAGATCAATTGAACAATTTTCTGCAAATTTAGCGAATACACCTCGACGTAGAGCTGGAATAAACACCCCAGACAGTAACCTTGATATGTTGCTCTTTACTTTTTCGCTATCCAAAACAACCTATTACAAACTTGAGAAGTTGAAGAACACCATTTACTAATTTCAACCCACAAAATAACAAAAATAAAAACCTCGTACTTCAGACCCTTATCTATTTTTCTTAGTCTTTTGATAATAATACAATTATTCCTAATATATCAATATACTTTTCGCTTAATAAATGCTATTATGTCTATTTAACCTTACGATTTTTTTCAATATCTACATTATTTAGAGTGATTCAGAAATGTCTCTATTTCTATACGACTTCTTTTTCATCTTGAAACATAAGGAACCTTGAAATTCCGGCCTAATACTAATAGTAACTTTTCAGAGATGAAAAAACCTTTACCCATTTCAAAAAAAGCTTTTTCGTTTGCACCTTCACTCCCCAAAAAAGCTAAAAACATTTCTATTGGACCTTTAGAATAGTGAATACAAAAAATGCAACAATTATACCTTTGAAACAACAACTTTTCGATATTTTATTTCACAATATATCAACTACCAAACCTAAATTATAATGCCATGCTTACTTTTAGCCCCTTTCCTTTAAGCAACACCGTCATCAAGGATCCACAAAGTTTATTTCCTATTTTTACATTTTTTTTATATATACGCGCATGCGCAACCTATTCCAAATAAAACAATTCAATACGCGTCCCCAGGTCCCAACTAACTTTCATCAACTTTATATTTATGATCTTTTCACAACAGTGCAATGGTACCTTACCTTTTGGCGCTAGGGGGGCTCATGACACTATTGCGTACTGTCCTAACCGCCGAAACGCAGCCATGGGTGGATAGCTGATGATGCGCACTTCTTTTCACCTTGCCGCGGTTTTCTGCGCAACTTCCTCACCATTACACTCTATCCTTTTAACTTCCGTTTCCATCATTTATATTATGCGTGGTCTCGGATGGGGTGGTGTGCCTCCCCCCTGGCTGGATCCCCAGTGCTGCGTTCCGTGCGACTACTGTTATATTTATTATTTTTACATTATTTTTATATATATATACATAATTCGGGTACTATTTCATGGAAAACGTTTCAGTTTTTTAGCATTATAGTCATTTTAACCTGCAAACTCAGGCAAATAGGAGTTGAGTCACTGTGAGTTTAACGGCAAGAGTCGGCTTAAGTTCTTTAACCCTACAAAGGCTGGGCTTTTTTAATCATATATAGCCAGTGGCGTAGCTAGGGTCTTCGCTTTGGAGGGGCAAAAGAACAAAAAACATGGGCTCTGGGGGCTTCCTCCAGGAAAAATGTTTGGGACCATGCCCTTTACAGGTAGTAAAACGGCCCTTTAGAAAAGAGATTTGACAGCCTTTCAAACGGAGAAAATATGCTGGATGATTCTTGCTTTTCACAATAATTTCATGACAACATCTATCTACTAGAAACATGTACTGTGTTGTCTGACCTTTCGTTTACTCCACTGATTTTCTCGTGTTTTAGCCTTTTCGTTCTATTTCGTTTTATTTCGACAACGAGAGAAAGGAGATTGACGTTTTCACTTTTCACCACAGCAAGAATACGTTAGGGAGGTCTTTTGAATAAACTTTAAATCTGTCCCACGGGATCGTAACAACACAAGAAAGGTCCGTACCTTTAGAACCCTTCACATATCGAGACCTACACTCATTTTTTTTTTATAAGAAACCCATTTATAAGAAACTCAGTACTGAGATCAATATTGGTTAAGAAACTTTCGGTACTCGACCAAAAATGGTAAGAAACTCGCAGGTCTCAAGAATCTTTAGAATTAGAAACAAAGCATAAAGAAAACAAACTTCTGTTGCACCATAAGTGTCTATTTCTACAGAAAAAACAGCTGATGTAAACGTGAATTGTATTGCTTCTTCTATTTGTAGAATTTAAGTGTCAATTGCCCGTTTTGGCATTTAAAAATTTTGATTCTAAGAAACTGCTAAGAAACTTTCAGTACCAAATTTGTCCCAAAACTAAGAAACTTTGAGTACTGACCAAAAATCTTAGTTTCTTATAAAAAAAAAAGTGTATTGCAACAGGAGGGGAGTGTGGGTTGAACAATAGTAAACACATTAATTGCCCCATAACGTTAGTCATAGAACATTCTCTGGAACCAAGCAGGTGAAGTAGCAATTTTGAAATCGTGCTTGAAAATGAAATAATAATCACGACGTCATTTTGAGGTTACACAGCCTTCTACAGATTATATATTTAAATGAAGCAATGTAGATATGGAATGCGCCTATTTCATAGATCATTTTGTGGTATATAGGAGCAATCTTATCATAGAAACTGCAAATTTAATTTTTTACCATATCAGGAAAAATGATGACGTCATCAAAATGAGCGCTCCGCAACAAACAATTTTTGCATAATCATAATCCTGAACAGATTTTAGGAAAACTCGGGGAGTTTCATTGAGTAACTCTCAATGGTTTAGAAATGATGCTGGTAAGTTTCTCAGCTAAATGATTGCTGGTAAGTTTCAGTTACACGCTGGTAAGTTTCTAGGGTAAATGATTACTGGTAAGTTAAAGTTACCAGGGGCGGATCCAGGATTTTTTCTTACCAGTGCTCAAGATAAGGTATAAGGGTGTGGCCTCCTGAAAAATTGACCACGCCCTTAATTTGAAGGCCCAACCATTATTTTGCCTTATTAGCTATTACATACAGAGTGGTTATACAGCACCCCAAAGCCACTAAACTTCTAAGCTGTAAATGTTCTCGAAAATAATTAACAATTTTATAATCATAATTTGTAGTAATTCGCCGATTTACAATCAAAAGGGATCATTATTTATATTTTCTTCAGGGTCACCATGTAAAACATGGATAAGTTCATCCTACTAGGGTGACTAGAATGCTGTTACTTACCTTAGGTTTCAAGCCTAAGGCCTAAGGCGTTTCCTTCACAGGTACCGATAGGAAGTTATAGGTCCCCAAACCAACCAGTGGGCAGAATTCTTGTTTATATTAAAGCATTCCCTTTTCTTCTCCTGCTCTGCAAGGGCTAAAGACTGTATGTTGCCCAAGTTCAATTCACAATTATTATTTGAAAATACTTCCTCACAGCGAACCTCTCTGATCAAATTATAAACGAAAACATTGAGAAAGCGCCTCCCCTCTCCGTTGCCTCCGCGTGACCCAAATTTAGTGCCCCTGTTCTCTCTTCGTTGATTGGCTATTTCTTCCTGACTGGTGCTCTGATCACGTTGAGCACCGGTGAAGTTGCTTCTGATTGGCTGATCTCTGTCTGAGCACCGGTGAGTAGAATATTTTAAAGACCTGACCGGTGCTCGGAATATTGACAATAAGACAATTTCATTGGAAGATGACATTAACAAATCGCCATATGATTGGGCAGCCCAGAAATTCCGTGGAAAATCTCATTCCGTTAAATACTGACCATTAACATAATTTACGGAATTTCAGAAATTCTTTTGATGAATTACTTGTTGTCGTGAGAAGAGATTGATCTTAATTGGGTTTAGAAATCGAACAATGCCAGTCTCGTTTCATGTTGTTTCATTGGCCATAACAGAAATAATAAGGGTATTGGTATGAATATTAATATCTACAGAATTGAAATAAAAATAAAGAAATAAACGAAACAATGGTGCGCAAAATAGCCAGAAAATCTGACCGGTGCTCAAGCACCCTTCGCACCCCCCTGGATCCGCCCCTGGTTACACGCGAGCCCATTGCCCCCTCCCCCACCAGCCTGTGTAGTGTTTAAGGGTGGAAATTCATCGAATTCATACATACCCTAATCAATAACGTCAATATCAATAATCCTGATCAATAACGATCAATAAGTTGACAAATTTAAATGCGGACAAGAAATCAGTTACTAGCCTTCTCAATCAGAACCTTTTTCTAAACTCGCTGCTGTTTGAGCTGTTCTGTTGCGATATTAGTCAGTGTCCAAACGTCACAAAATGAGCTCCCGTGAACTTTTTTTGTTAATTTAATGAAATTGGTATGAATCGAAAGAAAATTTTATGGAGATTACGAAATTTAATGTTGGCGATTCGAAATATCGCTGTAAATGGTGTGACGTCAAGATGACGTAAGACAGAGTCGAGCTTGTATTGAATTTACAAAAATGTTACTATTTTCATGTTACAAATGTTACAAATGTTACTGGATTGTTTTTAACATAATTTTGTTTGTTTTGACATCTTTCTGATAAATTTTCTGATGCCATTGTGACGTTATAATGACGTCATGTTTCAAACTGCCTTAAATCAATCAGGGTAAAAGTAAGTAATAAAAAGTAGTCATGCAGCTTGAAAACATACGACAAACGCATACAATGAGCATCCACCTAAAGTAAGGAGATCCATACGAGTTTTTTTATGCTTATCTTTCACTGATCCCCCATTGATCATTAGGCAAAACATACAGAAGCCGTTTCCTGTTTGTAGGACTGTGCCAATCTATCTTTGCTTTGCTTCGTGATCTAAAACAAGCTTTAAATGCTGGTAATGAAAGGGGGATTCAAGGCCAAAGATTCGCATGCTCGCCATTTATTTGAAAAGTGGACCTTTCTCATATATCGGAAGGGTAGAGCGGTTACCGTCATTCGTGCATGCATCAAGGAACAGGCATATACCTGTTGCAAACCAATTGCAAGACTTTAGCATTATTCATCGTACCACGTGCCGAAGACTTATGTCACATTACATGCAAAAATACACAAATCATCTTAATGAGTGAAATGTTTTGCAAGTCTCAGGTTCAAGTCGAACTGGAGTTAACATGTTAGTGAACTGGTTAAAAAGCCGCAGAAAATCGATTAAAGATTGTTGGGCAAGGCAAATAGTAATAATTAGACTGCAGGCTGAAAAATCTTCCTCACAGCATTGGTTCAGTTAGGAGTCAAGGCAAAAAAAAATCAGTGCTCGGCAGTAGTTCGTTCTCGCTCTGACTCTTAAGTCCCGTTTACACGGTTGCGGATCAAACAATTGATGCGGATTAAAGTTTAGATGACATGATACAATACACCTTTTCAACTAAGAGCCTCGTTTTCAGAATTTACGAAAATTTGTTCGTACGAAATTTTTGACCCCAGATTCAGATTGAGCACATTCATTTCAGTGATGACGCAAATTTTTACGCTTCTAGTCCTTACGACGTTGATATTATAGCGACGAAAAGTTTGAAAATCTATAAAGGATTTGACCCTGAAAAATCGCTCGGGGTGAAATTTTACACCCTCAGTCATTTCGAATCAACATCGTAAGAACTAGAAGCGTAAAAATTTGCCCAAACACTAAAACAAAGGTGCTGAATGTGAATCTGACGTCGAAATGCTTCTGTGACACAATTTTAATTTTTTTTTTTAAACGAGGCCCTTAGTTGAAAAGGTGTATTGTTGCCCGCAATGTGATCCGCTACAAAACTAGTTCCCTTTCGTAGGTTGATCAAAAGTGGTGCGAATAGCAGAGCGGAGGTTGTTTTGGCTCACATCGAGACCATGTTCCGCAAGCTTCCTTGTAAACGGGATCTTGACTTAAAC
This sequence comes from Chrysaora quinquecirrha, assembly GCA_014526335.1. Classification (NCBI taxonomy): domain Eukaryota; kingdom Metazoa; phylum Cnidaria; class Scyphozoa; order Semaeostomeae; family Pelagiidae; genus Chrysaora; species Chrysaora quinquecirrha. The sequence goes on along the minus strand of JACTAT010000016.1, from coordinate 5,351,595 downwards.
TCATTTACTTCCACTGTTCCTTGCTCACAAATTGGTGTTCAGATTACGATACAAAATCTGCAGCACTTAACAAACTGGCTACTTTGTATCAAAGTTCGGATTTTTCTACCAACTGTTGTTTCGTATGATTTCTTACATTCTTTAGAGCATTAGACGGAAACCTTTTAGTGATATCATCATCATATGTAGTAGGTATTATCTTCATTAACAACATTTTGCATAAAAAAATGCATGAATCGGTTGCACAGTCTTCAAGAGATATGGACATGAGAGACATCAATTGAACATTATGGATGTTAGGTAGGTTGATGCAACAGCGATACTCCCAGCAGCCACTCCTGTATGCGCTTGGAATGCGGCAATTCATAAATGGCCCAGACTCGTGGATGACCTGTAGTGGCTTTAAAAGTCCTCACTTTCATGTGAAAAATAGCTGTACAATTTTATTCTAATTTCGAATATAAGCTGGTTAATTTATTGCACGGAGAGGGTTTACTTTCCAAGTACATAAATGATTAAAGAGCGGCAGCTTCAGTCTAGACTTCACTTTATTCTGGTTTAGTTGCCAAATTTCAATGCAGAACAGTTTGTTTCATCTAATCTAAGACTCGGTAAATAATTCAAATCCAGCTTCTGCGCTATAAAGGCTTTTCCAACCAGCGGAAAATAAGCATAATAATGTCTTGCAAATCTCTATGGCTCGTCTCTGACAGCTCCTCAATGAATGAAATCCTCTCATGAAGGCCTGGCTTCAGCTGGATGCTCATTGTATGCGTTTGTCATATGTTTTCAAACTGTATGACTACGACATAGTGGAAATTGCGAGCGCATGCGTACTAATTCATGATGGCGCTGGCAAAAAGCTGCGGGATTTTTCAAGTTATTTTTGTTATTTTTGAAAACTACACGCCAATTTCAGATTGAAAATTGAATTTTTGACATAAAAATCTTATTTTATATAATGTCCGAAAGTTGTTTCGATTTGTTCTGACGTATCCATAATAATTTTCCCACCCTGTTGCGTCAACTAAGCAATATTTCCGGATGGCGTCAGCAAGAAATAGGAAGTTTGTTTCTTGAAATTTAGAAACAAAAACAACAATTATGGTTAGAATAGCGAAAAAAGGAACAACAAAAGGAATTCAACAGATAAATCAATTACTTGAGACTACAAAATAATGCAGAAAATGTTTGTGTACGACTGGTTTACCAATTTTAAAACCTTTTCTCTGAAGTCACTTCAGAGCGCTGTACACCAAGGTTGGTAATAAAACTGTTAATAACTTTTTTCCGCATCTTCAAAAAATGCCACATTTGATAAACTCTTCTCCAGCTATCGTAGAATTAATTTTAGTTTTAAAAAGCTTAGAACACTTCCTTAAGGCTTGGTATTTTCTGGGCCCCTCTCTCCCCTTCGTTTTTCGAGTACTTTTGAGTTCAACTGCGATAATGTGCCTCTGTTTTTTTCATTCCTCATCTGTTTTTAAAGCAGAGATAGGCTATCAACAGGTGATAACTTTTGTATCATGCGATTATTCCGATTTAAAGATTTTAGTGTAAAAATTTCCATCACTGTGAGAATATTTCCTTCGTGTTTCCTCAATTTTTCAAAGCTGCGGCATGCAAAAACCTGCGAAAACTCGTTCGATCAGTCAATCATAAGGCGCATGCACTCGCAATTTCTACTCTGTCTATGACTACTTTTTATTACTTACATATACCCTGATTGAGTTTAGGCAGTGTTTTGAAACATGACGTCGATATGACGTCACAATGGAATTAGGAAATCAGATAGACGTAAAAACAAACAAAATGCTATTTATGTTCAAAATAATTCCTTTAAACCACTGACACATCAAAAGTTGAAAATAGTAGCATTTTGTAAATAAGATGCAAGCTGGATTCTGTCGTATGTCATTGTGACATTACGCCATTTAGAACGAGATTTCAAATTGCCAACTTCGTAATCTCCATTAAATTCTGTTCATACCAATTTCATAGAATTAACAGAAAAAGTTCACGGGAGCGCATTTTGTGACATCGGGACACTGACCATATAAAGAAATTTCCAGTTTATTGACCGCTGCTAGTCCTGAACGTTTACCTTATACCGTCGAGTTTATATTCATGCTACTGCTATATTCTAATTTATTTAAATGATCATCATGGAGAATGAATATACCAAACAGAAATAGCCTTATAAAAACTACACCAGAATACTATACACCACTTCCCTTTCCACTTCCAAGTTCAGGGAACTTTGAAGAAAACCTGTTTACCCGATTAACTATTTATCTCAGATTGCGAAAAGAATGAAAAAAATATGCCTCGTGGAAAGGAGGTTTCAATAACAACCAAACAAGCCTGATAGGTAGGTTCTTATAAGCCGGTTTGTATTGTAGCTAATCTTTGCGAGTTAGTCTGCATAATCGTTCCAGAATCGTGGCGAAATCTTTGAAGAATTTGACAATATAGTTTGCTATTCCACGTAGATCTATGTACTTGGCTGACTGTGGTCAGTTTGCATAATTGGGAAATGTAGACAGGGCCTGTTCATATGAGGTAGGATAGCCCAATGAGGCGAGATGATTTTCAGCTCATCTTCATATGATGATTTTCAGCCCCGGCAAAGTGAGTTAGAAAGTCATTTGGATTCAGTGGCGCCAGTATTGGATTTGCGCTTGCGTATAATTGACAAATTCATCCCACAATAGTTGGCTGGCTCACTGGATTCGTTCATACGAAATTTTCATCCCATCAAGGTGAGATCCCACCGGAATTGCAGTGAGATCTAACCTGTGTGGGATAGCCCATCTTTCATATGAACGCAATCGTAGTAGCAAGTACAAATCAGTGTGTCCACTGGATGTTACCTGAGTAAGCAATCCCACTTCAGTGGGCTACCCTATCTCATAGTGATATGAAATGGTTTTCTTTATTTTTCAATTCCAAAGCTTGTTAAATGACTGACAACATTTTGATGAACGATACGGTATCTACGGTGAAATTGCCATTTCCAGGAGATCACTAGGATAATCGCAGTTTGGTGATTTGTTCTTATTCCTTGAATTGAGTAAAATATAAACTTTTATCGGGATCTGACTCTTTTGTTCTCTTGTTTGCTTCGAGAGGGTGTATGTGACATCCTCTGTTATTCCTGCGTGTGAATTTTGAGCAGCACTGCTTGGCGAAATGATTTTCTTTGTCGCATTTTGCATAAGTTTTCCAGTTCGCCGGGCGTTCTTTCATATGTGGCCATTCGCGTCAACATTGGTTACATTTTTCAATAAGCAACTGGACTTTAGTCCAGCCCTCAAAAGTTGCTAAACATACCTAGTATTTCAGCCCTCTCATAACGACTGGTACCCCCTAAAAACTCGTATATTTTGGCTCTTCCTTTGCTTTTCAATGTAATTGACAAGTCTGCAAGGATGTACTGTATAAAGAAAGCTATTTCATCAAAACCTCAGCTCCAGTTGTTTATTGACCAGTTGCTTATTAAAAAAAGTGTTTACTTTTCTTTCCCTGTTTCATGTTCTTTATTACTTTTCATTTCGATATTACTGCCCTCTCTTAACTATACTAATTTGATCATTTTCAGATGGACAGTAATAATGCTTTGGGAAGTAGCAATAACTTATAACTTAATGATAACTTAAGCGATAAGTTTCTTGAAATTCATTGCTTTTGCGCATTACTTTGCTGAGAACAATCTTAACTCTCTTTGTATCCAGATTGAGCACTTTAACTTTAGTGCCAAGGCAAATGTTCTCACTCCTAGCCATTATAATGTTGCTTTTCTAATGACGAAAAGGTTGAAAATTTGTAACGGATTTGACCGTGAAAAATAGTTCGGGGTGGAATTTTACACCCTCAGTCATTTTTAAAGGTCAAATCTCTTATAATTTTGCAAACTTTCAATCGCTTTGAAATTAACATCGTTAAGACTAGAAAGGTAAAAATCTGCCTTAACTCTAAAATAAAGGGTCTGGATTCGAATCTGAAGTCAGAATATTTCTGTGCCGCAATTTTCAAAATTTAAAAAAAAAACATCTAAGTTGAAAACGTATATTTGTAAATAACTGCATGGTTGCTTCTTGATAATGGATCTTGATTGTGAAACAGCTTCACGTTTCTTGTATTAGTGCTCCTGCATAGCAAATAATCTCATAAAATTGGTTGAAATGGAACAAAATTACCATCAACGTGGCCAATGCTACAAGCCAAAGTCCAAAATAAACATACACAATCATATCTCGGACACATTTTTGTCTCCACCGCGAAGCACATATCTTTTTAGAGACATAAATAGGAAACAAGCAAATGTCGATTACTCACTTAAGAAAATATTAAAACAAATTGGATTTGCCAGTAGTATGAGTAAAGATTAAAAAATTAGAAAATGTCTTTACCTTTCTCCGTATATCATCGTGAAAGGATGGACAGGAAAAACATATGATTTCCATCAATTCCAATTTTTGCTTTTTCTCTGCAATGGTTATCAATTGGAGTAATCTGGACCAAAATATTTGATCGATACGAAGTCTATCCAACAGAACGTCTTTTACCATTATCAATATTTGGGCAAATTCGTCAATAGAGTCACCAGCAATATCCATATCATGAATTTCTAAAACTCGCAAACAGTAACTTTGTTTTTCATTCAGATTTGTTAACATTTCTTTCCATATTACTCCTTCGTCCATGAATTCACATTCACGAAGAGATACAATCTGACAATAAATTGCATGTTTCGCAAGCAGTCTCGCGTCCTTCTCTGATATCTTCATCTTCCTCAAATACAACTCCATCTTATGAAATAAACCTGCATGTTCAATCAATTTCGTGAATTTGTCGGTGTAAATTACCACTGTAAAACCCTTAACGAATTCTCTCAGTTCTTTATTACTGATGCCATTTTCCATTGCCATTCGTAAAACATTGTACCAGTTTGATTGGTTAAATGTATTTAGAAACATTCTTGTTTCTAAACAGGGTGTCATCTTTCCAAGTATTTTTCTCAGTAAGTCTTTCTCTTTGACCATATCACTGGGTTTAATCGAGTCGTGAATAAATCTAATCATCATCAATTGCATTTCGAAATTCAAGCCATCAGGGTTATTTTTCAATTTATCCAGAATACGAATCACAATTGGCGAGTCAGCGTCTCCAAGGGAGTCTCCGTCTTTGTTATCCAAAACTTTAACAACATCCCGAAGGTTATCATGTTCAAGACCGTTTTCAACTAATTTCCTTCCCTCAAAGCTACAAATGAACGAAATACATTCGTATGACTTTTTTTCTAAAAATTGTTCGATTACCTTATATCTGTCTTCAGCGAAATAGAAGTACAAGGATGCAATAAATTCCATGATAGTGAGATGCTTGAATTGACGCTTTTTGGCACCAGTTGCGGAACAAAACAAACTTTTGAAAAAATCTTTTTGCAGGTCTATTTGAAGTGCATCCAGTCTTTTAATTTCTTCCATAATCGTTTTTTCTTCAAATACAATTTGGTTGTTGACGTACATTTCATAGACGATGGGAGTGATCGATTTGAGAACTTCAAAATATTTGGTAAATACATCACCCACATCGTCTTCCTCCTCTCCAGGTTCCCTATTTAACTCTTTAGGGTCCTTTAAATGCAAATGCTGTATAAACAGCAGATATAATACCCACGCGTACAAGTCTGTTGTGCTTGAAACACTGCACCCATTCGTCATAATTGCCACGCAACACAGCGTATTGAGAAACTGTGGAATAGTACTTATGCCGGAGACATTGTCTGAAGTCTCAATTGTTTTTTTCAAATTCTTTTTGCGATTTTCAATTTTAGTTTTCAACTTTGACAATATTTGTTCTACATAACGACTTTCTTCGTCATTGCCATGCGCACTTTCAGGATTTTGAATTCGACTTCTTAACTCTGAAACCATTTTTGAATCTTTAATTTGAAATTCAAGCTTAGAAAACATTGCGTTATACTTGTAAATGTCTTCGTCATTACGGCACAAAACCTCGCGATTTTCCATTCTTTCTTTGAAATTCGATAACATCTTAATATTGTCATTGGTTTCTCTATTACTTAGCTCCAAAAACATTGATACATAACTCTTAATTTCGTCATCTTGAAGACCTAAAAGTTCCAGCATTTCAGGGCATTCAATTTTTCCACGAGAGTTATCGAAAATGGCTTGCGTATGCGGTCTACCGAGAAAAATAAACTTTGATTGATCGTAGAGTGAAGTGAACTTCTCAACAAATGAGCGCGAGTTATTTAACTCGTCCAAGCCATCAATTAAGAACAAGACATTTCCGTCATTTTTAGAAGTGCCATCATTGAACATTTTTTCCTCATCCAGAAAATCTTTGATTAGTTTGTCATTAATCTTCTTTTGTTGAACGTAATCATTGAATTCTCTGCATTCAAAATAAAAGAGATGATGAAATTGTGCAAAAAGGGGTCCATTCGCCCATTGAAATGCAATTTGTTTTGCAAGCACAGATTTGCCGATTCCGGCAATCCCTCGAATAAACACAATGCGACGATCACCACAAAATATGTTGCTAATGTCGATATTGTTACCACTCTGTTCAAGCCTCTGAAAAAATCTCGCCTTTTCATTGTGAAATGATTCCTCGCTGTCTGGTTGGTGAATGATTTTTACATTCACTGCAAATTTCTCAATCGGAACACAGTCAGTCTTAATGCTTCCTCTATAATCCACAATATTGATGTCATGTTTCTTGCAATCTTTTTTATATTTTTCCTTTATTGCATCTGAAATATCAACAATTATATCTTTCAATGACTAGAACTATTAGCACTTATCTAAAATATGAAAGCAACTTTTGTCGCAAAGGTTGCCAGGCATACATAATACAAAATGAAAAGAACTGGGCCATAATGTTTCGATAAGACAAAAAAAATGTAAATGGTGAGCCTCTAAAACATATTAACAACAAGACTATGACGAGGAGTCTCATCCCTTTCAATTACAGCTATGCAACTAAGGCCGATCAATAACTTAGGAAATTCATGTACCTGATGCTGAATATGTATATAATGAAGGCTGCAGATTTATTTAGTACACCGTTTAAAGTTGATTCCAACTCAGCTTTACATCAGGGTATTTTCCCTCAAATTTGCAAGCCAGCAATAGTTACCCTGTTCAGATCAGGTTGGGCAAATGAAGGTAATAGCTATAGGCCTAATTTGGTAATCTATGTGTTTTCTAAATGATTTAAAAATCGTGCAAGCTCAAGTGTATGAATTCGTCAAAGCAAATAAAACCCTGACAGTAAACGAATCAGTTGTCACAGAGCTTTGTCAGTGACTAATAATGCTGAAAATTGGCAGGAGAACAATGACTTTTCATCTTTTGTTTACAGGTCCTTAATTGATAGCAGCCAACTCATTGGCTGAAATAAGTCTACCTGTATAAATATTGTATATTATTATTATTATTATTATTTATTATTAACGATTATTTTTCAGTTTTTCTCCACAGGCAGAGGAAAAATGGTACTTGAAGAGCGTGCAGTAACTGAAAGTTACTATATCTTGAAAACATAACACACTATTGTTCCGCCAACGGTTATCAATCAAGGCCTAGGACAGTACCATGTGCTTTTCCCCTGTGACTGCTGTTTTAGCCCACTTCTGTTCATAATATGATCTTTTTCAATTAAATAACCTCGTTCAATCATTTTGAATAGCATGGTCAAGAAAATGTTTATCGATGAATAGTTTTTCATCTTGGTTGAAGTTCTGTAGCAAATAAAAAATCTACCGAGTTTTCGGTTTTATATCGTTTATATAGTCGTTTTGCAAGTTATTCAATTTTTGTACTGTTCGCGAACGGGTACTTTGAAAAAGTTGCGTCATAATAGTCTATTCTTTTTGTTCACGGGCCATTTGTAATTTAATCAACAAACTTATGTAGAATGTTAAGTATTATATATAGCCGTTGGGATAGAACACTAAACTTCGCTAGAATTCGGAAGCTAGGATGTATAATAAAAGGTCGAGGGAAAAATCTAGTCGTTTGGCCGTGGCTTTTGCATACTTTTACAAACGTGGCTTTTAATTATGCAGTGTTTTAAAGGGTTTCGTGAAAATGGGTATTACATGGGTGCTCAAACAGATGGATGTTTTTTCAGGGTACTCTAAATTCATACTGAAAAATTATTGACATCTTGCCCCTAAAAGACTGCAGATAGAATCACATTCTTCGATTTTAAAACCTAACTTTTCAACATAAATTTTAGTAAAACAAAAAGCGCTACATAATGATCCCTCAAAATAACTAATACATTTTTTTGATGGCGGGCTTCACTCCCGTGTTCAGTTTAGTAGGAATGTCCTTCATGCTTTAAGTGTTTTTGTAATTTTAGCTAATTCTTGTCATTCTTGTAATTTCTTATTGGTATAAAATATAACAGAATTATTTGAGTAGTGCAGCAAAACTTCAAAATTGCGATAAACAGCGGAAACATTTTCGGGCATACTTCAGCATACATAGCATACTTTCGGGCATACATTGCTTTTTTCGTCTGACACTCCTCCAGATGCGGCGCGAAATGTACCAATCAGAAAAGGAAGCCGAATTGGCATTGTGTTTTAAACGCCAATCAGCTAGCGGGATTCAGCGGGTAGATCAATGAGAATAGCAGCATTTGATACTGTGGTACACTGGTTACCACCGCTTTCTTGATCCACGGTTCACGGTACTCTCAACATTTTTAATGATAGTTTAGTTTTTATTTTCATGTTTTCATATTTCAATTATTTATTCTAACCAATCTATCCGTTTATGACCTTCAATAAAGTTTTTCATTTCTTTAGGCTTCAATTTCATAGTTGTTTACTTTTGTATGATTTCATGGTCCCCAGCTGCATTAAACTAAATATAGATTATATTAGGAGGGGGTGTTTGGGTTTCACTGTTACACGGTTTTGCCAATGTTTTGGCTCGGGCTTCCGGTTTTTTTTCTGAAAAATTACGCGGTTTTTCGGTTTTGAAAATTTCGTCGGTGAACGGTTTTACGGCATTTCTGGATAATTTTTAGACTTTTGATCAAGATTTTGTGTTTTTGGAACAGAATGCCAACTCCGTGAAGCTACAGGTTAGCCCGAATTGAAAACACAAATTGTTTTGGGAGGAAAAGGTCTCAAAAATGTGAAGTGAACAATAAAAGTTGACTAACCCAGAGTTTCAATAGATTCTGTGCAATTTTTGTGAAAACGGTAACTTTACATCGTGCCATACGGTGTTGTTTGAAATATCGCACGGTTTTAAGGTTTTTGCGCGAATTTTGAGCGGTGGTACGGTTTCCAGACCCCCAAAAAAAAACACCCATTCTAAGCATTTATTTACTGGAGATCTGTCCCTGAATTTTCAATCAAAAATCTTTCAGGCCGATATGACAATGATATAATTTCTTAAATACATTGATAAAGGGAAAATCATAGCTGGATGTAATTTACATGGACTGTGCGTTAAAGTCGACATAAACATGTTTTCAAATGGCAATAAACTATTATAAGTACCGATTAGTGGTCATTACTCATTGGGTCGGTAGATAGATTGGATATGCAAGTCGGCGTCTCGACAATTCACCGAAGATGTCGATAAACTTGGCAACAGTTTTTAATACGCCAAAGCTTTCTCCGTTCTCCTCTCTTTATTTACATTTACACAGAATTTTTATGCAAATTTAGGAATCGAGGGATTAAAGAAATCACTGGATGTCTGCAAATTTCGATCCAATATTTAAAGGCAAACAATTCTATGAAAACTTGACACCATAAATAGCTAGGATTTTTTAGTATTTCTAGAAATCTGTCAAATTTATAACATCTGTGCTATGTAATTTTGGTTAGAAATACTTCATTCACATTGGAATGTTGTCAGGTACATAATCGTCGTCCTTATCGTCAGATAGTCATGGTCATAGTGATTCGTGAATGTGATCATCATCATTATCATTATCATGATCATCATAACCATCATCATGAACATCATCATCTTCATAACCATCATCATCATAATCATCAAAATCATTATTAGCATCATCATCATCATCATCATCATCATCAGTTTCCCTGCAGCTGTTGCATTGGTACACGTGCATTCATTAGTCAAATCATTGTTTCATTGTTGCGAATTCTTACAAAAACTCTTAGATAACCATTAGGCCGCCATCCTTCGCACATTGCGACAACTTTGCTATGTTTTCCTCCTTGCTCCTCCCTGTTTCTCATCGTTCCTCCTCGTTCTTCCTCATTCCTCTGAGAAGAATCCTAACACCAATGAGGAGAAATAAAGAGCAGGGACGAACAAAGAGGAACAGTGAGGAATACGGAGAAACTGGGAGGAACAAGGAACAATGAGGAGGAACAAGGAGAAAAGGGAGGAATGAGGTTGGACGAGGATGAACGGCAAGGAACGTAGAGGAACACGGAGGAAAAATGAGGAACAGTGAGGAACAAAGAGGAACAGGGAGGGAACAGAAAAAGGGAAGAAAGGAGGCAATTTCGAGGAATATAGAGGAATGAAGAAGAACAAGGAAGAACAAACTAGAACGGGGAAACTGATCCCGTAAAACCCAACTTAGAACCCAAAACTGTTATATAGGTAAACCGAAAACCGAATTATTATTGTCACTGATGATTTGAATGACTTTCAGCTTAACTGTAGTCCGATATATAAGAAGGCTGAAATTGGTTTCAACTGAATTGCATTTCTTATTGCTACACAATTTGATACAATTTCAAGCTAACATACCTTCAGTGATTTCATACATGTTTTCCCGTTTTTGCTGAAGATTCTTTACTGCTGTTTTGAATTCTGAAATTGTGTCTAAAAGACAAGAAGCCAAGCAGTAAATCCACTATTACGATCTATTGGCATGGAAACAAGTATATTACATGAGAGCTGTTTGTGTTAGGAATATGCAGTCAACAGTTATATTGTGTCCCTGTGTGTAGATTACGTAATTTCAACCGTTAGTTACATTGTGTCCCTGTGTGTAGATTACGTAATGGTTCTAGAAACTTCTTCGTTCTGAAACTAAGAAGTTTTGTGTGCGTGCGTGAACGTTCAGTAGTCGTCGTAGCAGTTTGAGTAAACATCATTGTGTCGTTCAGTAAAACCTTGAAAGTAAACTCTGCTAAAATTAATTATCAACAGGTTATGGGCCCAGTCCGTAACGCTGCGTCATAAAAATCGAAGATTTTCTCTGTGGTTTATACTTATCTCTTGAATCGTTTGAATAAATTTTGCTGATCAGAGAGCAAAATGGCAGTGGCAAGAGACAAGTGGGAGATTGAGAAATTGGATAGATCTAACTGGCCTACGTGGAAATTTCAAATGAAACATTTGCTTATGGCCAAGGAAATATGGGGGCATGTTGATGGAACCGCCCCATCCCCTGGAGATGACCCAGCAGCTCAAGTTGGTCATGAAAAGGCAAAGCAGAAGGCGATGGCGACACTAGTGATGGGCATTCAGTCGAATCCTATTTATTTGGTGACATCCTGCGCAACACCGAAGGACTTATGGGATACTCTCAAGGCTCATTTTGAGAGGGATACCCTGACAAATAAATTGTTTCTCAAGAGGCAGTTTTTCACTTCAAAAATGAGAGAAGGCCAATCGGTTCAAGATCATATCAAAGATATGAAAGAAATCGCCGATAAACTAGCAGCACTCGGATCTGCAGTGGCCGAACAAGAGCAAGTTGTTGCACTACTCATTAGTCTTCCACCGAGCTATACAACACTCGTTACAGCTCTGGAAGCCAAGGGAGATGAGTTATCACTGGTGTTTGTCCAGCAAGCCCTTGTCAACGAAGAGCAGAAAAGGCAGGCCAGCAAGGCTGTAGAAACTACTCGAAACAATCGAGATTCTGCACTAAAGACAGAAAAGGACTTAAAAAGGCCTTTCAAAGGCAGGTGCTACAGATGCAATAAGGAAGGACATAAGAGTTTTGAATGTCGCCAAAGGAAGCCAATTAAGTCTAACAAGCCAGTTAAAAACGATAACCATAATGCCAAGACTGCAGAGAAAGAAGATGAAGACTCAGACTCTCCACTCTTTCTGATTGGAACCGAGCAATTAGAAAGCAACTCAAATCAACAATGGATACTGGATTCTGGAGCATCTCAACACATGACCTCCAATAAAGAGTTACTGACTAAATACCGCAAGTTTGATGTACCCGAAACAGTCAGACTGGGCGATGGTCGCACAGTGGAGGCTTATGGATCGGGACAGGTTACAATAACCATGGACATAAGCCACCATAAGCAAGGGACCACTGAAATCGATGGAGTGCTCTATGTCCCAAAGCTAGCATGCAATTTGTTCAGTGTTCGTGCTGTCACACAAAACGGCCTAATTGTGCAGTTTGGACATAGCTGTTGTTGGCTAAAAGACGTAAATCGAAAAGTAATAGGCAAAGGAAGACTTGTCAAGAGGTGATACCAGCTTAATTGTGAGGCAAAGACCTCAGCAGAAGATCATCAAGCCAAAAGGACAGAAACTAATAATTCAAATGTGATCGACTTATGGCATCAAAGACTGGGACATGTGAATATAAAACAGTTAACACATGCAGTAAAAAAAGGTCTTATTAAAGGAGTCGAACTATCAGAGAGTGACACACTGAGCTTTTGTGAAGGATGCGTAGAAGGCAAGATGAGTCGAAAACCATTCAAGCCAGTGGGAGGCATTAGGACTACAAGGAAGCTACAGATAGTTCACAGTGACGTGTGTGGGCCCATGTTCATACAGAGCTTCAATGGAAAACGCTACTTCGTCACCTTCATCGATGACTACTCCAGATTCGTGAAGGTCTATTTTATAGCCAAGAAATCAGAGGTTCTAAGTAAATTCAAAGAGTTCGAAGCCGCAGCAACGAATGAAGCTGGATGCAGAATTGGAACTCTGCGTACAGACAATGGAGGCGAGTACACCTCACTCGAATTTGAAAACTATCTCAAAAGGAAAGGAATTAAGCATGAAACTTCAGTTCCCCACTCTCCTCAGCAGAATGGAGTTGCAGAACGCATGAACCGAACCCTTCTCGAATCTGCGAGGGCAATGGTATTTCATGCGAAACTCGGCAAGGTATTTTGGGCCGAGGCAGTTAACACTGCAGCTTACATTAGAAACCGAGTTACAACTGCTACATCGAATCAGACTTCGTATGAAAGATGGTACGGAAAGGCACCTGATGTCTCTCATTTCCGGGTATTTGGCTGTATCGCTTATGCTCACATTCCGGAAGCTGAGCGGAGAAAGCTAAATAAGAAAGCCATCAAGCTTCGATTCTTGGGATACAGCAACAAGCAAAAGGGCTATCGGCTCTTTGATGTACAGAGCAGGAAACTTGTCATTCGGAGAGACGTAAACTTCAGCGAAACAGACTTTGGTCAACAGAAACTATCCGCAGAGATAGAGCCAGAGGAAGAAATTGACCAAGAAGTAGGATCAGAAGGCAACGGACCATCAGAGATGCCGCCATTGGAAGATTTAGATGAAGAGGTTCAACAGGAAGTATCTCGACGATCTCAGAGATCGACGAAAGGTGTACCACCAGCTCGCTTAGGTATAGATGACTATACTGAGGCAACTCATGTAGCACTTCGTGAAAGTGTTGAAGAACCAGCTACTATTCAAGAAGCCCTAAGTAGCAAGTACTCAGAGCAATGGAAAGGGGCCGCAGACTCTCGAATATCAATCGTTGATGGAAAATAAAACATGGGAACTAGTTGAATTGCCGCAAAATCGCAAGGCAATCGGCTGTAGATGGATCTTCAGAGTAAAATATGATGAAAAAGGACAAGTTGAGCGTTTCAAGGGTCGTTTAGTCGCCAAAGGGTACTCTCAGAAGTATGGCATTGACTATAACGAAACGTTCTCTCCCGTTGTACGGTTCAGCTCCATCCGAACCTTACTGGCATTTGCAGTGCAAAAAGGAATGCTGATCCATCAAATGGACGTAATCACAGCCTTCCTGAATGGAGATTTGCAAGAAGAAATTTATATAGAGCAACCAGAAGGGTATATGATACCTGGAAAGGAAGAAATGGTTTGTAGACTCAAGAAATCATTGTATGGGCTAAAGCAGTCTCCACGCTGCTGGAATCAGAAGTTTAGAGAGTCCATGGAGTTATTACAATTCAAGCAGAGCCAGGCAGATCCATGCATCTTTTCAAGAGGATCTGATATGGACAAACTGACGATTATTGCTGTGTATGTAGATGATTTAATCATAGTCACTACAAACCAGCAAGATATGGATAAAATCAAGGCAAGTCTCAGCGAAAACTTCAAAATGAAGGATATGGGCAGCCTTCATTTCTGCCTTGGCATCAAGAAGCTAATCCAGTCTCCACACCTATGGACCCAAACGTCAAGCACGTAGCAGAAGATGGATATAGCAAACCAGTAGACAAGGTCCGATACCAGTCTATGATAGGCAGTCTGCTCTACGCTGCAATTGCTACACGGCCTGATATCTCACAGGCAGTGGGAGCTCTCTCCAAATTCAATTCAGCGCCAACAGAAGCACACCTTACTGCCGTTAAGCGGATCTTTCGCTATCTCAAGGGGACAATCAACCTGTCCCTTCAGTACAAAAGAACGGAAAGTTTAGAAATTGTCGGATTTAGCGATGCAGATTGGGCAAATGACATGGAAACTCGTCATTCAACCAGTGGGAACGTCTTCGTGATGGGAGAAGGCCCAATCAGCTGGCTCAGCCAGAAGCAAGCAACTGTCGCGCTCTCGACAGCAGAGGCAGAGTACATTGCCCTGTGCTCCGCTGCTCAGGAAGCAGTGTGGTTGAAGCAACTGTTTAAAGACATAGGAGTGCACATAACCAAACCCTTGATGGTTATGGAAGACAACCAAGGAGCAATTGCAATGACAAATAATCCAGTTGGACATAAACGAACAAAGCACATCGACATCCGATACCACCTTGTTCGAGAACAGGTTCAGAAAGGGACAATGAAACTTAAGGAATGTAGCACAAAAGAGATGCTAGCTGACATGCTTACAAAGCCATTAAACAAAAGACAATTTGAATATCTAAGATCAAAACTTGGCTTGAAGTGAGAGCTTTATGCTGTAACTGTTAACTGAGTGGGAGTGTTAGGAATATGCAGTCAACAGTTATATTGTGTCCCTGTGTGTAGATTTCGTTTTGTGTGCGTGCGTGAACGTTCAGTAGTCGTCGTAGCAGTTTGAGTAAACACGGGGTGTCGTTCAGTAAAACCTTGAAAGTAAACTCTGCTAAAATTAATTATCAACAGTTTGTTGAGAAAACGCTTTCTAAGTCCTGAAAGAAAGCAGAAAAAAGGTTCAAACAAGCCTGAGTGACTTTGTTCCATATTTTATAAAAGCAACATTACCCTTTACTGCTGTTTTGACCTCTTTAAATCCCTCTTGTGTGTCTAAAAGATAAGAAGCCAAGTGGTATATCTACTATTAACTTCGATTGGTATGGAAATAAGCATGTTACAAGAGGCTTGTTGGTTGAGAAAACGCTTTCTAGGTCCTAGAAGAAAGCAGAAAAAATTGTTCAAACACGCCCGAGTGACTTTTTTCCATATTTTATAAAATCAACCTTACCTTGTACTGCTGTTTTGATTTCTTTCACATCACTGTTTGTTTCTATAAAATAAAAAGAACTATTAACCAATTTGAAAATCACTTGGGCGCAGTGTGAGTCGGCGCTGGATGCAAATATATTTGGAAATGTATAATACATTTCAACAGTTCTAGCACCGGGACCAAGGATCGCAGCTACCAATATTGTTCTTGCAGCTACAATTTCAATTTCATATTAAGTGGGAATACACATAGTAAACAGTTGTTCTGTTCTTGCAAGTTATATCACGCATATTGTTATCACAAACAAATGAGGTGGTATAATCAGCATAGTTACAGATATCAGTTTCCTCAAAGCCATTCATAATGGGCCAAGAAGAGAGTCCAGTTGAACGCCGAAGATGAGCTTTTTCCATGAAGTGAAGGAGCCAATGATATTTACCCTTTGCTGTCAGTTTGAGAGGTAATCAATTACAAGTGTTGGTGTCTCATAGTTAAGCCCATATGCTTCTTGTTTAGCAATCAGAAGGTCATGCTTTAAACACTCGAAAGCTTTGAACAAATCCATCAAAACAGCACAACCTAGGGTGGGCCGAGGACGCAGGACTCAGGTGGGACCCAGGACTTGGGACTCAGGTTGGACTCAGGACTTGGGACTCAAGTGGGACCCAGGACGCGGGACTTAGGTAGGGCCCAGGATGCGGGACTTAGGTGGGGCCCAGGATGCAGGGCTCAGGTGGGACCCAGGATGCGGGGCTCAGGTGTGACTCAGATGAGACCAATGAGACGGGACTTAGATTGGACCCAGGAAGTGTTAATCAGGTGGGACCAAGGAAGCGAAACTCAAGTTGGACCCAGCACGCAGGAATCAGATGGGACCTAGGACGTTGGACTCAGGTGGGACTGCAGATGTGGGACTCAGGTGGGACCTGGGATGTGGGACTCTAGTGGAACATGGAATGTAAGAATGACGTTGGGCTAGAGACACTGGTCACCTGGTGGCAAATAAATTTCACAGAATCAATATGACTGAGTATTTATGAAAACATTGTTCACAAAACATGTTAAAGGCGAAGAACTACCATATTGCCGTAAAGGCAAAAGGATTTACAAGGGATATTTCCGTATGATTTCTGCATTTTTCTACTGTAACTTCGACGAGATTGTAATATAACGGCGTAGCTACCGCAGATTGCTTTCAAAAACTAGTTGCTGGAGAAGCTGAACAACAACTTCTTCGCCCAAACGTGTTTTGCATATTTCTTTGTTTAAACCCATCCTATCTTCGTTGAATAAAACACCTGCTCCTCTGAGGCAGTCAAAATTCCAAAGCTAAATATCCCCGAGATATTCCAGAGAACCCCGATTTGTAAACAAGTGCAAAATGGCATTTTCCCGAATGTGTTATTCAAGTACGATTGTTCCAAGGTGAGAGAAGGTAGGTAAGATGTTTTGACTGCTGGGTTCAGGTGGGTTCTGGTAGGTTACTGTTGGGTTCAGGACCGTTGTACGGCCATCCTTCGCATATAGCGATAGCGTTGCTATGTTTTCCTCCTTGTTCCTTACAGTTTCTAATCGTTCCTCAACGTCCTTCCTCATTCTTCTGAGAAGATTCCTTACACTAATGAGAAGAAACAAAGAGCAGGGACGAACAAAGTGGAACAGGAAAAGTGCAAATTCTACTACATACGTTCGGGGGGGGCGTAATTTATAAAAGTTTAACCCACCTGAAACCAGCTGAACCCACCTGAACCCAGCAGTAACCCACCTGAACCCACCTGAACCCAGCAGTAACCCACCTGAACCCACCTGAACCCAGCAGTCAAAACCGCCGAACCCACCTGCTCTCACCTTAGAACAATGAAATTTTATTAACGCTTTCGGAAAAACGCACGTCGTGCTTGTTTACAAATCGGGGTTCTCTAGAAAATCTCGGTGGATATTTACGGAATTTGGAATGCCTTAGGGGAAATGGCATTTTATTCAACGAAGATGGGTTTAAACAAAGAGGATTCACAGTATGTGAAAGAGAACTATATGTGTATGTTTATATGCGAGGGGCAATTCACTCCGCAAAAATGATGCTAATTCGTTGTTCGAATCGACTAATCAGCGATATAAAATTTCAGAAACACATTTACACGTTTTTTTAATAAGGAACACCTTTATAGGGAACTCGAGCCTGAAAATTCCCCAAAAATTAAGGAACTTGAAGGAACTGCCGAGGCTCGGATGAAAAACTATGAATAATTTTTTTCAAAAACAAGACGATTTGTGCAAAAAAATAGCAGAAAAACAATGTATTTCCCATCGTTCTTCAAGACTGCATTTATATTTAAAGTTAGAAAATGAAGCAAGTTTGTACGAATTTGCTGTAAAATTAGTATTCAAACATATCTCACAAAAAGGAACAGCATAAGGAACTTCAGCCCCATTTTGTTGAAAAATTAAAGAACTCCAGCCTTAACTTAGAGTGAAGGTTCCTTTAAAAAAAACGTGTAGGAGATTACCAAGGAACGAATGAGCCCTGATTTTCACAATAGAAAGCTTGTTCATCCTTGCTAGAAATCCTTTGACTTTAATCAAAATCCGTTGGAAATCCTTTGCCTTTACGGCAAAATGGCAAGTTTTATATGGGGTGCATTACTTGCATTAATGGCCGAAAAGTGCATGAGATTTCTGCCTGAAATCTCTCAAAATTAACTTGGGATTTCTTGATTTCTGTCAGGATTTCTTTGGATTTGATGGATTTAAAAAACGCACAAGACTTGTTTTCTCCTCATTTTTGATTTTTCTCTTCAAGACCAGGCTCGTATAAATTGTCGTTGTCCATACCAAACCAAATGTGATTTTGATCGGCAGTATGCGGCTATTAGTTACTCGCGATTCGAAAAAAAGTAAGGAAAAGAAAAAAACGCAAGTTTCTGCGTGTTAACTTTATCATTTTTTTTAAGAACAGCGCAAAGAGGTTTCTAATAAAAACGAATATCTTGATTATGACCCTAGAGATATTCGAAAGAGCCCCGAATTGTAAACGAGCGCTAATTGCGTATTCCCGAAAGCTTTTTAAAGCCCATTAACAAGTTTCATTGTCCTAAGGTGTGAGCAGGTGGGTTCGGCGGTTTTCACTGCTGGGTTCAGGTAGGATCAGGTGGGTTACTGCTGGGTTCAGGTGAGTTCAGCTGGGTTCAGCTGGGTTCAGCTGGGTTCAGCTGGGTTAAACTTTTATAAATTACGTTCGGGGGGGATGTAAAGCATAAAGGGGGTAAAACATCATATTATCAACTGAATCATTGTGAACCAGACACGGGCTGATAAAGACTATTTTTGCAGCAATTGTAGAGTTCTGGGTTGTGAAGCTTTAATTTCAATATATTGCATTTTTACAGAGAAGTGGCCTACACCCACTAATTCCTTATATATCTTCTTTAAGACACTTCAGAGACCCTTGTCGGAAATTCTTGTTGAATGGCCATAACAAAAACAACGTTCATAAAAGCTAAATTTCGTCGATTATCACTTTTTGTGGGCCTAAATTTGAGTTACTGCAATAAATTGTGAAATGTGAGGTTCTTTTCATATTCTTCCTATTGGATATGTGAAAAACAAGTAGGACTATGTTGTCATATCAAAGAAAGACAAATTTGAAGGAGTGGGGCAAATTGATCACATCATTTCGTTAAATATCACTTTTTGTGGGCCTAAATTTGAGTTACTGCAATAAATTGTGAAATGTGAGGTTCTTTTCATATTCTTCCTATTGGATATGTGAAAAACAAGTAAGACTATGTTGTCATATCAAAGAAAAACAAATTTGAAGGAGTGGGGCAAATTGATCACATCATTTCGTTGATTATCACTTTTTCTGGGCCTAAATTTGAGTTACTGGAATAAATTGTGAAATGTGCGGTTCTTTTCATATTCTTCCTATTGGATATGTGAAAAACAAGTAAGACTATGTTGTCATATCAAAGAAAAATAAATTTGAAGGAGTGGGGCAAATTGATCACATCATTTCGTTGATTATCACTTTTTGTGAGCCTAAATTAGAGTTATTGCAATAAATAAGTTTAATTGGTTCCTCCTTTTCCTATTTCGCAGTATTCGCATCAATTCATATCGTTATGCAATATTTCGCTGTATTGCGTTTTGTTTGGTTTCGTTCCATTCATTACAATAAGCCAAATTTTCTAATTTTCTAGAAATTTTCTAGAATGCTAAATGTAAGATGTAAGCACACAGATCAAACCAAAAAATTTTAACATCGCTTTGGGCAAGTAGCGAGAACACAAAATGTTATTGGATTGAACTAACCTTTTACTGTTACTTTGATGTCTGTGAGTTCTTCCTTTGCTTCTACAAATAAAAACATACAATAAACACAAAGACAGAAATTCTGCTGAAGTAAGCCGTAAAAGGGCTTTCTTTACTTTACATAAATTTACTGTCATCTACAAATGCGATGTGAATCTTTCAAGACAAACAAGGAAAGCAGATTGAAACACAAACCTTGAAGCCATTCGTTGAATTCTACATTAAATGTCTTCTGGGTCTTTAAAACTTCTTTAAGTCGCTGACTCAATTCATTCTGCACGGTTGATTGTTCAATTTTTTCAACTTCTTGTGTGTAGTTTGATCCAAACAAGGTACAAACATTCTTCAGTTTCGCAATAACTGTCTGGAAGTCCACAGATGAAACTGATGCATTCTTAGGATGTGCAAAGAATTCATTTCGAATCTCCCTCAGGTGGTCAACATACTCACTGTCCAACAAAGGGGAAATTCTTTTTGCCTTAACACGACAAGGTGTAATAAGCTGTAAATCAGAAAACAATAGAACAAAGAACAGAGTTGTTGGATCCCAGTCACTTGCGTCTCCATTTCCTAGGTTGATCAAGTATTGCCTATTGCGTGAATTATTCCGGACCTGTGGTGGAATTTGATTCAAGAGAAACTGGCCACTTTGACATGTGCCATCCCATTTATTTTGAGGGTACTTTGCATTCCATTTCTGCTCAAAATACTGCCTCAGGTACGTCGGCACAACGTCTAATATTAGTCTACTAAGCTTTACAAAGTTCTCTTGTTCTTGAGTTAGACTCATTTCAATCTTTAAATCTCTGTGGAAGCAAAAACAAATCATTAAGCGTGGTTAATCATCAACATTTTCTTAAGAATTAGTTCTCAAAACTTTGTCATCTATTTCTACGAGTTTTTCTATTCACCAAAAAAACACGAAAAGGCAATTTCTGGCCGCAAAAGTGATCTATTTGAAGGGCATTCTTGGTGAGCTGTACAGCAAAGGGAATTAAGAATTTCCATGCACAAACAATTGAGTAATTGCGCGAGTTGCGAGCTGCATCTAATATGCAAGTTTCGAGTTCCACTGGAAGGTGAGAAATGTGAGTTTTAAGTCGGAAATTGCCAGTTGGGTATAGCTGCTTGTAGCGTAATCTTTTGCTGATCTGTTTTGCAAATATTCGTGTCAAATTAACCTCAGAAACTATTACAGTAAAAACCTGCACATAACAACCTTATTTTTGGATACAGCCTTATCTAAAGAGAGGTTCTTGTTTAGATTCCTAATTTTGTCTAAGGCAACTGCCAGAAAAAGAAGCATGGTCCAAGTTTTGGCAGCATTTACAGGCCAGGCCTACCGTTGGTCTGATCGCACTGTTTCGGAGTCCATGAAATAGGTAAATCCACACAAATTGCATTCAAATACCAGCAAGTCGATTGAATAAGTATGTCGCTGCTGAAAAATCATTTCTTTGCATCTTGCCATTTTCCTATATTATCGTAGGGTCAATCACTAGGCCAAGCGTCATAGCATTTTCTTCTGACCTGTGATGTTGTGGAAAGTAATCTTTTATATTTTAGGTAACGCAGATTGCATATGAAATTTCCACTGATCCAACTCACAACTCACACTTTTAAGATCTCAGCTCAAAACCAGGTTTGTCAGATAAAGCTATTTTTCCTGAGATAATGGAGCACTTCAGAAAAACTCAGGTAATATGAATTTGGTGATTTCTTAGCGACCACAACAGTCTATGCAAAAGAAGATCGACAATAAGAAAATATAATTTCGAGATAATGGAGCACTTCAGAAAAACTCAGTTAATATGATTTTGGTGTAATTTGCAGATGTCTGATAGTATGTTTGAAATTGCATCAGATAACAGAGTTTCAAAATCAGTCGTACTACCCTGCACACTTGAAGCTGCAGAAATGTTTGTTTCTTTCAGTTTTTAAATTGCCGAAAGAACCTCGTTTTGTGGCGAACTTTTAGAGATCTTTCGGAGAAACAAACTAGTGTTGTGTTGTGGGGAAACGAATGGAAACAAAGTATGAACTAAGGAACTAAATATATAGAAGGAAACACTTTTCAATCTCGCTATATAAAGTCAAATTTCGCGAAATTTTACAAAGAATTACAATGTCTAAATTGTTGGCCACCGTCGGCATCGATATTCGTTTTTCGCTAGGAAGTCACCGAAATCAGATAAACTGAGTTTGTCTGAAATACTCGAATATTCTGGAAAACCAAGTTTTTCTATAAAACCTTGTTTATCTGGAAAACCTAGTTTTTCTGAAAAACTCGGTTTTTCACTAGAAAAACTGAGTTTATAAGAAAAACTTGGTTTTTCTGTTAAAAAAACTCGGTTTTTCAGAAGAGCCCAATTTATCTGCAGAAAAGCCCAGTTTATCAGAAAAACCTAGTTTTCTAAGAAATTGTAAAAACGGGCCTACTTGTTGTACTCAAGATACTACAAGGAATGCTCTAACGTTTGCCATCGGATAGTTCATTGACTTTGCAGCTTGTGAGGTATCGCAACATGACTTAAAAATATTGAAGATCACTTATTGTACCAAATCTCAATTATTACACCAAATATCACTTTTTGCGCCAAATATCATTATTGTGTTGCTCGGAGTATCACTCATGGACCTGAATATCACTTATTGTGCAGAATATCACTTATTATGCTTAAATCACTTGTGCTGAATATGACTTACGGCCCCGAATATCTTTTGTGTCAAATGTACCTTATTTTTCTGAATATCACTTATTACGCCAAATATTACTTATGGCCCCGCAACATCACTTATTGCACAGAATATCACTTATTATGCCTGAGATATCACTTACTGCGGTGAATATCACGGATTGTGAAAGTATCCATTGCGCTGAATATAATTAGCCATTCAACATTGCAACATTATGTTAAACAATGTAACAGTTTTGGCTGTTTTCAAACATGATGCAATATGCTGTGAATGGATGCAACAACGTGCGATATCGATCATGCAACAATTAAAGTTTGCATTGTTTACCAAGGGCTTAAAACTTGGGCATTTTAAAAATATTAGAAAAAAGCCACAATAGCTAATGCTTTAATGGTTGAAAACCAAAAATAGCACCAATTTTGCTTGGATAATTTTATTGCAACAGCACTTTTCTGCCCTGTGTTTGAAAGATGTCAACTGCACACTGTGAAGCAAAAGAGAACAATGGACTTGTCTTTATCTTTGTTTATAACTTAAAATTATATAATGAAAATCACACACAAAGAGACCATGGAACATTATTCTTCTTTTGATCATGGCCTCTTAGTCCCTGTTTTACAGACAGTCCCAAAAAATTTGTTGTCTGAACCTAGGAGGTCCCTCAAACTTTTTATACTGTTCGATACCTACTTTATGAAAAACTGATTTGGTTTCTACTTGATTATCCTGACTCATGTCTTTCTCCAATTATAAGAAGCTTATTTCCAAATTAGAAAAATGTAGGTCTCAAGATGATTTGTTCTACAAATGAGGTAGTTTGAGACTTACCAACTAAACAGCCTTGTTAGTCTGCCAATTCTCGGACCACTTTTCCAGCCATTATTTGCTACAGAATCATGAGAACAGGTTGAGTAACATCTATATGATTTTCCAAAACATGGTTGCTGTTTGTAGTATTTCATTCAATTAGTTAAGCATCACTGAAGCCAATCCTAAATGATTACATCTCAAATAAATTTCAAAATGAAAGGATGTACACGTTTTTTTTTCTAAAAACAGCCTGTATAAGAAATACTTTGCTGAAATTTGGGTTACAATTTGTTTGCTATCTCCAAAACTATATAACGTACAAGAAAATTTCACCAATTTGCCCAGAAATGCAGATTAAACGTTTTTGAGAAGGGGATGGTATAATTTAAGATTCAAGATCATAGATTCAAGATCCAAGATCCAAGAAATAAAGATTTGAGAAATTAAGATCCGAGAAATTAAGATCCAAGATAGTAAGATCCGAGAAATTAAGATCCAATAATTGGCGGTTGATAAGTATAAACCACCAAATTTTAGAATTGTTTAAAATAAAAAAAAACCAAAATTATATTACTTATGGAATAGACAACATGAAATTAAGATGTGAGATATTAAGATCTGAGAAGTCGCTGTACTTTTAGCTTAAATTTGTTTATTTTCTATTTTTAAACAATCCCCAAATTTGGCTGCTTAAATTGAGATTGTTTAAAAATAGAAAACAAACTAACATTATACTTACGGAATTATACTTACAAACAAACATACTAAAATTATACTTATGAAATAGACAACATGAATTAACTGTACTTTTAACTGAACTTTGTTTGTTTTTTTAGCCAGTCTCAAATTTGGCAGTTTATACTATGTACGTAGTACTGTTTTTTTGTCAGATAACGAATAAAGAAAAGTTCGGTCATTAATCTTAATTTCTCAGATCTTAATATGTTGGACCTTAATTTCTCGGACCTTGATTTCTGGGGATCTTAATTTCTTGCATCTTAATATCTCGGATCTTAATATCTCACATCTTAATTTCTCGTACACGCTTTTTTTTTATAAGGAACCTACCTCAAGGCCTAGTTCTTAAAGTTCCTTATTTTTGGACCTCTTTTGAGGCAATTGTAGTTCCAAAAGTTCCTTAATAGTTCCTTAATTTTAACTGCACAAACAGTGGTCTTAACAATAAAAGAGATACATTTGCATGTGAGCAAAGCTTGAGACTACTCAAAGAAACATTGGATACATGCTTCACGTACAATTTATGTGGTTTTCGACTGCAAAGGAATGGAACCAGCTTCCTAACTTTTGTATATTTGCAGTGATAAAAGCATTCAACATTGAAAAGTTCCTTAATGATTTTCTCTTTAGTAGTATAAGTTCTTTAAATTTTCGGGCCTTCTACATGTAGGTTCCTTATAAAGTGGTTCCTTATAAAAAAAAAGCGTGTATCTTAATATCTTGGATCTTAATTCCTTGGATCTTGGATCTTGAATCTTGGATCTTGAATCTTAAATTATACCATCCCTTTGAGAAGGGTCATGGGTGCCATTAGCTGGTAAAAGTTGCTTCAAAATTAAGAAACAGTCAGATCAAAGCCAAGTGTAAAAAAAGCATGTAAACTAGGAAATAAACTCAAAAATGAATTCCCACTTTATTCTATTTTTAATACATCCTTTCAATTTATATAATAAAATCCTAGGCCATAAGGGAGGGGGCTCATCACCCCTAATAGGATGTCTTGGAAAATTTAACGATAAACAACAAAATATCTATTTATTCGAACAGATGAGGTATACTTCAAAGGCCCTTAAAAACTAGCCCTAATCCGACCCTAACCCTTGAACATCCAAGAATCCTGTCAGCCAGCTTGAATTGAGATTCAGAGGAGCTTTTCTAAAACCATATTTCAGGACTACAGGCCAGAATAGTGATTATTATCAAACAGGACTGGGCACTATACCGCATAATGAACGGGAATGAATGGAGTGAGGAGGAACTGACAGCAATGAGTGTGTCTTCTTGAACGTTATGAAACTTACTTTGCCTTCTATTTATTTACTTAAGTACTTGTACGTCATAATAACTAGAACTTTCTGTAAGAACGTAGTTACATCAAAAGCTTCTATCTGTGCAATAAATCATGTCACTCATAAATACTCTTGTAAATAACCAGTCACTACGAAGTCAGTCAATTTAAAGTCTAATGTTAAGCCAGTTTCAGGGTTTTTTTTTAAGAAAAATTGAGAACTGCACATTATCATTGGTGAAGAAAGCTGAATTTACGAAGTTTGACATAAATATAACTCAGATAGGAGGTATAGGCATACTCTCCAAAAAAATGTTTAATTTTATGGGTCTAGAATCGCTTGTGGTCATTCTGCGATTGGAAATGGCAAAATCTAAGTATGAGACCAGGCCATTTTGTTGACTGAAGCAAAAGATATACCGTTCCTGAAGCAAAAGATATACCGTTCTTCATTTTGGTATACATAGGGTAACAAGTACTTAAAAAAATTTGAAATATGCTGTATGCCTGTTTTTCAACTGCACAATTTATCTTTCTGAACTGCATAAAATTATTTAGAACTGCACATTTTGTGTAGAACTGCTAACTGCATGTTAAAAAAAACCCTGAGTCAGTTGATCAGACATGATAGAGAATCTTCTCTCAAACGTTGGCTGACTCCGTGGATGTTCTCTGCGCTCACATAAAACAAAAGCAACAATGATCCTAATGCTACGAAGGATCCCAATAATAAAATGGTGGAGAATTCAGGGTTCTATTAAATTACTTGATAAAACTTGGATACTAAAAGACATCTAGCTATCTATCAATGACAATCTAAGGTGAAACTTAAGACTTAAAAGACTTAAGGCCAGAGATCAACCTATCACATTATTTGACTATTGCATGAAGAAGTAGAAGCCTCTGTCTGTCATTTGGCTCCTCTGTTCCGCTAAGCATGGAAGAAAACATTGAAAAGAGATACCTTTACAACTGATTAGAAGTCTGTCCTCAAAGTAAACAGATATAAAGCTTGTGCGCAAGCAATTTCTCAAAATTCACACGAAATGATACCAGAACGTTCACCACACCAAACACGGAAGTTAAATGAGCATGGGCCTATCTACACTTAGGGTACAAAAGTATTGCAACGCTTGACCTAAAATGGCGGCCAACATTAGCCGTAGGCCCAACAACACAAAATTTACATAACAAAGCCATGGCGGCTCGGGGGCTTCGCCCAACTTGATTTAGGCGGGAAAATGTTCACAATTTCATTGACTTTCAGTTAGAATAAAAGTTAAACGATTTGTTTCGCATTTGGGATGAAAAGTAGTCAAAAACCTTGAAGCAATGCCTTCCAAATTTTCTGGAAAATATTTCAAGAGTTGTCTTGAAAAACAGCGATGTATGAACCACTTATTGTGACTTTTGTTACAAAGTTTCGTGATGTTTCGAGACAAAATAGTTCAAAACCTGTAATTACGATTTAAATTTTCGCTCAAAGTGTACAGTTAGAGAAGAATTTGGGGGTTGAAATATTGATAAAGATTTTAGGTGAGTAACTTTTGAATTTGTTGTTTTGATGCGAAAATAAATTTTGCACTTGAAGGGGTCTTCAGAAATTTTTATGGACAATTTCATTCACATATTTCAAAACTGTGGTTATCCTAAAATATTGCAAATTAATTTTGAAGCAAATTCTTTGGTTAATAGAGAAGAATTTGCAAATTTACAAAAAGTACCCTTTTTGGGCCTAAACAAAAGTCACTCACCTGAAATTGTTGTCCACAAAATAATCTCTGTTTTATTTGTGAAAACTACTTTTCTCAGTAAAAACTTTAACGTGGAACAAAAGTTTCAGCTATTTTGCTTTGAATAACGAAAAAACTTTGAATCAACGGTCAAAAAAGTAGTTATGTTTATTGCTTTTTATCAAGACAACTCTTGAAATATTTCGCTCAAATTCTGGAAGGCACTGCTTCAAAGTTTTTTATTATTTTCCACAAGAAGCAACAAATAAATCGTTTAACTTTTCTTCTCAATAAAAGTCAATGAAATTGTGAACATTTTCCCGCTTAAATCAAGTTGGGCGAAGCCCCCGAGCCGCCATGGCTTTGCTATGTAAATTTTGTGTTGTTGGGCCTACGGCTACTGTTGGCCGCCATTTTAGGTCAAGCGTTGCAATACTTTTGTACCCTAAGTGTATGTTGTGTCTATGATCAAACTTCTAGACTAGTTGTTCTGGAAAAAGATCGAAGAAAACATTTAAAAGAGATACCTTTACAACTGGAAAAAATCCAGTCCTCGTGAAATAATTTGATCTTATAACGAGAACAAAGTTGAGAGAATGACTTAAAACCAATCTTAAAACCTTTTTTTGATTCAAATTCCAGTGCACCACGACGAGACACGACGCGAAAGCGAATTTCACCAAAGGGAAAGTACAGAATTGTCAGTATTGTGGTTTGGGTTAATTGGGCATACCAGAAAAGTGGGACCCGGGACCATCAGCTGGGACCATGGGACCCGAGACCATTAAAGGTGGGACCATTAAACTGGGACCATTAAGGTGGGACCATGGGTACCCGGGACTGTAAATATGGGACCTGGGACCATTTGATGAATTTTTTGTGGTCTGCCTTAATTGCTTCTAGGCAGGGAATTTTCCATAACAATCTGACTTTCAACCTAACTTTTAATTTTATTACACATGTGATACTGTTAGTTTTTAGGCCTTTAAGTTTTTCTTAGTTTCATTCATTCGCAAGTATTTTCTTATGGACGTAGCATAACGTAACTTAGCACTAATCTCTGTTCGTCACCTAGTACTCAGTCGTTTCACGTTTTACCGGCTTTTGTATTAGACGTCGTTAATACCACGTATGCAGGAAATCTTTGTATTAGTCCTTGGCTATCTGTAAAAGGGGGAACGAGGAATCGGGGAACGGGGAATCGGGGAACGGGGAATCAGGGAATATGACGTCATATTCCCCCTTTTCCCAATCTGTAAAAGGGGGAATGACAACAAATCGTCTTTGCATTCCCCGATTCCCCGGGGAATCTGTAAAAGGGGGAATCTGTAAAAGGGGGAATCTTGCAGATTGTAGATTTTAAGGTGGAAATTGCCATTGATGTTAGCACCCTTTCCGTCTTTGTGGTCCATCGTCTTCATCGTCTTTGTGGTCCACAAGAGCAAAAATTGGGTGAAAAATGAAAGTTGTTCGATGTTACTGAAAATTGGCAGAAAAGGGTAATTTCAAGTGCTTATTTCGAATCTGCAATTTATTTTTCAAAATTTTTAAGTTTTGGGGTCGAATGGGGGCAAATTAGGTGAATGTGGGCATCGAAATGAAAGTGATACGATTTTTTTCTGAAAATTAACAGGAAGGGGTAATTTCGGGTGCTGATTTCGAATCTAGAAATTATTTTTTAAATTTTCTAACTTTGGGGGGTCGATTGGGGGGCAAATAAGGCAAATAAGGTGAATCGGGGCAGAAAAATGAAAGCTGTGAGATTTCGCTGGAAATTGACAGAAGGGGGTAATTGTATTTATTGATATTTCCAAATTCCATAATATTTCATTGGAAGGGATGCTACATATTATGCTTGTTACATAAAGAAAACAATTCATTAATTTGATTTTCGAGATTTCATTTAGATTTTTCTTAAGTTGTGACTCGTTTTGCCCCGAATTACGCTATGAATTTGGAAAACACCGTTTGTTTCACTTTTTTGATTTTGCTAAGGCAAGAAACAAACAAGCTGTAGAAAGCGAAGGATCAGATATTCTTATCTTAATTACCCAATTAATAAAACTGAAGATCGTATGGCTGTGAAAGTATTGAATTTGCCGTAAAGTGTTACTTGGATAGCATCCAGGCTTCATAGAAAGTTAGTAACATGAATCATTAGAAATATAGCTGACTCCCAATCCCCATTAATTTGTCTACTGAAGAGAAAGGTAACAGTCGGAACCAACTATAATAATACCAAAACAAACTATAACAAACTAAACTATAACAAACTGAAACTAAAATATTGCTAAAAGCTTCTTTGTTGGCTATGTGATGTGTTTGTATGAGGCTTTTCGTGATTGATAGGAAACATCCCGCCCCTCCGAGACAGCACGGCGTTTATGAACCTCCCATGTATCTTTTCCTTTCATTTAAATCAAGCTGAGTTTTTTACGGGATGCAAAAACAAAGTCAGCGTACATATCTGCAATGGCGTTTGCAAAATTTGCCAGTCTTCCGAAACCGAAAGCCAACGTAAAAAGCCGTCTTGAAAATATCAAGCTCTATGGCTGGCATGATTTCAAAATAACAAATCAGATTGGTTCAGGGGCATTTGGATTAGTTTCTTGTGCAGATATTAAAGGAAGAAAAGAAAATTTTATTTTGAAAAGGCCGCACGATGCTGTTTCTCACGAGAAAGAATTCAGCAAAGAAGTTCTACTGCTTGAAAGCTTAAAGGGGCACTCGAATATAGTTGAGTTAAAATCAAGCAGCTCCCTGTCCCTTTCTGCCAGTTTTCAGCGAATTGCATAACTATCATTTTTCTGCCCCGCATTTACCTGATTTGCCGCCATTTTGTCCATGTTCGACCATCAAACTTAAAAACTTTTGAAAAATAGACTTCAGATTCGAAATGAGCATTCCAAATTACCCCTTTCTGTCAATTTCCAGCAAAATCTCACAGCTTTCATTTTTCTGCCCCGATTCACCTTATTTGCCTTATTTGCCCCCCAATCGACCCCCCAAAGTTAGAAAATTTAAAAAATAATTTCTAGATTCGAAATCAGCACCCGAAATTACCCCTTCCTGTTAATTTTCAGAAAAAAATCGTATCACTTTCATTTCGATGCCCACATTCACCTAATTTGCCCCCATTCGACCCCAAAACTTAAAAATTTTGAAAAATAAATTGCAGATTCGAAATAAGCACTCGAAATTACCCTTTTCTGCCAATTTTCAGTAACATCGCACAACTTTCATTTTTCACCCAATTTTTGCTCTTGTGGACCACAAAGACGATGGACCACAAAGACGGAAAGGGTGTTAACATGCTAACATCAATGGCAATTTCCATCCTAAAATCTACAATCTGCAAGATTCCCCCTTTTACAGATTCCCCCTTTTACAGATTCCCCCTTTTACAGATTCCCCGGGGAATCGGGGAATATAAAGACAATTTGTTGTCATTCCCCCTTTTACAGATTGGGAAAAGGGGGACTATGACGTCATATTCTCCGATTCCCCGTTCCCCGATTCCCCGTTCCCCGATTCCTCGTTCCCCCTTTTACAGATAGCCATTAGTCCTTCGGTATTTCTTTAACATCTTTATCCTCACGAATTTGTAATGTTTCCTGTTTATCTCTTAATATTTCGTATATATAGAAGTATCTTACTTAGCTTCAGGGGAGAAGGAGATAGGAAAGCACAGGAAAGTATGGCAAGGTAAGGCTCTACTATAGGGTAGATAACCGCTAGGCCGGGAGGCTTGTGAAAGCTCCCGAGCCATTGTCTAAGCATTATATTATGGACAGGCAGTGCTTGTGAGAGGCTGTACTGTACCACTAGTTTATATTATAAAGAAGACATACAGTGCTTGTGAGAGGCTGTAATGTACTTCGTTGTTCTTATCTGGCTCAGAGAAGCCCTTCTTGTTGTGAATGCCGTTTAGCCTGGAATTGTTAAATATGGGAATAGAAAAGATAATGTCAAGATCGCTCTCAAGTTTGTGTCTGTGTTTGTGTGTCTCTGCTCTGTCCTTCGAAGAACATGGAAACCCTTATTACACACATTCTGGGTAAATCGATAGCGCTGATTCAAAATCCATGATGGGCCCTGTGAAACTTTGAACGGAATTTGGACTTTTCGATGACGTCATGAAAGAGCCTTTTTTGCCCTTTGACTGCAATATCTCTCTACTAGTGCATCCAAGAAGGTCGATAAGTGCAAATATGGATTCTCGTGACTTAGAGCTTTCGAATGATATATAACTGAGTTCGATTTACTAAACTTTACCCAAATCATGACGTCATCACGATGACGCCATCGTCGTAAAAAATTCTTGGTTTGGTAAAAAATTTTGCGTGGAAATTGTACCTATCAACATAAATAGTAGAATAAGGCGATCGCATCTGTACTTGCTGTACTGTACGATTGCATCTGTACTTGCTTGTATTTAAACAACTTTTACGCTGTCATAGCCATTTTCATTATGATTTGCTGGTGTTGGTATGTTCATTTGTACCGTTTGTGTCTTACTTTGCAACTGATATAAGAAATGGGAATATTTACACTCTTCAAGCAATCATTGAAGCCACATATAGGTCTCACATAGTTGGAACATGTTTCAAGCAAATTTACCACACCGACCCGTGGTCATTTGCTTCAAATATATTTAGCCATGCTAGTGATGTTTCTGTAAGCGGATAACCATCTTCCCCCTGCCTCGTTCCCATTAGGAGGTGCACATGTGCATTGGCCATTCTTCTTTGGCAGTTCGTTCTCTTCGACCTATTCCCTCATAAAGTGAGGATGTAATTTACTATCCTCCACCAAATGGCTTCCAATCATCCAACAGGTTATGGGCCCAGGACACGTTTACTATTTGATGGAGATGAACGAAAGTATGAGCTGTGGGAAACGAAATTTTGTGGATATCTTCACACACTCAAACTCAAAACACAGTTGGAAGAGGAGGAACCGGATCCTGATAAAAATGCAGATATTTATGCAGAGCTAATTCAATTATTAGATGACAGAAGTTTAGCCCTTGTTATGCGTGATGCTAGGGACGATGGAAAGAAAGCCTTGAACATTTTAAGAGAGCATTATATGAGTCAAGGTAAGCCGAAAATAATTGCATTATACACAGATTTGACAACCCTAAATAAAGCAACTGGGGAAAGCATTACAGATTATGTAATTCGCGCTGAGACAGCAGCAGCAGCGTTGAAGAACTCTGGAGAAACTGTAAGTGATTCACTACTTATTGCTATGATATTGAAGGGCCTACCACAAAGTTTTAATTCATTTAAAACAGTAACTACCCAGAAAGATGTACAGCCAACTTTTCAACAATTCAAGGTTTCTCTACGTGCCTTTGAAGAAAATGAAAATACATCTGTGAGAAATGAAAGTGTTATGAAAGTTTCTCATCCAGCAGCAGGAAGAAATTCTCAGCAAATTACATGTTATTTGTGTAAGAAAGTAGGACATAAGGCCTATGAGTGCAACCAAAACAAGAGATGGTGCAATATTTGTAAAACAAAGAGTCATGACACAAAAGTGTGCAGAAAGAAAAAGGACAGTGTGAATAATGTGACAGAAGAAAATGAAAATCTCTATTTTAAAGTGGGTGTAGACCCAAATCTAAGTCCAACTGACCTTGACAATATTAATTTGTTAGTTGATTGTGGGGCAACCACACATATTATAAATGATATAGGAAAGTTTACATCATTGGAAGATAAATTTAACCCCAATGAGCATTTTATAGAGTTAGCTGATGGCTCCAGAAATAATAATATAGCATTGAAGAAGGGAACTGCAGAGATATCCCTGCAAGATATGAGTGGAAAAGTTCACAAAGTAGTTCTTGAGAACTGTTTATACATCCCAAGCTATAAGCAAAATATATTTTCTGTGCAAGCTGCAACAGAGAAAGGGGCATAAAGTTTTCAAATAATTCAGCTTTTTTATCTGCACAAGATGGAACTAAATTTGAAATACAGAAGAAGGACCGTTTGTATTATTTTAAGAAATGCAAAGTAGTACAAGTGAAGAAAACTAGTCATAATCTTGAAGAATGGCACAAAATATTTGGCCATTGCAATACCCAGGACATACTTAAATTACCTACTGTTGTAGACGGCATGAGTATTACTGGAGAAAAATCGAAGAAATTCTGTGAGACATGTACATTAGGAAAAATGACTGAAACCAGATCGCGTCAACCTGATTCAAAAGCAAAATTTCCATTGGAGCTTGTTCACTGTGATCTAGCAGGTCCAGTCAGCCCTGTAAGCATTGACGGTTTCAAGTATGCTTTAAGTTTTACTGATGACTATTCAGGCCTAATGATGACATATTTTTTGAAGCAAAAGAGCAATACTGCAGAGGCTACAGAAAGGTTTTTATCAGACTGTGCTCCTTATGGAAAAGTTAAACGTATCAGAAGTGACAACGGCACAGAATTTACATCAAAGGAATTTCAAGCAATTATGATAAAACATGGAATACGTCATGAAAAGTCAGCACCATATTCGCCGCATCAGAACGGTACGGCAGAAAGAAATTGGAGAACAATATTTGAGATGGCTAGATGTATGGTACTGGAAGGAAAACTTCCAAAGGAGCTATGGACATATGCAGTACTGACTGCCGCTTATATACGCAACAGGTGTTACAACCCGAGATTAGATTCAACACCATATGAGAAATTTACAGGAAGAAAGCCTAACGTCAAAAATATGAATATTTTCGGAACTGTGTGCTATGCATACGTTCAAGACAAAGACAAGCTTGATGCAAGATCAGAAAAGGGGATCTTTATAGGTTATGACAAGTATAGTCCGGCCTATTTTGTCTACTTCAAAGAAAACAACAATATTAAGAGAGTCAGATGTGTAACATTTACCAACAAATTTGAGGATGAAGATGCTACTCCCAGAGAAATTAATGTTGATGATGATGATGATTATCATGTTGCAGTTAAACCGGTTACACAGATACAGGTTGATCAGAATATAGACAAACAAAGTGATAGTGATAGTGATGACAGTGTTATTCTTGATGATAATGTAGAGGGACAAGATAACAATGCTAGATACCCCTTGAGACAAAGAAAGAAACCTGAACATCTGAATGATTATATTACTGAAGAAGAACTTTTTGATGTCATAAATTTAAACTCGGATGTTATTAACAATGTTTCTGATACACCTGATACTTATGAAGATGCCATGAATTCTCCTGATTCTAGGAAGTGGAAAAATGCTATGAATGAAGAGTTTAACTCTCTAAAAGAAAATAACACTTTTACGTTGACCCCATTACCAAAGGACAAAAATGCAGTAGGGGGTCGCTGGGTGTATACTATCAAAGAGGACATTGACGGCAACATAATTAATAAAGCAAGGTATGTTGCAAAAGGATACAGTCAAACTAAAGGTATTGATTACCATGAAACATATGCTCCAACAACCAAAATGACGTCAGTAAGAACATTGATGCAACTTGCTGTACAAAATGATTACATAGTACATCAAATGGATGTGAAGACAGCATATTTAAATGCTCCAATAGACTGCGATATATATATTGAACAGCCCAAAGGCTATGAAGTTACTAATGAAAACAATGAAAAACTCGTTTGCAAATTGAACAGATCATTATATGGCCTTAAGCAAAGCGGGAGAAATTGGAATTGCTTACTTAGCAAAGAGCTTGTGAAGAGTGGATTCAAGCAAAGCCTAACCGACCCATGCATATTCAGCAAACATGATGGTAGAGATATAGTTATCTTATTAATATGGGTTGATGATATGATCCTAGCTTCTAGCAGTGCATCCATGCTTGAAGATGTAAAGAGAACACTATCAAGAAAGTTTAAAATGAAAGATTTAGGAGTAATTTCTCGATTTCTTGGAAAAGATTTCAAAGTACAACCAGGCAAAATTGAGATGAGTCAGAAATCATATCTGCAAAAGATATTGCAAAGATTCAATATGTCAGAATGCAAAGCTAAAAACACGCCTAGTGAGCAGAAATTCAATTTTTCTGACAATTCACCATCATTTGATTCCAGGAAATACCGCGAGGCTATTGGAAGCTTGATATACGCGATGACTTCAACAAGACCAGACATCTCTTGGATTACTTCGAAACTCGCACAGTACTCTCAGAGTCCAACAGAAGACCACTGGACAGCCGTTAAACATGTTCTGAGATACTTGAAGGGAACTCTTGATAAAACCCTAATATTTACCAAATCAGAAGCAGATTTGAATCTTATCGGATTTAGCGATGCAGACTGGGCTGGATCGATAGAAGACAGAAAGAGTACATCGGGATATTGTTTCTTCTTGAAACGAAACGGAGGAGCAATCTCATGGAAAAGTAGAAAGCAGCCAACTGTGGCACTCTCTAGTTGTGATGCTGAATATATCGCTATTTCATCTGCTACACAGGAAGCAAAGTTTTTAAAGCAGTTGATAAATGAAGTTACAAACATGGACACCATACAGAATATAAAGTTATATGGTGATAACCAGGGATCTATTGCTCTAACAAAAGATCATATTCGAAAGGAAAAATCAAAGCATATAGACATTAAATATCATTTTGTCAAGTCAGAAGTGGAGAATGGTACGATAACTTTGGAATACACGCCTTCTGAGAAGAACATTTCAGATATTCTTACCAAGCCGATGACGAAAAACAAACTGATGAACTTATCAAAAACTGTATTGGGACATTCGTAAGTTTTTTGGACGATTTATGGACTTGTTATTTAATCTAGAGACATTTAGCAGGTATGTTAACCTTTATTGTTTTGTTATAGGCAGTAGTCATATGTTTAAGTAGGGGTGTAAGCGGATAACCATCTTCCCCCTGCCTCGTTCCCATTAGGAGGTGCACATGTGCATTGGCCATTCTTCTTTGGCAGTTCGTTCTCTTCGACCTTTTCCCTCATAAAGTGAGGATGTAATTTACTATCCTCCACCAAATGGCTTCCAATCATCCAACAGTTTCAAATATAAATTTATGATATGGAAAATTTCCAGAAAAGTTGAAAATTGCACAAGTTGCTCCAATCCACAACAGCTGAGCGAGAGACGATTGTTGTAACAATAGACCTATTTTTGTATTGCCAGTATTCTTGTGCCTTCGGAAAAGTAGTACCGTATGTCTAGTTTAGGATTCAGCTGAAAATCTGAGGAGGAGGTCTGGCAGCAAGGGCCACGTTCTTTGATTTGCAGAATTCATCAGATAAAGGGAATTTCTTCAGATCGAAAGAATTATTGTTTCCCTCAATTGAATGAAATTCCTTTGATAGAGGGAAATGACTCGAAAAACAGATTCAGCTGAAAATCTGAGATATGTGCAAAACATGGAGAGAGAAATTATCAGTTTTTCTGGTGATAGGATGCCTTTTATCCAACTATTCCGTTAAAAGAATACAATTTAAACATACAGGAAAAGAAAAATGCAAAGAAAAGACTACTTGGGATGATGATTGCAAAGATTCAGATGGATTTCGTGCTGTACTGCACTGGAGTGGAATGGGCCTAAATGTAGCTTGAGGGATCGATGGTAAAAAAAAACAGCTACATGAAATCACGAATATGTTACGACAGAAGGAAAAGAAACACAAGTACCTTCCAGCTAAGAAGTGAAGGTTTTGAGGAATGGAAAATGATTTTAGCGGGTGATATTCATATGAACCCAGGACCAATAAAGTTTCCATGTGCAGTTTGCAAGCGAGCAGTAGCCTCAACCCACAGAGCCCTCAAGTGTATTGGATGCAATAAATTCTGTCACATCGGATCAAAGTGTGGGAACGTTGCTGAGGCTCTCTATAGAACAGTTTGGGATGGAAATGCCCAGTATGTCTAGCTATAAACCCAAATGAAGGAATAAACGCTCCTGAGCAGTGTTTCTTAAGAGAGCTTACGAACTGCTTTAAAGTGGGCAAAGCTTTTCCCAAAACTGCCCATGTAAATTTAAATGGATTCTTAACATCGACGGAACTGCAGGGAATAAAGCTAATCCTATGCAACACCAACATAGACATCTTAGGCATAACGGAGACCAAATTACATGAAAAAGTCGAGGATAGCGAACTAGAGATTCAAGGCTACAAATTCTTCCGACGGGACAGGGAATTAAACAGTGGAGGAGGATGTTTGCTTTATTTCAGTGAGCATCTAGATCTTGTGGAGAAAAAGCAAAGTAAAGAGCACGATAACATTGAAGCAATTTGGGCTGATCTCACTTTGCATTCACAAAAAATATGTATTGCTGTTGTTTATAGACCACCTGATGATAGAGGTTTCTTCACGTTATTCAAAAGCACATAGAACATTTGAAAACGAAAAAGAAAAACATCTTGATAATGGGAGATTTAAATAGTGATCTATTTGATAAAGCAAACACAAATGGGAAAAAACTCAATGAAATATTGAAAAGTCAGCGCCTCCAAAACATCATAAAAGATCCTACCAGGATAACAGAAAACACGAAGACCCTGATAGATGTACTGCTAGTTAGTAATCCAGACAAGGTTGAAAGATCAGGTGTATTTGACGTGGACATCGCCGACCATAGAATGATATATTCTATCCTAAAGTATCAAAGAAAAAAGGTATCTCCTGTCATAAGAATGGTAACAGACAAGAAAAAGTTTGACACAGGGAAGTTCAGGGAAATGATACAGACAGCCCCCTAGCATATATGCAACATTTTCTATGATACTGATGAAAATCTATGGATGGTAGAGAAATTATATAAAGACGTGGGTAATGAGTGCATACCAAAGAGAAGGGCAAAGATTAGGTCTAAATCCCTTCCCTGGATGGACAGTAAGACACGAAAGCTAATGAATCAACGGTTTAGCTTACTAAAACAGGCAAATAGAACCCAAGATGCACAGGTCAGGGAAGAATACAAAAAGATAAGAAACAGAGTTAGCAAAGAACTGAAAATAGCGGAGGCAAAATACTGGAAAAGAAAACTTGCAGACACAGATAGAGGAGGTTCTGACTTCTGGAGAATAGTGAAAGAGCTAACAGGCACAGAAAAACCAGCGAAAAAGAAAATATGCCCAATCAAGAGTGAAACAGGAGACATGTTGACAAATGATAAAAAAATCGCAGAATGCTTCAATAAGTTCTTTGCAAATGTAGGAGAAGAATTAGCAAATAAATTTGAGGAAAACCACGTTGAGGAAGTCCAATACATATCAAAAGTAACCCCAACATTATCAGAGCTGAATCTTACGGGTAAGCAATTCACGGAAAAACTGAAAATCCTGAACCCAAAAAAAGCTGCAGGACACGACGGCATTACAACCAATGAGTTGAGGGTGCTTGCTGATGATATGGGTGTATGTCTGGCAAATATATGTAGACAAGGATACCTCGAGAGAAAATTCCCATCAACATGGAAAATTGGTAAGCTGAAGCCAGCATTTAAAGCAGGCGAAAGAGTAGAGAGAGGACATTACCGCCCCTTAACCATGCTGCCCATTGCCGGCAAGGTGTACAAAGCCGTTATATGTGATCAACTAGACGAGCAGGTGGATTTAACAAGGCAAAGAAATCAGTGGGCGTACAAGAAATGAACATAAACGGAGTCTCTGTTACTTTATCTATCAGAAGTGTGGAAAAATGCGATAAATAATGGTAAGACAGTTGGGGTTATGTTCATTGACTGCAGCAAGGCTTTTGACTCAATAGACCATCAGATCTTAAAACAAAAACTGAAAGCGATCGGAATCACAGGACAACTTTATAATCTCCTGGAAAATTTTTTAGAAGATCGACAACAGTTTACTGAGGTAAATGGGGTGGCATCTGAGCTGAGAAAGGTCAAGTACGGAGTTCCACAAGGCTCTCTCTTGGGCCCAAGAATGTTTTCCATATACATGAATGATATATCAGAGTCAAATTCAGAAGGAGAAATCCATTTATATGCTGACGACATCACAGCATTCGTTGTAGGCAATGTTTGGCAAAGGAAATAACGCAATGGTGAGTAAGGAACAGAATGACAATAAATGCCAAGAAGACAGATGTAATGATCATTCAAAAGAATGCATTTGTTGGTCCCTTAAAGCCAATTGAAATCGCCAATAAAATAGTTGATTATAAAACGGAATGCAAGCTGCTGGGGGTGTATATTGACAGTAAGTTGAAATGGGACACACAAATAGAGAAAGTCAGGAAGAAATTTACAGTTTACAATGCAATGTTACGAAAGATAAAGTTTATGCCAAGTGAAACACTTGAAAAGATCTACTTTACTATGATTGTTCCAAAGATAACCTATGGCCTGCTGGTGTGGGGGACATGTTCAAAGAACCTACTACAGAAGATCGAAAGTCAGCACATAAAAGCAGCTAGGACTGTGAGGAAAATAAACGAAAAGGCGAAAGATATAGAAGTACTCCAAAGAGCAAACTGGAATAACATTGAATACATATATAAGAGGAAGATTGCTGTTGAGATGTATAAGATCGCCAAGGGAGAAGAAAAACATAGACTAGAAGAGATTTATACCATCAAATGTAATTCACGGAGAGGGGAGAAAGTAGAGATTGGAAGATTAAAATCAGAAACTGAACGAAACACGTTAAAATACAGAGGATCAATATTATGGAACACTTTAAACTCAGATTTGAAGAGTGCTGACAGTTTGTTAAATTTTAAGAAATCGTTGACAAAGAATGGCAAAACAATCGAACAAATTTCGTTCAGTAAGGGAACCACTGTAAATATGAATAAAGATCTCGATACCTTTGTGTATTTTTAGTCATTAGCTATATTTGTATTTAAGATATTAGAAATAGAGATAAGATAACAAGGTTTTAAGTTAGGTATTAGGGTTTTGTATTGCAATTATTTTTGTTGCAGGTCCACATCAGCCAACAAGAGGTTGCCAAACATTAAACCTCCGTTATAAAATAAAGAATGAATGAATGAATGAATGAATGAAGATTTGGGAGCAGAATTCCTGGGATGATTTTTAGACCATGCCTTTTGTCCTTGAGGAAGCACCCATTTTCAATCTCTATAAATCAAAATACACTGCGATAAATCTCCAAAAATCTTATAAATCATTTGAAATCACATAGGTTGTCTTGGAATTTTGAACATGGATGTTTGAGTGGGAGCAGTGGTTCTGCCTGTGCATTATTGCTGGCACAGATGATGACTCTTACTTGGAAAAAAATAGGGGCAAACACTGGTTTTATTTTCATTGACCTAAAAAGGTGATCAAAAAAACTATGATACCCTATGGAGGAACTTGAAAATATAAACTAAGCAAGGAACAATAACCAATACGTGGACCCAATATTTCTATAAATCATTTGATAAGGTCAATTATCATAAACTTTGCTACAAGAAAAAACACTATGAAGAAGCCTTGTGAAGCACAGAAAGAGACAGTCGTGTATTTTATACATAAATATATACAAAACAACCTTAAATTCAAAAACGTGACTTTACGTGAACTTGGCTAACTACAACAATACTAAAAACTAAGAATAAGAGAACAGGAAAAAGCGTCTTATCACGTGATCTAGTGCCCAGTACTTGACACACTGGGGGCCGGGCGAAAAGCTAATCTTGCGACATATCGATTAGCTGTGCCTGGATAGTGTCCCTTGCAGCAACAGCTGCTCTTCGAGGTAGACGACGATGGTTATCCTCTTCTTCTGATTGTTCGAAAGCAGAATTAAGATCATTGTCTTTAGAACTATTTACAAAAGTGTCATTAACGTTGAGTTCCACTGGGTATAACTTCACCAGTGATCGTGTAGTTCTTCCTTTCGAATTTCGGACGACAGCGGCTCGACATAATCCATCATGTCCCAGAATCAAATCCTCGATAACTCCTAGATCCCAACGATGTCGTGGTGTATCAGTATCGGCGATGAGAACAATGTCTCCAACTTTGACTACATTATGCGAAACGTTGTGTTTGTTATTCTGATACGAATGAGTGTCGCGAAGCAACGAGAGGTATTCCTTCTGAAAACGTCGCAGAAAATGCTGATATAGTGTAGTACGACGATGCTGTGCACGTGAGATAGCATCAGCGTCACCGAAGGTGGGATCGTATTCTGCAGTGTCAAGAGAAGGGTGAGGTAACGAAGTGACGTTGAAGCCGAATAACAGATGACTAGGAGTAAGCGGTTGTAAGTCATGGACATCAGAGTTGATTGACGTAAGCGGACGATCGTTCAAGACGGCTTGAATTTCTTTAATCAGAGTGTATAATTCTGGCAGTGAAATCAACGAGCGACCTAAGACTTTCTTCAAGGACGTTTTAGTTAAACCAATTAGTCTTTCGTAAACACCACCCCAATGGGGGCTACGAGCTGGTATGTACAAAAAGCGAATGCGTTTCTGAGCGAAAGTGCGCTGAACATCTAAAGAATCAAAGTTTGATAACAGAGTCTGCAAGTCTTGATCTGCACGCTTAAAGGTTTGAGCTTTATCTGATAGGATCATTTGCGGTGTCGAAAAAACGCTGCAATGACGATGGAAAGCTTGTAAAAACGATGACGTTGTGAGATCTTCGACGATTTCGAGATTCAATGCTCGTGTAGTGAGGCATGTGAATAAACATAGGTATACCTTAACATGATCGCCTGAACGATCTTTGACAGTCAAATGTCCAGTAAAATCGACACCAATGTTCGAAAATGGGCGTACGGACGTGTCCTGGCGAAATTTAGGTAGTTCTGGTGACATAGGAAGCGTATAATGACGACCTGTTACCTTTTTACATTGAACACATTTGCGAAGCAGACGGCGAGTCGTAGCGCGGGCGGCGGGAACCCAGAAACGATTTCGTAAAGCGACGATAGTCCCTCCAACACCGATATGATGCATGCGGTGATGGGAATCCAGAATCAAGAGATTCGTAAAGCGAGAGCTGCGTGGCAGCAAAATAAGCGAAGATTCGAGTGCAAAACGGCCTTTAGTGCGTATGAGACCATTATCGTCTAAGAACAAATTTAATTGACGAACAATAGGTGGGATAGCACCCCGAGCATTTGTATCTTTAGAAGACAAATAATCAACTACCTGCGGGTAGTATTGGCGTTGCTGTTGTCTTAGCCATTCATTTTCAACGAGTGCGAGCTCTGCAGCTGTGGGGGGGTCCTTTAACTCCCGTGCGATTACAAAAACGAGAAACATAGACCGAAGTCCCAAGCAAATGAGAATACGTGTTAAAGCGTTCTAAATCTATGACGTTACAAATGCTGCGCAAGTTTTCATGCGTTAAATGCTCTTGAGCAACAGCAGTCATTACTGTAGTCGAATCCGGTTGTAACTTAGGCCATTTCGGCCATAATGATGTGTCTATGATCCAAGACGGACCATGGTTCCACAAAGTGGACGTTTGAAGCGTTAGTGCTGAGCAACCACGTGAGACGAGATCAGGGGGGTTTTCCTGAGAGGGGGTATGACTCCAGAATGACGATTCGAATAAACGATTAATAGCATCAACCTTGTTCTGAACAAATTGTTTAAGCTTACGATTAGAGCTTAGCCAATACAAAGCAATTTCTGAATCGGTCCAAAGATGAACAGATTCCTGATGGAAATCTTTCTTGACGATATCGAGGAGACTAGCGCAAAATTGAGCTCCGAGAAGCATAGCACTAAGTTCCAATTGCGGAATGGTGAGACTCTTATTGCGGGGGCTAGTTTCGATTTTGAACCCAACAAGAAACTTTGAGATCCTTGTGACAGGTACGCGGTGGCACCCATGGCGTTTTTACTCGCATCGGTGAAAACATGCAACGAGACAGGTTGATGGCGATCGAAATTGATCCATCGAGAAAACTGAGTACGTGAAACTGAATTTAATTCTTTCTCGATCCTAAGCCATTCAGCTACTTTTTTAGGGGGTAACGGTTGATCCCAGCCAAATTTTTCTTCCCATAAGTCTGCTATGAATATTCGAGCGGTAATAGCAGTGGGTAAAATGAATCCAAGAGGATCATACAACTGACTAGCCATGCTTAGAACCTTACGTTTTGTTAGAGATGCATTATTTGAAGCGAAATTGTGTTCTTGAAACGAAATACTGTCAGTTTCACTGTTCCATGAAAGACCTAGTACTGAAATTATCGGGGACTGGGTACCAGTGTTATTATCAGCGATTGTTTTACGCAGCGAGTCAGAGTTAGTGCACCATTGACGTAAGACGAAATTTCCTTTTTTCATAATTTCGCGCGCTGCGTGAAAATAGGATTCTGCGGCAGCCTCGTTTTCGACCCCAGATAAGAGGTTATCTACGTAAAGTTTCTGCGACATGTCCACCGCAACTGGTGAATCGAATTTATTCAAGTGCTCAAGCAAAACGGCACCTAATGACATAGGACTGCTTGTATGACCGAAAACAATTGTGGTATACGAATAAACACAGATCTCTTTCGAAGGATCATTGTCCTTGTACCATAGGAAACGAACGAAAGGTCGATCTTCCTCCCTGAGCTTGATATTCAAGAACGCGCGTTGGATATCAGCCACAAATGCAACTTGTGGAAAGCGAAAGCGAAGCAATAATTCGTTGAGGTTATTCAAAAGGCAAGGCCCTGTATAAAGACAATCATTCAGGCTGACTTTACCCGAATTAGCGGCGAAAACGATTCTGAGGGGCGTGGTCTCAGAGTCCTTGAGAACGAAAAAATGCGGCAAATAATGGCACCCCTGTTCGGGCCATGGTTCTGATAAATCGGATAATTCTTCGATGTATCCCTTGTTTAAATGCTCTGCCATAACATTACAATATGCGTCCATAAGACCCAGTTTGTTCAAACGA
Source organism: Chrysaora quinquecirrha (assembly GCA_014526335.1). Lineage (NCBI taxonomy): Eukaryota > Metazoa > Cnidaria > Scyphozoa > Semaeostomeae > Pelagiidae > Chrysaora > Chrysaora quinquecirrha. The sequence goes on along the minus strand of JACTAT010000016.1, from coordinate 5,307,562 downwards.
GAAGTAACTTGATTCAAACGTTGTTTGCAAAGATTCAAATTGGACGGCAAAGGTGGGTGATTTTCTTTCCAGGGCAGGGGGGCAAAATATTGACCATTTCGAAATTCAATCTTTTGACGATAATCGTGAAGAAATTCGTTTGAATTCTGGTTTGTTTCAGAATCGGAAACGTGAGATTGGTTTTGAAAAAGACGATCGAGCTGAATAAACAATTCAGTATTGTCAAGAAGACTTTCAATGCGTATTGATGACTCAGATGTTGCAGTAGTTTCTTGTAAATTCGAGCTAATCTCTTTGATTTCCTGCTTAGCAGGGCAAATGAAATCAGATGAAACATTTTTTGGCAATGGGCCTGACACGATAAAACCAAATTTAGAATTCTGAATAAGCGGTTCCGTTGAACTAGCATCAATTGCGCCGAGAAAACGATACGCGGCATCCGCGCCTAGGAGAATATCAACAACGAAACAGTTTTCGTGAAAATCGTTGGCTAAATTCAACTCTTGAAGACGGGGGTGTGATTTGATATCGGAGCACCCAAAGTGATTCAAAGGCTTGACTATTTCTTCGGACATTAAAACACGGACAGATTCGATACCGGTTGGAGTTTCTAAACCAATCATAGTTACACCATAATTATGTTCAGTAACGTTACCACCAAAACCAGAGACAGATAATAATTCATAAGAACTCGGTGTTAAGCCTAACTTTGACGCAAAATCTGTACGAACGTAGCTACGTTGAGAACCTTCATCAAAAAATATTCTCGCTGTTAGTTTCTTATCGTTGGAAACAGCTGTGGCTTTGGCAGTTTTTAAGAGTATAGTAGCGCTTGAAATTTCAGAGACTTTAGAGGCAGACGTAGAATTGAGTTGAACAGAGTCGATATTCAAGTTATTACTCAAAGTTTCCTTGTTTTTAACAACAAAGGACGATTTATCCACGAGAATATCACATTGATTAAACGAATTGATTTCACTAATATTCAATACGGGAGTAGAATGCGGAAATACGGAGGCGCAGTTTGACGTAACAGTCTGGCTTGGTGCGTCAGATACGTTGGGCGTTGTGTCTGTAGCGGAGGTTGTGGGCGATGAATCGTTTGAGATCACAGCGGCGTTTGTGCTGACTCGAGACGGGGGTTGTCTGTTCGTAGCTGTGTTTCGTCGAGAATTATCGTTTGTTGCGTTAGTATGAATGCGAATTCCGTGGAGGCCCATATGATGTTTTCCTTTGCATTTCGCACAACGGCCTCTTGCAGTACAATTGGCGACACGATGGCCAGAATATAAACAGTTCAGACAGAGTTTGTTACGAATAACCGTAGTTGTTTTGTCGTTAGCGGACATGGGGCATTGTGAGGCGGCGTGTGGCCCCGTGCAAAATTGGCATCGTGAATTGACGGTTGTAGCAAGCGTACTCGTGGTGGCCAGAGGCCCTGGGGTTACGTAGCGTGACGGGGGTGGGTGAATGGCTTGAGAGTCGTTAACGGCTTGTGACTGTTCTTCACGGTTTATAAAGTCTTTGAGACCTTTCGTGAAAAGTTGCAAATCGAAATGCTGTCCTTTGCCACAATCCCCAATAGATTTTCTTACATGGGTGGGAGCTTTTCCTCTAAGATGGGTATGATAAAGGGAGCACAGGCGTCAACGTCTATCTGCAAAGCTTCTAATGAACGAATGTCCCCCATAAGAGAGTTGTAAAATTGCCTGAGGCTAGAGGCTAGAAGGGCAGGCTTCGGCATTCTCAGTAGATTATTGACGTGGGCCCGAATAATGCGTCTTGGCAGACCGAAATTTTCCTCGAGGGTTTGTTCAAGGACGGCGTAATTTTGCTCGGAGGGAATGATACCCTTAACGGTTTCTAATGCGTCTCCTCGCAGTTGGCCCATAAGATACGTAAATTTAGCGGATTTTGGGAGATCTTGCGATTTTCCTACTTGAGATTGAAAACGTTCCCAAAACCCAAGCCATTCCGTGATTTTTCCGTCGAAAGTGGGAAGCTTTAAGTCTGGTAACTTAGAACGTAACGGTGTAGTCGGAGGTGGAGTTTGAGTGAGAAGAGGGATGGGCAACAGGGGCGGATCCAGCCAAAAATTTGGGTGGTGCATGAATTGAGGGTCCAAAATTTTTCACCCACGGCAAATAATAGGAATAATGCCTTCAAACACAGTTATTATGGAAATGACTCCAAAATTTAGGTTATTATAAAAGAAAAAACACGATAAATTCCGGCGATTCAAAACATAGTTTTGTAATAAACTAATAATAAAACAAGACAATAACTAATTGCAGTAACTTGAACAGACATTAAACGTCTTACGACTTTTTCTCGTTAGAAAAATTTCAAGTTTATAAAAACAAACAACAAATTATAAATTACGAACTTTTAAAAACAAGAGACCTCTGTTTACTTCCAGCTCCTCTGCCAAGTCTTTGCTCTTTTGGCAGTTCCAGCCCAGTCTGGAATCTAAAGGCTGTACACCGGACATGTCCGGCGTACACGATTGATTTTTGGCGTACACTTTGGTGTACATTTTCCTTAATTTACTAACTGGCGTACAAATATTTTGCAGTTTGATAAGGAAAATTGATTGTTGTGAACAACCTATATGAAAACAGGCATCTCTAAGACAAAGTAGAGGCTTCAATTTTCAAAATTTTCTGGGGGAGCATACCCCCAGACCCCCTAGAATAGTGCGCCTTGCCACACTCCCCATATGACTGGCGTACATGGAGAGCCTCAGATTTTGTTGTCCGGCGTACAAATTTTATACATTCCAGACTGGGTTCCAGCTCCGAAAATTCACACCGATTTAGGCCACTAACCTAATGTATTTACATTTTTTATTCTATTTACATTTATCGACTCTTCTTGACTCCTCCATCTGACATCAACTTCTCTCCAAAATACATCCTTCATTTCTTTAAGCTTCAAGATTTTTTTATCCGTTGTCACTGATTCACTTTGAAGCCCAAAGCAGCGGCTTCATGTCCGCCATTTTGAAATCGTACAACAATTCAGTTGAGTTGACTGATCGGCAGTTTGCCAGTTTCTCTATTATTTCTTGATTCTGATTCTACTCTTACACCCTGAATTACCCCCTGAAAGTTCAATCTGCACCATCAGATACGGCTTCTGATTGGTTTATCCTTCCTGAGTGGTGCAAATCTGACGTCAGTGGAGCACTTTTGAGGCTTCTGATTGGCTTTCTGGGCAATTGGCAACCATGAATTACAGACCACTGGTGCAATTCAGGATCAATTACAACCAAACTATTTCATTGGAAGAGAACTCAAAATTCTGTTCCGCAATTTAATAATGACGACAATCAAGGGGGAGGATGAGTGTCACAATGAAATTCTATTCTCGTCTCCGCTTTGACTGAGGAACACTGATTCCCAGGGCCAAAATCTAAACATATCGTAGAAGTTAACCGTAAAAGTGAGAATAAACCGTAAAAATATTATTTATTATAAAATACATATTTTTGCCAGCCAAATCTGACTGGTGCATCTGCACCCTTTGCACCCCTCTGGATCCGCCCCTGGGCAACGCTGGTTTTTCACTTTTAGAGATAACAAATGCAAGCTTATTGAGCTTACCTCGGTTGACGGATGTTACCTCGTCAACTTCGTCGAAAAAGGCATCCATATCAGCTTCATCTTCATATTCCTCCAGAATAACTTCTCTAATATCTTTGTCCAAGTCGCTGCATTCCTTGAACTGTTCGTTGAGCGCTTCGAACGTAGATTTGATCGTTGAAATTTCTTCGTTTGAGAAGAACGGATTGTCGAGTAAACCAGATACTTCGTTGTAGATTTTCGTAAACGTGCGACGGAGCTGTCTTCTGTCTTGCTTCAATTTCTCGAGCGGACTTTTCTGTTTCGGCGGCATGGTTGAATGAATGAACACGAGAAAAAACGATGAACTAACGAATAACCATGAATGAACTCAGCAATACTCAGACGAACTGGTCACGGCACCAAATTGTGAAGCACAGAAAGAGACAGTCGTGTATTTTTTACATAAATATATACAAAACAACCTTAAATTCAAAAACGTGACTTTACGTGAACTTGGCTAACTACAACAATACTAAAAACTAAGAATAAGAGAACAGGAAAAAGCGTCTTATCACGTGATCTAGTGCCCAGTACTTGACAAGCCTTGCTTGGTTGAGGAGAATACTTAAGTATTACATTTTAATAAACATTACAGTTTTCAGGCTTTTCTTGCTTTTGGGGTCTCCCGCCTTGTCTTTCTTTTTTTATTAAGGAATCGTTACTCGTTACTTTTATTCAGGAATTTTAAGCTAAAGAAGAAACAGTTTAGATGGAGTATTAGATGGAGTATTAGATGGAGATTATGTTGGGTATTAAGATATCCCTTGGGCATGCAGACACAATAAGCCTAAATAACTATGGAAATACATTTTATAAAGAACAACTTTATATTGAACATACAATGTAGAAGGTAGAAAAATTTAGGGAACTTACACTATTAACTATTTACTAGGCCCATCAAAAAGCTAAAAATTGAATGTCTGGATAGTGCATATCAGCAATCAAGGACATGTTGAGACAAAATACAAAAACTGATAAAATTAAATTAATGTTGCAAAAATGTAGACACCAATCAATCTTTTCAGAAAGTCTTGACTAATTTTGTCCACAATTGTAGCAAATGTTTCCTTGAGTTTAATTTCCCGCTTTGCTCACTTACGAACGAATCTTTATATTAGTAATGACATTAAATAAATATATGCAGATTTAAAATTAAGGAACTAGATACTAGTCTACCATTGGAACTTTTGGTCAAAAGAGCAAGGAACTTTAGGAACTAGGCCGAATGTAACAACTGCATAAAACGAAAATATTGACTTTGTTTGTCATTTTCTTACCATTTTGCAAGGCAGAGAATTGGGCAACACGTTCTTTCTTTCCTCAAAAGCATTCAGAGCACGAAGACGAGATGATCGAAGGAAAGGTCGAAAGAGAAAGTATAAGACAACAAAACACCACAACAATATCCTCGTTCCTAGGCCCCTCGTTCCCAGGCTGCAAAATTGTTGCGTGTGAATTAGTTGAATAGAAATTATGGCAATAAGATGACCAACAATACATCAAGGTGGCCCAAAAAGGGACCCCCAAGGTAAATAATTTCTGAATAATTTTCATCAAGGAGGAATTTTATAAAATTTATACCAGGTAATATTCAAGTCAAATGCAATATCCTGTAGAAATAATCGTGAAGATAAGAGCTTCCATTTCGGGGCAATTAGACATTTTAATTGGTGATGTAACACAGTGTGGATATAATCCAGGCAATGGCCTATCACTTCGGGCAACGTGGAAGCCACTGTCCAGGGATGGAGGGGCAGAAGAACTTTTTGAATGGTTTATTGTTTGTAAGCCAATCACAGAGCGTTATTCGCAAGGTCGAAATATGATTCACTAACAACTCTCATGATAGTTTATTAAACAATACGCGATTCAATTTTTATGAATGGAAAGTCGTCCTTTGAGAATCTGATCATGGGCACCGCAACCTGTTGTCAAGTTGTGGAGGATTATCAGTTTTCGCTTGGTCTTCACACCTAATAACAAAGTAATCATGGAGACCGTATTCAACTTGCCACGAAAAACTTGGCGCCATAAATATTGCGGGTAAAAATGTTGAAATGATGATACTTTGAAGGCGAAATCGTAAAAGAAAGATCGGCATAAACCAAACAAAACAGGATTTTTTGGTTTCATCTAATGATGAATAGAATGACTGCCTCATCCCTTCAACTCGTATCGGTTTGCTATTTGCGTCTCTCTTATCAATTCTTGGGTGACTGGTGACGCGTGCTGGCGACTTGCGAATTGTTTTCCCTTGCATTTTAATTTACAAAATAATCAACAAACCTTAGTTATTTGCCATCCACGCCATATTCACGAAACATCAAAATCACAGACGACATTGTCTTGTAAACAGAAAATTATCTCTGGCACCATAGAGTGTTTTCACTGACGTCATAATCGAACAGACTTTCTGATGCGCGGCCATATTGGAGGTACGCTGAGTAGTGGCGAGTTGTGATCAGCCGAACAACGTTTTTAACTCAACAAATTTGACGAAAGTATCATGTCTAAGGCTTTTAAAAAGCAGTCCGATGCAGCAAAACAGTATAGGGAAGGTTTAGAAACTGATGAAAAAGAAAGATATGCTAGAAAAATCGAATTAATCGGGGGTCAAGATCCGTACGAAGTGACCGATTTGTCTTCTGACTGGAGCTTTCTACCGAAAGTGGCTTACCCTGATATTGTTAATTATTTATTGTTTACACCAAGTTCATACACTGCCGAAGATCTCAAGTGTTATAAAGGCCTTGAAGCCTACAATCAGATGGTCAGTGGATGGGTCAGGGATGTGCAGTCGAAAGAAATAAATGGAAAATGTCTCCTAAAAGCAAAGGTAAGGTAGGCCAGGCCACTACATATTCACTTTTAGCATTAAGCATTGGAGACAATTAATGCTGTTTTTCGCAAGAAGGGAAATGCAACTTGTCAACTAAGGAGGATGATGAGAATGAATTTATTCTTTTTGCATTTTTTCCTCTTTTGTGAAATACGCTTTAGTACATACTGTAACAATTTGTTTTTTTTTCACAGGTTCTGCACTCCCAGAGACTACGTGAGAAACATTTAGAGCCATGGATAATTTCAGAAAAAGAAGGGAAGATCTTAGCCTGTCATTGTACTTGCATGGCAGGACTGGGTGAGACATGCACCCATGTATCAGCACTACTTTTTGCAATTGAGGCCATGGTAAAGCTACGTGACTCGAGAACAGTGACACAAGAAAAAGCCTACTGGCTTCTTCCAAATTGTATGAAAAATGTGGAGTATAAAGAGTGTAAAGATATTGATTTTTCTTCTGCAAAAGCATTGAAAAAGAAACTTGACCAGAGCATAAGTGAAAGCAGCAGTGGTGCCGGCAATTCAAGAGAGCATGTCATCTCAAAGAAAAGCATCACCGCAAAAACACCATCACCAACAGATAATGAACTAAATGACTTTTTTAAGTCTTTAGACATTGGTGGTGCAAAACCTGGAATTTTTTCACTGGTTGAGCCATATGCAAACAGTTTCATTCCAGAAGCAAAAAGTGCTGCCTTCCTGTTCTTCTGACTGATTTACGAGATGAAGGTGCTTCTTCATTGAATTTTGCAGAACTTTTGAAGCTTTGTCAAGAAGTTAAAAAAAAAATTATCGTAACACAGCAGCAAGCCAAATCAGTTGAAAAAGCAACACAAGATCAAGCAAATTCTAAACTATGGTTTCGTTTTCGTGCAGGACGCATAACTGCTTCAAAAATGAAGTCTATATGCTGCACAGACCCAGCACTGCCTTCACAAAGCCTAATAAAAAGTATCTGTTATCCAGAATCTCAATCTTTTTCATCTGAAGCTACTAGGTGGGGATGTTCACATGAAAAACAAGCTCTAGAAATTTTTCAGGCAAAAATAGTGTTGGTCCATGAAAATGTCCAGATTTTGAACAGTGGCTTATGCATCAACCCATCATTTCCCTATATTGGAGCTTCTCCAGATGCAATAATGTTGTGCGACTGCTGTGGTAAAAGAGCTGTTGAAATAAAGTGCCCTTTTTGTAAGAAGAATGAAGACTTGATAGTCGCAAGTGAAGACAAGAAATTTTATTTGAAAAAAGACAGTAATGGGGATCTAAAGCTTGACCATAATCATGCTTACTACTTCTAAGTTCAGACACAGTTAGGTGTCTGTAGTCTTGACTCTGCTTACTTTGTTGTTTGGACAGAGGAAGACCTAAACCAGGAAGAAATTACATTTGATGAAAAATTCTTGGCAGAAATAACACAGAAGTCAGATCATGTGTTTTTCAGTGCTATTTTGCCTGAACTTGTTGGAAGTTTTTACCCAGTTTGCCAAATATTGAACCAAAGCAAATTCTTCTAGTTTCAAGAACTAATCCTGTGGAAGACAAATACATTGAAAGAAAAGAGGTATGGTGTTACTGTCTAAAAGGTGAGGCTCGAAATATGATTGGGTGTGATAACATTGACTATCAAATAGAATGGTTTATAACTCATGCGTAGGAGTAGCTTGTCCCCAAGAGGAAAATGGTTCTGCCCTGATTGTCGGAAGCTTCGCAGTTCAAGCCAAAGAGAAGGAAAATTGAAAAATAGAAATTCTGACATAATACCACATTATAAATGAAAAGAGTAATTAATGTTCAAGGATTCTTCGTTTCTATTGAAAATCTACAACTGACTCTGAAAGATTAACACAAGCACAACATACAAACACTATTTTATCGATTAATGGCAATACATCGCTTTCTCTTTTCATAAGAAAGTCTATTGGTAATGGACCATTAAGTATGCAATATTTCTGTCTGACACAGCCAATGACACGTTCCACATGAATCCTTACAGATGCTATATGCCTGGTATCTTCCACATCCACTGGACCTAATTGTGATTTTCCTTTAGTAAAGGCAGGTATTTTCACATTGGCCATCATGCACCCAAGAGTATCCCCAATATCAAATCCTCTATCTGCTAGAACCAGATCTCCTGGAAGAATTTTGTCAAGAAATCCACAGTGTTCTGTAACATACTTGTCACTTGCTCTTCCTCCCCAGCTGTTAGATATGTAAGACACTGTCCCTTGTGGGGTAATTCCTATCAAAAACTTGATAGTGTTGTGGTGCTTATAAGAAGACCATGTCTGTGCTCGGGCTTTTAAATTTGATGGTCTGTCAATGAAAATTTCAAAGCAATCAATTATGACTGCATTTTTTCCCAAAGTGCTGTCTAAACTGCATTGGCATTGTCTTCCACAGGGCTTCTCTAGTTGGCCAGATAATAAATGGCTTCATTCTTATAAACATGACATCTATTACATCAGATACGACTCGTGTGACTGTTGACCCTGATACACTGAACAAGTAGCCAAGAAAGGCATTTGAAACATTAAGTCTTAATCTCATCAGAGTAAGAATGAGCATCTGAAAGCCATTGAGAGATTTCTTCACAGGAAAATGTGGATGAAGATATTCATAGAGTGTGAGCATTATGTGCCACGATTGCAATCCTGTGAAAAACAATACCTTTTCATTGTTATCTTTGAATGCTTTGTCATCAAAAGATGCGTTGCTGGCATTCAATTGTTTTTTCAAGTCAATGTTTTCAGCCCTCAGAATCTGTATTTCACTTTCCATTGCACTTATCAGATCTGCAGTCAAATCTGTCTGAACTTCAGTGCCACAGTTAGCATCTTCATGTTCACCACTGTTTCCCACTGAAAGATTCTCCCATTCTAAGGCAGTATCCAAAGCCTTTTTCCTTTGGGAACGATTCTGGCTGCGTTTGAATCTGTCTGTAGCTGATCTTGGATCTTCCATTCTTTCAGACAGGTAGCTTTCGGGCATCAGGTGCAATGAAGGAACCCAATCAGGATCATCTCTCTGATAAAGCTCTGCTTTTTTACCTGTAAAATTTTTTTGAATAGATTAAGGCTTTTTCAGTTTTTCTTATTGTGCACATCCTGCTTTTTAACTAAATGGTAACAGATCATACTGCAAGAGATTAAGACTATTTCAAATAAAGCAAAATACTGTTAAAGCTCTATCAACAAGCCACCCCCCTCTCTCAAGTCTGCATCTCTTCTTGGAAGCCCTCTTCTCCAACTCAAAACTTCAAGGTAGTGTTTCCCCTTAATTGAGCCTGAAGAGCATATTAAAATTGAAATTTTAAAGTTGATGATTACCTGACACAAAATGAACAGAGCAAACCCTGATGTTATCCAAGTTTTTTCCTTTGAAGTCCTGTTTCAAGCATGCAAGCCAAAGCCGCCGTCGCTCCTCACTCAGTTTAAGTGTCTTTTCTCCTTGATTTCGGATTACTTTAGGCAATCTATAAAACTCAAGATGTGACTCTCGATTTTGCCTGTTATGACAACCGTAGACACGACAGTAATTCACCATTTTTGCCAATTAACTTCGGAAATCTACACGCAAGATATGCTACACACTGCTCGTCTGGCCTCCAATGCCTCCAATATGGCCGACGCAAGATTAATGACGTCACGTGAAAACTCTCTATAGAACAATTTTCCACCTTCTGGGTGGCGACCTAACAACCCATCACTATTTGCTTTGATGCGAAGTTGTTGCGTTGACCTTTTCTTTTAGTAACAAAGAACCTCGATCCCATATTTTGCCTCAGTCCCATGATGTGTCTATTTATAGAGATCAGTGAGAAAAGCTTTTGAGCACTCTGGAGTACCGAATAATCTTCCCCCCGCTTGTTAATTTTTTTAAATTTTTCCAACCTCCCTCCTCCCCCGCTCTTATTCCAACCCCCCCCCCTTTTATTAGTTGAACATAATAGTAGTAGGATTGAAATAAAATGCGATGGGATTACGATTTCTTGAAGCCATGTTGACGTCAAATTAACAACATGTTGCTTTTTGCAATTCGTCTTTCCTCTTGTTACTGAATCCTTTTAATAAAATTTTGTTCTATGTTAGTTATTCGATAGTACCTCACGCTACATTTCAGTCATGTTGCTTTTTAGTTGGGCATACCGGATTTTGATGACCCAGGACCCATAAGGAGGACATAGGACCAGGACCCATAAGGAGGACCCAGGACCAGGGTCCATAAGGAGGAGCCAGAACCAGGACCCATAAGGAGGAAGCATTAAGAGAACTTTTGGAATGTAGTTTGTGCACTGTTTTCTTTACCCGTTTGTCTTGGTGAAGGATCTGATCTAAATTAGATAGGCACGTGCTTGTAAATTGCTCTCGTGTATATCCGACATGCAAATTATTACAAGGAAGATTGTACTGTCCTATCAGTATTATAAGTGATCCTTTATGATGCAAACATTGGCACAACCATCAAACGAACGAGATACGAATTGATAAATAAAGCCACTCAATTAAACGTTTCTTAATTTTTTAAAAACAAAACATAACAGTAACATTGACAAAACAAAATTAACATAAACGGTCTTCTTGATCGAAAGAAGGTCGGCCTATTTTCTCTGCCCTTATTCAACTGGACCAAATCTAGTGAATTCTATATTCAATTTGATGACGAAGTCGTAGATGGACTGGCAGCAAATGTGGACAAATACACTTTTTTTTCAATAAGCAACTTAACTTTGGTCCAACCCTCAAGAGTTGCTTAACATATCTAGGATTTCAGCCGTCACAGAATGCCTGGTACCCCCTAAAACCTCTCATTTTGGCTCTTTTCTGGCTTCTCAATGTAACTGACAAGTTTGCAAGGATGTACAGTATAAAGAAAGCTATTTCAACAGAAATTTTAGCACAATCTCAGCCCTGGTTGCTTATTGAACAGTTGCTTATTAAAAAAAACGTGTAGCTGATAGCTCGTCTGGAACCATAACCATGCTCGGTGAATATATGCAGTTACAGAACAAAATACACGCAAAAATTCCGGTATGCCTATTAGTTGTACGATTCGGCTAAACAAAAGTCGATTGATACAAGAATCGATGAATACGTCAAATTAAACATGTGAATGAATTGTATCTCAGAAAAGTCTCCACTTTATTAAAGGACAGTTAAAAAATTCAACCCGGCATTGAAGGGCGTAACAGGACAGCATGCTCAATTACAGCCTCGTTATCATGTTAATTCTAATGTATGGACTTTCTCTCTTCTACATCGTTCTTCATACTTTAGTTCGCAGCGAGATGGCTAGCTCACTGTCTTATTACATTAGGGATCGTTTTAGGTCATAGAATTTAGGCCTCAATTTCTAGGATTTGTCGTTTTTTGCTTTTTTTTATAAAAAGAAAACATCTAGGTAAATTTACGTGCCCTTAGGTAATATTGGTCTCTCCGTACGTATTATCAATAGTTTTTCCGCTAACAAAATAGTGGTGCCGCACGTAATTAACACTCGCATTCTACGTTGAATACGTTTTGTGTCAAATCAACGCCCTTCATTAAGCATTTTTAGAACTTTTCCTCTCAAAGAAACAATAGTTTACGTCGTACTTTTTGAAGTTAAAAAAAAAATAGACATTATCATTCATGTATGTACATTATAATCATAATTACTCTTGTAACGTTGTACTTAGAAAAAGATTCTTCAACCAGTTTCAACATTTTTTTGCAAGAAGGGGTAGACTGCAAAACGACAGCATGCTCAATTACAGCCTCGTTATCATGTTAATTCTAATGTATGGACTTTCTCTCTTTCTTTCGTTCCTTTGTTCTCTCTGTAATTATTTCCTTTAGTAAATGTATTTAAATTGTAAGTAGTGTAAATTCTTTAGTCAGTCTGAATCATGATAATGTCACCAACTTTCGTATTCCTGGCTCCGTGTCTTCACACGTAAAAGTACTGTAACACAGATCCCTGTTACAAGGGTACCAGGGCTAGTTGATAATAAGAGTTATATTGCAGTGTCAGATATTAATTTTAAACAATTTAGCTTCAAAATTGAAGCTCATATTTTGGCGCTAATTGCGTGCCATAGACATGAAAAGCAATATCTTATTGAGCAAAATGCGCGGCAAACAAGGTTGCAAAACTGCGGCCCGGCGATTCAACACATGCAATGGGAGGAAAACATGGCATGTGAATTCGTTGTTGTTTCTCTTTGAAACTTATCCTTCGCCCTTCACTTGAGCATTCGTGAGGGCCGATGATTGCTAATAGCCGACAATTTTCATGTATCTGTAACCTTTGAACAGATTTTGTGCCAATCTGCCAAGATTGGTTGGGTATGCTATGTTAACATGTTAATGTCTGTAGTGTTCTTGTTTGATCAACAGTTTACTTAGTTTTTGCTCGAGTAAAGAGGTAATTGGGAAAGATTTCAAGACTTGCATTAACTAACAGACAAGTAAATAGATATAATCCAAAAACCAGCTGTCTATATTCCATCATTGCGTACTGCGATCCTGCGTGAAGGGGAATCATTTTTATTGTCATATTAGAGAAGTGTATTGACCAGGACTGAGGACATTTTGAACACATCACTTGACTGAAAGAATGAGTTATTGATTTTTCTGTTTTTTTTTTGCAGTGGCGTAGCTTAAAGGGGGCGGAGGGGGCGACAGCCCTCCACCAGGCTTTTAGAAACGCTTGTCGGAAATTCGTCGTGAAAATTGAATATATTACATGATCGGAATGTAAGGTAGCTGGGAAAATTGGATCTTTACCTCGCATTTTATTGGCTACTTTCTTATATGATTGGATTTCCTTGTTAAGTGATTTCCCGTGAGCATGGGCTGCATTTTACAAGCATGTTTGTTAAGATAAGCTACAATCTTGGACAAAATATATTGACCCAACCGGAAGATTCCGAGTAATACTAGCTGTTCCTTAACTTTAGCTTCGCTAATCAATCATTCACTCCCCCTCCCCTCGGATCAATGTGAGTAAAAATGAAAACAATTCCACACCATTTGATCAACATTGAATGAGGAGAACAAAAAAATTGATGAAAAACTTCACTTTGTCTCATAATTTTTGTCCAAGATTGTAGTGTGGGTATAATCCAATCTTTGAGGGAAAATGTTTTAGTAAGGTATTAATGCATGAGAATTCTGCGAAGGTGAAGCTTTGCCATCCGATCATGAAGATCTCCTTTTCTTTTTAATAAAGCATTCATTGTTGGATCAGTTTGAGAGCATCGTTGAATTACTGCGAAATTCCTTAACTTTGTCTGTGTCATCTGTAACTGACAGGAGAGCTTTCAGCTGCTTAAAACGTCTCAAGACACTTGCGAAATACAATATGTGAACGTCGTCTTTCAGATCTTGCAACCGTTTCAATCAATAGAGAATTGTGTGTTAAAATTTTCGGCGCTTAATTATTAAGATCATATTTTTGAAATAATTCTGTATTGACAAGACAACTTTTTGGCCTATTACAATATTCCTTGAAATAATGTTTGAATTTTAATTAATAAATTTGTTATCAATAGCTAATAACAAATCTTTAGGCGCAGCCTTTATCTTCTCAGGATGTGTGGGAATAAAAAAATTGTTGGAATCGTGAAGGGTTTTGCCCCCTCACTGAAAATTCGCAGCTACGCCACTGTTTTGTTGCGTAAGGATATAAAGTTGCACATTTTGTTGCAGTACGTTTTTGGATTGCAAGTTTTAAAGTCAATTTATTCAGAGATACTAGCCCAGTTCACCATGATATTTACAAGAAACATCTCACTTGAGTTAAATATCATGTGGTATTAATTTCATGAAATTCCAACTTAAGAATAAATTATTTATAAACTATTTAGCTAGGGCAATTGACTATGGCTAGGGGGTCCCTTTTTTGGGCCACCCTGTATATTATGGTGGCCCAGTGTCATCATTCAAAATTACATGAATTATTTTGCATTAATTTTGTTTTTATGGATTGTTTTTTTTTACTTTTTCACAACAAAATACTTAAAAAAAACTTTTATCACGTAAGAACATGTCCGGTCTCAGAGGAAAATGCGAAAAAAATATGTTTCTGGAAACTTTATCTCATGTTAACAAAACAGAACTATGCAATTTTTAAATATAGGTTTGTAGAAGATATGCAAAACTGTTATTCATACATAGTTCATAGAAGCAATTTATTGAATGAATACAAAATACAAAATATAACACAACTTAGAACACAACGCCCTCAAAATATTCAGAAAATAATTAAATGAAGCCACGGTATCTGGTTGTGGTTCTTATTAAAATAAGTGTAAATATGTATGACGCCATAGTCTTATAGTTAACAATTAGAAAAGTGTAGAGAAGTTATATAAAAGCTCTTGGATGGATTCATCGATTAGTTTACCTGACAGTTTGAGTCAAGATTTCAAGTCGCAGAGCAGCGAGCTCTCTGGTGACTTTTTTAGGAAAAAAATGAATGCTGCACTTGTGTATTGCGCAGGAAAAACGCAGAGCAAGCAAGGCTTCCCAGAGCAGATGGCCTAGGGTTTCCATATAAGTAGCAAGCTCAAAAACAAAATAATGTTAAAATCATGTGAAAAAAATCAAATCTTACCACTTTACCCAAAAATATATGGCACATATTTAGATAGTCAAATTTGAATGCGTGTTAATTTGAATTGTCAAAAAAGAATAAAGTCCGGAAATTTGTCTGAAAACATAGAGCAAATAGGTAAAGTGCGCATTGGGGAAAAGCGCATTGGTAGAGAGAGCATAAAATAAAAGTTAGGGTATTAGCACTGACTTAGCGAGGACAGATTCTCCTTAAAGCTACAAGTTTTTTTTATAAGGAACCTTGAGGCTGGAGTTCCTTAATTTTTCAACAAAATGAGGCTGAAAGTTCCTTATACTGTTCCTTATCGTGGGATATGTATAAATACTAATTTTTACAGCAAATTCATAGAAACTATTCTTCATTTTTAACTTTAAGTATAAATGGAGCCTTTTGGGGGAAGAACGATGTGAAATATATTGTACTTCTGTTCCGTTTTCGTACAAACCGTCTTGTTCTTTATAAAAGAGTTTCTTAGTTTTTCATCCGAGCCTCGACAGTTCCTTAAAGTTCCTTAATCTTTTGGGAATTTTCAGCCTCGAGTTCCTTATAAAGGTGTTCCTTATAAAAAAACGTGTACAGCTTAAACCAAACACAACACAGGCCCAACAGCTTACACCTGGGGGGGGGTAACTTCAATAGAGCAGTGACAGGGGTGTGCCACTTTCGTAAGAAAAATCAGACCCCAAAATTTATGAAAATTCTAAATAGTATACCCCAAAGTTCACAAAGAAATATGAATATTATACATAGAAATACTCAAAAGTCATTTTTTTAGAATTATACAGCTGAAATTTATTTGACAGTTATTGTGACTTTATCAAAATTGATCATCTTAGCAATAATGATAACCCCAAGTTTGTAATTTAAGCAAATTTGACACCCCAAAATTTATTTTCCACCTTTAAAAAGATACCTCAAAAAATGGCACATCCCGTACCCTTACATATGGGAGTTACCCCCCCCCCCCCCGGGGAGCTTACATTTCTTCGGAATTTATTTCCGAACGTGATAACTAACTGAAAACGAGCACAGTAAGTAGTTTATTCGAAACTTTCTACCATTTTACAGGGCAAAAATTGAACCACCTTTTCTCCTTAGATTAAACGAATGCAAAGAAGAATGATATGGGATGGTTGAAGCAGAAAGGCCAAACAATGGTGCAAGACAAGGAAATTAATATCTACCCTTACCGTTCTGTTGATCGACATTTCAGACGACATCCAGGTTAGCCAACTTTAGAATCTTAAATGAATTTAAAGAAGGATGAGACTGTGAGATGATCGATTGAAAGTCGAAAGTGAAAGTACAGGTAAACAAAAAATCGATTTACCAGTCAATAACAAAATTCCTTGGTATTTCAAAGTTGTTTGCATCAAGGCTATCTTTAAAACACGGAATCCAAAATACGGAATACGGAATGCGAAAAGCGGAATACTGAATATGGAATGCGCAATACGGAATGCGGAATGCGGAATACAGAATACGGAATGCGGAATACGGAATGCAGAATGCGGAATACGGAATTCGGAATACGGGATACCCTCTTTTTAAATTAATAGGTCTGGAATGATAGGTTTATAAGACAGGAAAAGCAGACATATAGACAATATTGTATGGTGTTTTAAATTATCATGTTAAATCAACAGAACAGAACGTCGAGTTCAACAAAACATAGTTTTGAATATGACAAACTAACACATAGCGATTGTATAATACAAGAATTCCACTTTCAATATCAGAAATGTGACATATTAACATTTTGACAGTCATCACTACACTACAAGTCTTTACATATGGTTAGTTTGGTGGTTGACGTAGGTGGGGACGGGAGTTGGGGATGTAGCCCCCGGCTTGTCAAATTTAGGAAAAAACTCCAACAACTAATCCCTATAAAATTCTTAACATTCATCCTAGACCGAGTTGATCTAGTCTAAAACACCACACCAATGGGAACACCGATGAACACCAGTGAGCACCGATGAACACCAATGGAACACCGATGAAACACGAATGAACACCGATGAACACCAATGGAACACCGATGAAACACGAACGACCACCGATGAACACCAATGGAACACCGATGAACACCAATGAACACCAATGGAACACCAATGAACACCAATGGAACACCGATGAACACCAATGAACACCGATGAACACCAATGGAACACCGATGAACACCGGTGAACACCGATGAACACCGATGAACACCGATGGAACACGAATGAACACCGATGAACACCAATTGAACAACAATGAAAAAATGAATTTAGTTGAAAAAACACTTTATGAATAGGATCAAGATAGGCATATCTTCCTTGGGGAAGATAAGCGAGTGTCAGACAAAAATTATGCTTCATTACTAACCTGCGGGTTGGGGGTCTGTAGCCCCTGAAAAAGAAAATTTTCATTCTAAGATTTCGAAAATAAATAAAATTTAAAAAGAACCCCGATGTGCAGCAAGTTTGAATTGATGTCTTTTTCCTGGCCTTTTCCTACAAAATATGGGAGTCAAAGGTTGTTAAAACCCTGTTCCCTTCCCTACAGGCATCAGTTCGCTGTTGGATATCTGAAATCAGCAAATTCTTTTAACAGTAATATTTGTATTTTTAGCTTTTTAGCTGTTGAAATGAGTACCCGCACCATGCTTTATGATACTTTTCTATAACGGAACAAAACTTTGGCAATCTCTAATTCTATACTATGACGTCATTATAAGTTGCTCTTATCATTTTATTATACAGGCATTTCCGAGGTGTTCTTAAAAACTTTGTTAATCCTAATCCCAGCGGGCTTTTTTTTAACTCAAATAGCCAGGGGGGTGTTTTCCACCCTCTCCAGGAAATTTCTTACCTGGTGCAGGTATGGGCAAATGTATTAGGATTAATGTTGGTAAAACGGCGTCTCCCACTTCTACTATGATGTCATTATGACATCATAATCAAAAACATGCTATCAACGTGGGTGAAAAATCCACCTTAATATCAATAAAAATCCAGAAATGCCTTTACATTTTGTTGCTAGTAACTATTTTCTATTACCTTGAAAAGAATCAGTCAATTCTGATAAGATTTACTGGAAAAAATTGGCATTTATATGTGGTTTTTGTAGGACTGCTTTCCATATAAGGCACGTGACCCATTGTTATTATTATGGGAGTTTTTTTGTATCACATTGTAGCTTATACATATAGGCTTAACGTCAGCCTGGTTTGGAAGCTTACATCCATCACGCAAAAAAACAGTTACAAGAAAACCTTGATGGGGTGGATTCCAACCCCCCGGTAGGATTAGGATTTAACAAATTTTGTTGGGCAACATAGTGTTAAAACGACACCAAAGTTTCGGGTGTGCGTTTTACAGGCTGCACGTGTTCGTAGATGAAACGCAAGGAATATAATGTTTTCTCCGATTTTCTTCTGATTAACTAAAACAAAACAAACTCTAATAGAAATAACAGCAGTCTCCTTAAAACAGTAATGATCCTTCGATTCGATTCAATTAAACAGCAACAATAAAAACAGAAACGTCAGAAACAGTTCAACTCTAAGATCAGCAGTAAACGTCAACATAAAAACAGCTCTTTCTCTATATCTTCAACAACCAAGGATTTCACAACCGAACACGACCAATTCACTTAGCGACTCTCCTTTAACAACGTGGTACGATAGATAAATACATTACATATTCTTGAAAACAAACAGAATTAAAGTGACAAAAGATAGCTATTGACAACCGGACAAGGGATTGTCAACTATAGTGCTAAATACAACACTTGAAGGAACAACAGGAAACATCACGTCACGATAACAAAACATCACAAACACTGAAAATATCACGAAAATAAACTAGAAAACTAATCGTTTAACAATTGACAAAACTATTGTCCGCCCCCTGACACCCAGACATGTACATACCTAATTGAGAATAGTTGCGTAGACATCTGCAGCTTCAAAATGAAAAACTCTTGATTATGGATTATGAAATTACTAAAAGACCTAAGAGCCCCTTCACATGCGAAATTTCGAAGCGCTTTGAAA
Organism: Chrysaora quinquecirrha; assembly: GCA_014526335.1. Taxonomy (NCBI): domain Eukaryota; kingdom Metazoa; phylum Cnidaria; class Scyphozoa; order Semaeostomeae; family Pelagiidae; genus Chrysaora; species Chrysaora quinquecirrha. The sequence continues at coordinate 5,288,452 of JACTAT010000016.1, read as the reverse complement.
CTCACGGCGCCGTGAGTTCAGTTCGGTGCCTGGTCTGAGCCTTTAGAGTGTTCACATGGATAAGGGTGAACTGAAACTCAAAGCGCTCTGAACTCAGTTCGGGTTTTCAAAGCGCTTTGAAATTTCAAAGCGCTTTGAAAATCTCATGTGAACAGAAATTTCTTCAAAGCGGAGCGAAATGAGAAAAGAGCATTGCACCACGGGATTGAACTGACTAATTTTTGGCGCCATAAAAACAAAGGTACACAGAGAGACCAAGAGAGACGAAACAGAATTAGTCACATGACAATCACTTCTCACAGGTACAGAAGGAAATGAAAACCCTTGGATTGAGAAAAAAGTAAGAGAATACCTTTTTAGAATTAAGCCTTTAATCTTTAACTAATCTTAAACTATAGGGTAAATCAACTGTAAAAACAGAACAAAATGGAAGCTGCAGAGTCAAAGACATCATAGTCAAGAGCAATTTAATTACAGAAATGATTATTAGTCTTTGCCGAAAATCGTCTTCACCAGCCGCCATTTTTGTTTATATTCGAAAGAAATGTTAGGCGCGAAAACCTTGCAATTAGCATGCGGCGATATTCTCAAAGCGCTTTGAGATATTCATGTGAACAGACTGCAAATCCAAGGCACCGAACTGAACTCACGGCGCCGCGAGTTTCAAAGCGCTTCGAAATTTCGCATGTGAAGGGGCTCTAAAATTCTAAATTATTTCATGTTTTTCTGAACCCAACAGAAAAATCGATGTTTCCATTTCGTTTTATTATTACAAATGAATTTTGAGAAATTTTAATAGATGTTCTATGCCCTTGTCTGTTGCAATAAAATCATTCCTCAGTTCAAAGCATCGACGGTAAAAGTGAGAATTTTGTCTAAAATTAACTTTTTCATTGGTGTTCATTGATGTTCATTGGTGTTCATCGGTATTCATCGGTGTTCCATTGGTGTTCATTCGTGTTCCATTTCCATCGCATCGGTGTTCCATTGGTGTTCATTGGTGTTCATTAGTGTTCATCGGTGTTCCATTGGTGTTCATCGGTGTTCATTCGTGTTCCATCGCATCGGTGTTCCATTGGTGTTCATTGGCGTTCGTCGGTGTTCCATTGGTGTTCATCAGTGTTCATTGGTGTTCATCGGTGTTCATCGGTGTTCATTTGTATTCCCAATGGTGCGGTGTTTTAGACTAGACAAGACCAAGTTGCCTTATTAACCCTAATCCAAATGGGGGGAGGTGTTTTCCAGTCACCTCGAGGTTTATTGTTTATCACCATTTCAGCTTGATAGCTAAAGAGCTTAAACCAACCCGACTTTTCATATTTATGTATTACCCAAATTTTTGCAAAAAATTTTGGTAATTTATTGGTAAATAGTCACGTGACATGACCACATTTGGACTTCAGTCAGCAAAGTGGACACTTGTTCTCTAAAATACATAACGAGGTTATTGTGATGGGAAATGAATGATATTCGCATATCTTTTTGAGTTTGATATTAGATTTCAAAACCTGTAATCTATTTTACATTTGATGACGTCAGAATTAAATGCTTGTCAGGATGTCATTAATGACATCACTCTTGAGATATTTTAAGAAAAGTTTAAAAATGTCAATTTTTGAATTTCCAAACTTTAGAGTCCTACAAACATGCCTTGGTTGGCATGCCTATTGCAATAAAGGCATTTGAAATTACTTTTTAGAAACACCTCGATTCGTAAATCTACAAAATTTTCCTTTCACGTTAAAAATCTTCAAGCCTAAAACAAGACAAACTCTCAGATGGCATTATGTAGCGATAATTGGCTCTTTCCGAGTAAATAGACGTTTAAAACCGCCTTTCGGGGACTTTATGAACAATTTTGACGCAAAAATCCTTCAGGTTCGCAATATTTTATTGTTTTGCATTTTGTGACGTCATTGTGACGTCACAATAGAAGATGGCACCGGCACAACCAATGTATATGTTGGTTTTGTGATGCTCTACCCTGACCCCAAGTTTCATAGCTCTGCTTTATCTCAAAGGCATTTTACACAGTGGGGGGCTTTGTTGTCAGGTGATTCCGGGGTGCCCCTTCCAGAGTGATATTTGTAAAACCCACAATAATATTTATTTCAATTCAATTAAATATATTCAACGTCCTGCCAAGGGTATAGTAGTTTACAATATACATATAATATCATTACTAATATTTATATGTTGTTGATACACTACATTTACAAAAATAGACTAATTTAATTTCTAGCATATTGAAATCTGGAACTACAGTAATCTTTTTTCAAATAAATGCTAATAATATTGATCTGTTTGTTCTGATTAAAACAATCGTTTTACGTTTACAACTATAATCTCTATCATAACTTTGAATAAATTACTCGATCTAAAAATTTCGAGCTCGACTTAGCTCTTTTGAGCCTTTTTCATTCGTGCTTGCTCACTGTCAAATATGACTTTAGCAAATGTTTTCAATTTCATACTATCGTTTGATTTCAATGTCCATTTTAATATTTCTAAATTATCTTTTTCTGTATCTTTGTTTCCCCTACCAACTTCTGCGTCTATTTTCTTAAAACACTGAAATTTTAAGGATTCATTAAATTCACAGTTAAAGATAAAATGTAATTCATCGTCTATTTTTTATCCCTTATTTGTACAGAAATCACAGAATCTCAATTCTCTATCTAATTTGCCATTTTTTGTGGCATATCTACCTGTTTCAATTTTAAGTTTATGTGCACTGATTAATAAGCGTGTCAGGGCTGATCTATGTTGTCGACAGTTAACTAAAGTTAGATAATTTTCTAATTTCTTATTTTCTAATATGAATACAACAACGTTTGCTGAATTTTTTTATCAGGGGTCAACACAGAGTCCACCTAGTATGAGAGTAAATTTCCTGATGGAACAGCATTTTGCGATAACGATAGGATACGGAAAAAATATAGTATAGTAAATAGTATAATATCCCTATTCTTGAAGCAACAACGCCCCTGTCAGATGTCCTGATTTCAAATACGACTACCAAATCATGACTATAGCAAATTAAACTAAACTAAATCATGTAAGACTGTGTAAAATGTCACAAGCTGAGTTTCAGTAAACTTGGCCAATATAATGAACCCACCTTAATGGCCCCACCTTAATAGTCCCACCTTAATGGTCCCACCTTAATGGTCTCTCTTTTATGGTCTTGAGTCCCGGGTCCCATGGTCCAACCTTAATGGTCCCGGTTCGCATGGTCCCACCTTTATGGCACCACCTTAATTGTCCCACCTTAATGGACCCGGGTCACCTGCCGGGCCCGGATCCCACTTTCGGTATGCTTTCCACGTTGTGCTGTAACCTATCTTATAGTCTTATAGCAATAGATCACTACGATAGAGTTAAAATTTTTCGAAATCACTAGATGTCAATTTTTCAATTTGAACTTCTATGACTTTTTCAATATCTATTTAGGCCAATTACCTGATATGAAAAGTTCGAATAATTGTACGGTTTTGCATAAATAATGCATTAATCAAATCGAAGATATTAATATTCGTTATGTTTACAGTGTGTTTTTCGCTGTTCATTTATTAATATTTTGTAGTAACTTAAAAGATCACTCTGCTGATCAGCCGTACAGTATGTCAACAGAACCTTATGTATTTAATTGAAAATTGTATATAAGAAGCTAAAGCTCGAGATTTCTGTGTGACTTCTAGGTTCGAGCACTTCGAATACTCTAAATCCCCTGGTATTCCAAGATATTTCCACTTGATTTCCCCGAAATTCCCCGAGATTCCCCGCGATTCCCCGCTATTCCCCGTGATTCCCCGCGATTACAAATGATTCCCCGTGATTCCCCGCGATTCCCCGAGATTCCCCGCGATTCCCTGCCATATCCCATGATTCTCCGCGATTCCCATGATTCCCCGTGATTTCCCGAGATTCCCCGTGATTCCCGGCGATTCCCTGAGATTCTCTGAGATTCCCCGCAATTTTCCCCGTTCTTGTTTTTAGTAATAGCCGAATCTGTTTACGTTCTGTTTACGTCATGATTTAATTTCTTTTTATAAAATTAGTTTCGTTTGTTTATCATGGATGGTCTGTAAAGTTAATTGTTGAGAATGCTCTGATTAAATTCATTTCAAAACTGCGGTTTCCTACAAATGTTCCCAACTCTGTTGTATTTATCGACTGTATATGGCCACAAAATTGTTCATCTTGAAACAAAATTGCTTGTAATGACAACGTACAGTGTAGTTTGGAACGTTTAACCAGACAGCAGACGTTCGAGGATGGAATAAATTTGAATACATGAACTTCAATATAAGAATACGATAGATATATACCCAAAACGATAAAAGATTAAAACGATAGCGACTCGATGCAACGATACAGTAAACATACGATTTTCTAACTTGAAGTGATTTAAACAACTGATTCTGATTGAGCCTTCTACGAAGCGATAATTTCGGCTTTTTTTCCAGCGATGCGAAATGACGACTGATAACCTATTACTTTTCTTTCGCAAGCGTTACTAACACTATCATTATTAAATCAATGAAGAGAAGCGATTCAAATTACAACACACCAGTCCAACACACTGCCAGAATGCCCCAGGAAAAATGAGAGTCAGAAATATCAGGCCTAGGAAGGTTAGCGTGGATGAATCTTGTTTGACAAGCACGTTCAAAAGTTCCCTTTCTACAGTTCATGTTAAGTTTCAATAATAAGAACAGCCAGCGTTATCCTTTCTCTGGCCTTGCAAATCCTTCAAAATATTCGTCAGCAAAGAAAAAAGTGTAACAAAAAATATAAGAAACAGACCTTAGAATCTGAGTGCGAAATCAGGATCGATTGTTCACAAACGTTTTGGGAACAAATTTTTGTCCAGCCATCTAAGGGGCGTTTCCATAATGCGCAAAGGACACAATCGTATGAAATATCCGTTGGGGTAAGGCTTCAAGACCCCCTATTCGTGTTCATTATATGCGAAGGATGAGCACATTATGTGGGGATGCGATGTCACGGACACAGGCATAGAGAGAGAGAGAGAGAGAGAGAGAGAGAGAGAGAGAGAGAGAGAGAGAGAGAGAGAGAGAGAGAGAGAGAGAGAGAGACCTAAGACGCTCTTTTTTGCCAAAATGTAACAATAGATTAACTTTGAAGTCGCCGTAAGTGTCGGCATTAATGATATCATTAGCAAAAAGCAATTTCTACTGTGGCGCACTGGTCTAAACCACCGCTTTCTTGAACTAGAGGTCTGGAGTTCGATCCCCGTTTCACGGCACTCTCAATATTTTTATGATCGTTTGGTTTTCATTTTCTTGTTTTCATACTCGAATCATTGATCGTAACAACTCTATCCGTTTATGTCCTTCAATGAAGTTTTTCATTTTTTAGTCTTCAATTTCAATAGTTTCGTTTACTTTTATTTGCTTTCGCGGTCCGCAGGTGCATAAAAGCAAATGAGTACCATGAAAAGAATACATATGGATTATATTAGTATTGATTTACTGGAGATCTGTCCCTCAAATTTGAATAAAAATTTTTCAGGCTGATCTAGTTATGACTATAGAATACTATTTTAAATACAGTGATTTATCCTGGGTGTCAGACTCTCGAAATTAAAACATATGGGCCCTATGGGCATGTTCGAAGAACGACTCTGGTTAATGATGGCTATTTCGGTCAAATGATGAAAGAGGTTTGTCGCTGTGCACAAGGACGATAATGATTATGTGGATAATAATGGCTTTCATGATTATTATGACGATAATAATCATGACGATCATGACGCTAGTTGTGGAGGTGGTTATCTAAGTCTATTCCTATTCCTTGGACCTAACTACAACAGGAATAAGATTGATGAGGGTAATGATGATGATTGGTAATGATGATGATGATGATACTGATGATGACGATGGTGGTGGTAGTGATGGTGGTAGGGGTGGTTGTGGTGGTATGGTGTTGGTGGTGATGCGATTTCTTCGAACTTTGTCAAGCCTTCCATGATGTGGACGATGACGATGACGATGATGATGAGGATGTTGATGATGATGATGATGGTGGTGGTGGTGATGATGATGATGGTGATGATGAGGACGTTGATTCATAATGATGATAATGCTGTTGATGGCTCTTCTTCAGCGTGGTTTTGTGTTTCGGATAAAAACCTGTTGCACAGATGGCGTGTGAATAGATATTCCTCATTTAATTAATATGATATTCTGTTTGTTACAATAACTAAAAATCGAGTAACAGTACATTCTTACAGTCAATAGCAATAAGATAAGCTAAATTATAATAAGAAGCAAATACAAAAATTTAAATATTTTGATGAATTGTTCATAAAACATTCAGCTGTATTTTTCATTGAAGATGAATTAGTTAGTTAGTCCGTTACTTAGATGAGCACACAGAGTTGCTGTCTTCGCAAGGTATGGGTTTCTGTTCAAAGCACAATGGATCCTCTGAATAGCGTAGCACTAATGTCAGTCCTTCCTTTCGATGTGATCACACGTCGTGATTTCTTTTGTCTGGCATTAGAGAGAGTTGGCGTGGCGAACATTTTTATTTTTCGTGGCAGGTTTGACCTTAGTGGGAATCAAACTTGCAATCATAGATTGCGAGTCCGAGTCGCTCAGCTATTGGCCATTCTCACCACAATTTGCTGATTCAGATACAGTGTAGTAGTCAAAACATGATTGTGATAAAAACAGTAACTTGGATATGATTGAATTCGTTGCTTCTGTTTTCAGCTAATTTATTGCTTGGCTTCCACCTGTTTACAACAGGGATGTACGCGTAACCTGGCTATCTGAGGAATGTAAACATCGATGAATAGTTGATGTGCACTTTGGTACAGCGACGTTGCAATATTTGTCATAATGTTTTGGTCTTTACTCTTGAACTTTGAGTGCGAGTAAAATTTTATGCTGCATTTTGATTATGGAGCTATTTTTTCGTAAGAGTTTCAATATTACAATTTGTAAACGTCATTCGCCATGCTTGGCTCTAGACACTGGTGTTGCTAATGAAAATGATTCTCCTTGGTACGTCAATGATTCACTAAGGACTGATCGGAAGAAAATACGTTGGTGATATCTCCAATTCCCAGTTTTACGGGTTTTACTATTGTCTTTATGGAAACCCTGGAAAACTGAAAAAAAATTATTTATCAAGTTAAAGAAAAAAACTTAAAAGCAAAATTTTTACATATTCAATGAATAAGAAAAAAATATGAGATATAAATTGACGGATGGACTTGGCCAAGTCATATTTTATAAAACGAAAGTGTTTTCGTTTTATAAAAGACGACTTGGGAAAGTCGAATTATGGGAGCAAAAGTGAATTACCTTGCGAATTATTACAATTTCCATGATTTGACGGATTTCGTCTCGCCAAATAATGACCATTTCTTCTTAGTATTTTTTTAGATATTTTGAATTTTTATGTACGATTTACATTAGTTCCTCACATGAGTAAGTTGATAAGTGACGAATAGTTGTATCATAGTCAATAGTTGTATCATGGTTGTATCATGTTGTAGAATGTATAGAATGATCAGTGTATCATTTTCTGCGCAGTTAGTCAAAAGAAATATTTTGGATTTGAATGGTCTTCAAGTATTAATTATGATTTTGCATTATTAGCATCAAAGAACTTCAGTTGTACCATATGGTATATTTTGTACCATTTATTTATTGATTTTTGATGCAAGTGAACAGAGGCTTGTGATCGCTATAATATGATTCTAGGACTCCTGAGCATGTGACCAAGTAAGGAAAATTGGTGTATATGTGATCAATTTGGCTCCTGTAGTCTGTAGTGTATTGTGTGATCAATTGGGTATAACCTTTATCTTGTATTATGTTTGCCGTTAACTGACGATTTTCCAAAGATTCGTTCGATAAGTCGACATTGAATTCTCCGAGAATGATAATAGGATCAGCAAGCTGTTGATTCAAATATATCTCATGCAAATGATCAAGCGCTTGCAAAAGGTCAGCTAATGTTGTGCGAAGAGGTGAGCGATATATTGCAATAATATGTATATTGATAAGAGATTTTTGAATTGTGGTGATTGTGATTTCAACATTAAAACAGCTCGCATTAAAAGGAAATGTTATGCAGTTAATATTTCTTCGCAAATAAAGAGCTGTTCCATAAGGTGGTCTGCGAATATTTTCAGATATGAAATCATTTCTATACAAGTCAAAGTTATCTAATGCATATTCATTAGAGGAATCATTAGGAATAAGTGCAGCTTCAACAAATGCTAAGATATCAGCAGTTTTGAAATTGTAATCTGCAGCTATATCTTTTATGTGCATATGAAGAGAGCGTACATTGTGGAAAATGATTTTTAAAGTATCTTTTAATGTTTTTTCATAGAGAGAATTAAGGCAGATTTGTATTTTTGCATCAGTTCTCAATCTTCGCATTTCATTTTTTACTTTCTGACTGGCTGCTATTTTCTGCTGTATAAGTTGCCAATTTTGTGACTCTACTTAGGCCAACGTAATGCGCATGTTCTCTTGTTGAAGAGGGAAAATCAACCACAGTTGTTTTATTGTGTCACCTTGGCAACGATGAATTGTTTTTGCTGCTGCTGGTCTCAATGGGAATTGCTTTCTCAACACGTATACTTGTGCTCTGTTGGAATTGTTGAAATGTCTAGAAATTTCAAGAATAGGTGTCCAGGTCTTGTCAATTTGCTCATGATAAAGATATTGGTTTTCTGTTCGACGATTCTTGCCAATTTGTTCATCATCAAATAATACCCATATTACCTTCGGTCTGGTGGATGGTGGATCATGGTAATCAAATGCTTTGATACTACATTCTACACCATTAGTCATACAATGGTTTACAGCAATATTCGTTGTCAAATCATATTTCTATGTAAGGTTGGTACCTGGCCTAAGGTACCGAAACGCATGCAGTTAGGCTCATATCGCATGAGCACAAATTCGTATTCGGCCTATATGGCATTTGAGAATGGGGCGGCTGGTGAAATTATTCATATAGGCCGAATACGAATTTGTGCTCATGCGATATGAGCCTAACTGCATGCGTTTCGGTACCTTAGGCCAGGTACCAACCTTACATATGAGTGTGATACGAGTCTAAAACTCGCGCAGTTACTCACCAATCAGCCCAGCTCCGGTGATCATGTGATTAGCACTTGTGCTTCTCACGCAATAAACCCCGGTTCGATTTTTACACATGTCACTGATGAGCTCCAATAAGAGCGAAACGCGTCTGTCATTATTATTTTCTTACTAAGAAAGCTCTGTGGTCAATAGTGGAAGTATTAATAAATTGAAATTCACGCGAAGCTCTTCGTAAAGGCATTTGAAGTACTAAATATATAGCTTCTTGTGCGCTGATTTCAACTGCATTAAGAAATTTGTTAACAATATGTCTAATTTGATCTTTTATGCTCTTGTTGCCAGATTTTGCTTCTTTGCAGGCTTTTTCGAGTAATTTGCTCATACCGCGTTGTCCTTTCATAATGTATGATAAGATATATACAGCATATGCATATGGATCAAGAATGAATTGAATGTCCATGTTAGCTCTCCAGGCATTCAACAAATGCTTGTTGTAATTGTTGACTCTAATAGAAGATGGGCATCTTTTTAGAAATATTGTTGGTCTTTTTACTTTCAATCTAATAGCTTCAACATAGTACTCGAAAGACATGCCAATTCTTTGCAAAAATTCATCAAATGTGATATCTTCCCCAAGTTTCATTTGATCTAGCTGGTTATTTATTTTCTTTAAGTTATTTTGTATCATTTCTAAGTATGTAGAATCAATATTCTCATCGAGAGGTTAAAGTATCATTGTACGTGGCATTGGTGGTTGTGGGAAATTAAATCTACAAATTTTTTCATGCTTTTTTCTACATGTTTTTGCGTGTCTATGCATCTGGTAGGAGACAATTTCAGTAAGTTCAGTATCAGTCGCTATATCACAGCTGAGATATTTATCAATGAAAGCTATCACTTCATCATACGAAGTATCTTTGTATTTTGGTGCATTTCGTATCCAGAAAAGTGCATGAAAATGTGGTGATCCTCGGTGCTGGAATTCGATTCGATAGAAGAAATCGATAATTTCACCAATTGGATTTGCTGTACTTTTTAGTACGTTATGGATAAAGAGCTGTACCATGTGATCAAAATGACGAGCGCAAGATACTGGGTCTTTTTGAATAAGTTCAGATTTCTTTTGCCACGTCATATTTTGTATTTCATCATTTGTATAGTCATTTTTATCGATTAATCTACCAAGTATAGCAAGTAAATGTGTCCATTTATTTTCAGCTGCTGAGAAAGAGCAAAACCATGTTGGATGTCCTAGCTGTCGAATCATAGCAAACAGTTCTTTTTTGCTTCTTTCAAAATATGGTGGTGACCCTCTGAGATTTCTGAAAACTCGGAAACCTTCATCAAAATGTATAATGTTCTGAATAGACTCCTCAGATTTGAAATCTTTTGCAGTCAGTCAGATTTGAAATCATTTCAATTTGTAGAATATATTAGGAACTGATTCTGCAACTCTACGATCTAGGCATCTTAGTTCCCATTTGCAAATATCGCTATAATGAGCAGGTGTTAATCGTGAATCATTGTCACATCTACGTTTACCACAAAAAATTGTTGGGAATGAGAGATATTCAGAATCTTTGTCAGAAAATAGTCCAAGCGGTCTATTTCCTCCACCTGGAGCAAATACAAATATTTTATTAGCAAATTCAGTTGCATCAGCCGGTTGTAATAAAGTATCTAATGTACCGGTAGGTTGTTCATCCATTTCATTCCAATCACCATCACTATCATTGTCAATTTGTTCATCATTGCTGTGACAATAATCGTTTTGAACAACTGGGTCGTTAATTAGAGTAAAATTATTTGTATCCCCTTCATTTAAGCTGTTTAAATAGTCTGCATTGCTTTCATCATCCCAAGAAATTAGGTTTGATAAGTCATCATTTGTGGCGTTATTCATATCATGAGACTGACGAAGAGAATCAAGCCATGTATTAGAAACTGATATTCCTTCTGCTTTATATAATTCACTAGTTTCAGTCAGATAGTTAGCAGCTAACATTACTCGCAACGGTCGTATTGTTTGAAACATATAATGACCCTTGTAAGCTTTTGATCTTTTCAGCTTTATTGCAATTGTTTATGATTCACTTAGAGATCGTGGTATTAAACTAACTGTTTTGTTAACATCAGCTGGGACATTTACTACACTACCATGAATGCTAAGTTGCTTGCCTCTCGGTAATTCACGTATTTGCATGAAAGGAATGCGACATGCAATTAAACGCTCTTCAAGTGCAGTTAAGTTAAGCAAATCAGATTTTTCAGGGAAACACATGCAATTAAACGACATGCAATTAAACGCTCTTCAAGTGCAGTTAAGTTAAGCAAATCAGATTTTTCAGGGAAACACATTTTGTTTGCTTTTGAGCAAGTTGGATTTTTATTATCCTTCAAGTTATTGTGACATGTTTTACAAATTTACTGTTTATCGTTCTTACTTTTGACATCAGTGATCAATAGTTCTAATGGGATTATTTCACTACAATAAGAACTTCGTTCACATTGGACTACTGATGATCTATACAAAAGTTGATCACAGCATGTACATATGAATTCTTGTCCATCAGTATATCTTCATGAAACTTTTTTATTACAACGCATATGTTTGTTTCATATGCTGACTTAGGTTTGACGGTATCTGTTGCACTTATTTCTTTTAATTGCTCAGCATGTTTATATCTGTATCGTTTTGTTTTAGCGTTATCGATTTCTTTCATTCTATCCGGATGCTTTTGTTTAAAATGTTGTATTTTTTTGTTATCGATTTCTTTGGTACGCTCAGGATGATTTTCTCTAAAGCGTTGTATTTTCGCGTTATCGACTTCTTTGGTACGGTCAGGACGATTTACTCTAAAGCGTTGTATTTTCGCGTTATCGACTTCTTTGGTACGGTCAGGACGATTTACTCTAAAGCGTTGTATTTTCGCGTTATCGACTTCTTTGGTACGGTCAGGACGATTTACTCTAAAGCGTTGTATTTTCGCGTTATCGACTTCTTTGGTACGGTCAGGACGATTTACTCTAAAGCGTTGTATTTTCGCGTTATCGATTTCTTTGGTACGGTCAGGACGATTTACTCTAAAGCGTTGTATTTTCGCGGTATCGATTTCTTTGGTACGGTCAGGACGATTTACTCTAAAGCGTTGTATTTTCGCGTTATCGACTTCTTTGGTACGGTCAGGACGATTTACTCTAAAGCGTTGTATTTTCGCGTTATCGACTTCTTTGGTACGGTCAGGACGATTTACTCTAAAGCGTTGTATTTTCGCGTTATCGACTTCTTTGGTACGGTCAGCACGATTTACTCTAAAGCGTTGTATTTTCGCGGTATCGATTTCTTTGGTACGGTCAGGACGATTTACTCTAAAGCGTTGTATTTTTTTGTTATCGACTTCTTTGGTACGGTCAGGACGATTTACTCTAAAGCGTTGTATTTTCGCGGTATCGATTTCTTTGGTACGGTCAGGACGATTTACTCTAAAGCGTTGTATTTTTTTGTTATCGACTTCTTTGGTACGGTCAGGACGATTTACTCTAAAGCGTTGTATTTTCGCGTTATCGACTTCTTTGGTACGGTCAGGACGATTTACTCTAAAGCGTTGTGTTTTCGCGTTATCGACTTCTTTGATACGGTCAGGACGATTTACTCTAAAGCGTTGTATTTTTTTGTTATCGACTTCTTTGGTACGGTCAGGACGATTTACTCTAAAGCGTTGTATTTTCGCGGTATCGATTTCTTTGGTACGGTCAGGACGATTTACTCTAAAGCGTTGTATTTTTTTGTTATCGACTTCTTTGGTACGGTCAGGACGATTTACTCTAAAGCGTTGTATTTTCGCGGTATCGATTTCTTTGGTACGGTCAGGACGATTTACTCTAAAGCGTTGTATTTTTTTGTTATCGACTTCTTTGGTACGGTCAGGACGATTTACTCTAAAGCGTTGTATTTTCGCGGTATCGATTTCTTTGGTACGGTCAGGACGATTTACTCTAAAGCGTTGTATTTTTTTGTTATCGACTTCTTTGGTACGGTCAGGACGATTTACTCTAAAGCGTTGTATTTTCGCGTTATCGACTTCTTTGGTACGGTCAGGACGATTTACTCTAAAGCGTTGTATTTTCGCGTTATCGACTTCTTTGGTACGGTCAGGACGATTTACTCTAAAGCGTTGTATTTTTTTGTTATCGACTTCTTTGGTACGGTCAGGACGATTTACTCTAAAGCGTTGTATTTTCGCGTTATCGACTTCTTTGGTACGGTCAGGACGATTTACTCTAAAGCGTTGTATTTTCGCGTTATCGACTTCTTTGGTACGGTCAGGACGATTTACTCTAAAGCGTTGTATTTTCGCGTTATCGATTTCTTTGGTACGGTCAGGACGATTTACTCTAAAGCGTTGTATTTTCGCGTTATCGACTTCTTTGGTACGGTCAGGACGATTTACTCTAAAGCGTTGTGTTTTCGCGTTATCGACTTCTTTGGTACGGTCAGGACGATTTACTCTAAAGCGTTGTATTTTCGCGTTATCGATTTCTTTGGTACGGTCAGGACGATTTACTCTAAAGCGTTGTATTTTCGCGGTATCGATTTCTTTTGTACGCTCAGGATGATTTTGTCTACAGCGCTTTGTTTTTGCGTTACCAATTTGTTTTATTCGATGAGGATGTTGTTCTCGGAAGTGTTTTACTGTTTTCATATCAATTTGTTTTGCACGGTCAGGATTTCTCTCTCTAAAACGCTTTGCTCGTTGAGTGCTTGTTTTTTGTACATCTTGAGAATTTTCTTCATTGATAGTTGTATCAATTTGCTCGACGTCAGTCCAATCGTCAGTCGACTCTATTGTTAGTTGCGAGTTGATGACGGTGGTCCGAAAATATCACCAAGAAAGCTTGAGACGTCACGCAGGAAAAGATCATTTAATTTGATACTTAAAATCAAAGAAAGTAGAGGTGAGTTTTAACGTTGCTTTTTAATTAAACGAAATTTATTGACTTTTTCCGATTTTAACAACTAATGCAAAACGTTATTCGTTGGTCACAAGTAAATAGTAAGTTGTCTACGATTTCAGGACAAAGGTCCAGTTGTTATTTTTTTGTGATAAACTCGGTTGAAATTCAAATGTTTGTGATGCGTGTAATTTTCAGTTAGATGTTATGTTATGGGATTTGCATGTTGCTTATTATGTAAATGTCTACTAGAAGAGTATGGGCCTCTTAAAATTGTCTATCTTGTGCACACACACATCGTTGAAAAGTTGCCAACTGCGTCACGCATTTCCACGGGGAGCAGCATTTGGCAAAGTTTCAAGTCCTAAAAAGGGCAGGAAAGCGCAATTTCGCTGAATCATTGATACTTTCTCTAATTTTTGCTGCCGTTAGTATTTCAGTCCCATTAGCCCTATCTGGACCGGGCTTTTTTGAGCATCCTCAGACCGGAGGGGGGCTAAATTTGCCCCCCTTATATCTCGCATCTGGTAAGAGCGAGAAAGATGAAATTTGGCCAAAATATCATTGTACTCATATTATTTGGAACTGCAAGGTTTTGTTGATATCCAATGCATTATGACGTCATAATGACGTAATAATCACTTTTTCACTTTTTGCCATTTCTACCTTTACCTTGAATTATTTGACTGATAATCACTACTAAACAATTGGAAAACCCATTTTGACTGTTTTAATCACACCTAAACACATTTTGCTACATTTTTGAAAAATTTCCTATTTTTCTGTAGAAATACTGCGCATGCGCAGTAGGAAACTGTCATTATTTTTGTTCATATGGGTTTTTTGAAGTAGCGTCTGATGGAAAAGTATAACTAAGTCACCAATACACTGATATTTGTGACGACAAATTTAATTTACATCATTAGAGCGTCAGAAATGATAAATAATGCTGATATCAGCAATATTCTAAAAATAGAATCCAAATGCATTTCACAAAAACAGTGTTTATTATCTGGTGTCATCTGATATTGGTTTACCATTGCCCAAGTTTCATGAAGATATCAATTTCATCAAAGAAATTAGACTGAACTTCGTTGGTCCTATAGTGACAATTTTCAACATGGTTGCTATGGTGATGGTTCATTAGTTACCATGGAAACTACAACATCACAAGGTCCGCAGATAATTTCAAGAACATTCAAACACCTTTCTTTCGTGCATTTTGAGTTGTGTAAAGAAATGTAGGAGGGGGGCTATTTTAGCCCCCCCCCCCGGTCCAGATAGGGTTAGGGGGGTTGGAACCTGACATAAGACACATTTTGCTCGGAGTATACCATTGTAGTCTGCTTGGGGAAAGAAGTGCTTCTGGTGAGCCACGTCCCCTGGAGTCTAATATTTATATCTTCTCCCATCATGCTTTGCGCGACGAGTTAAGGAAGTGAATGATTGGATCAATCAAGTAAAGGAAGTGAAGTGGATTAATAGGACAAAATAATTATAACTTAAGAACTTCTGATTGGTCACGGAAATGTAGGGCGGGGTACTGTCAAACAGGAAACGAGAAAACATCAAAAACCGGTCTTGGGTATACGTCTTAGCTGAACACAAAGGTGGGAGGATCAGATCAACCAATCAAATCTAGATAGATTTTGTCTCATATTGTGTTGCTTACAACTCTGGAAATGGATGGTCCGTGAGATACCTCTACGGTTCTTTTAATTGTAAAAAGTTTTCTAGATGGATGTTGCGATCCTTACTCTTCGTTTTCCCAATACATATGTTAATATTTTTTACATATCTTATTATTTATTTTTAGCACAAAAATGATGAGTGAAGCACGTGTTTCAACCTTGACCCGCAAGGTTATCCCTTTAAGGATGAAATGCGGGGAGATGCGGCTTGTCTGTGTGGTCAAAGGTTGTTGCAAGGCTTGTCCCATTGGGGCTATTTGCAACACACAATATCAACAAAATGAACAAAATCAACAAAATGAACTATATCTGCAAAATGAACTATATGATCTTAATAAACAATATGAATCGCATAACATTAATTACACTTCCCATATACATAAAGTCAGTCATAATCATGCGATGTATTGTCTTTTTCATTTTCTAATTATATTTTAATTCAATTCAATATATTCAAAGATGTTCGTAAAAATTATTGCTTTTTTTCCAAATGATACTTATACTATCAGGAGATGTAGAAACCAATCTAGGTCGACAAACAGTGTTATGCAATTCTCAATCTAGTTTCAATCTATTTAACTGTCTTGTGATATTCATTAAATTGAGATAAATATCAATGGCTTTCATCAGCTCGGACGCAGAGGGTACTGCTGAAAAGTTGCCTGAAACCCATTAAACAAACTGCTGCCAAAGCCTAAACGCCCCTAACCAAAAATAGACCGATTGAATGCCAGTATGGATACATGTCTGCTGATATTAATTGATTTGCGATAAATATCAATGGCTTTCATCAGACCTGACGCAGAGGGTACTGCTGCAAAACTGCCTGAAACCCATTAACCAAACTGCTACCAAAGCCTAAACGCACCAAACCCCCAGGTAAAAGCGATTGAATGTCAATACGGATACTGGTCTAGTAATATTAATTGATTTTCGATAAATATCCATAATTTATTTTAGCCCCAACACAGAGAGCACTGCTGCAAAGCTGCCTGAAACCCATTAACCGACTAGGCTCTAAACGCCACCCAACCCTAAGGTAAAACCAAGTCAATGCCAAGATGGATACCTGTCTAGTGATATTCATTGATATGCGATCAATATCCTTCCTTCTTCCCTGACGCAGAGAGTACTGGTTTCAAGCAAAACTTGTGTTTCTTTAACAGACATTTCTCCAATGGGGCAAACTTTTAAAAAGAAACTATTTAGCTTCATCATTTGGCTATATTGAAAAATTGCATTGAATGGCAATTCAGTAGGGGAAAACTGCGAAAACATTTTGTCACAAAATTCTGCATTCAATTTTTAGGGAAATTGTGACTTTATGAAATGTTCTCTAACATCCCCTTCCTTCATCTTTCGTTCTTGAGTTTCTTATTTTACCTGTAGAGAACACGGAGCCAGAGAAATTCCCGAAATATGCTTATCCGCGAAAATAAATTCCCGCGAAATTTCCAAAATCTCAAACAAAAATCTGAAAATTTTGAAGGCTTTTACAAAATATAGGAAAATATTTCACTGAAAAACTAAATATGGTTTTCGCTTCTGTATTTACAGTTTGTATGATGATAAGACTATGACACTTTGTTAGGACTATGGATTGCCTAACCATAGGCAATCCATAGGTAATGTCAACGGCGACATCACATGTCTCCTAGTTTAGCCAGGCCTTAAGTTCCTTAAATGTTTGAAGTCAGAAAGTCTAATTGTTTCTGAAGATGGCATAAACATTAAACAACCAACACAAAAAAAAACTGAATGCTGAATTTCTAAATGGCAAAAATATTCCGTTGTTTCTGGCTCTTTACCACAAGCCATGCATTCAGCTGCTTTATTTTTTCTTTTGTGTTTGCATTTAATTTTGCCTTTGAGTTGTACAAAACTTGTTGTCACAAAAGGTCGGAGAACACGAATCCAAGATGGGCCTTTTGAATCCAAGATGAATCCAATTTTCGCCCGAAGTAGTCTTAATTAGGCCCCAACTAAGCCAAATGAAGTAAATTAAAAAGGTTGAGCTTTTCGAAATCTGATTACTGTAACATGCAGATCTCGAAATGCTGAGTAAAATTGTCTTTGACATTGTTTTAATACAACTTACCAATTTTGAGATAAACTCATTTGAAATTGTGATGACGTCATCATCATGACGATCAGTATAGACTTTCGCATCTCGTGTAACTTTACAGATGGGGGCCCCATCGTAAAAAAAACCGGTTATTATGCGATAAGTGTATGTGTGGCAGCATAATAAGGCTGTTTTGCAAGCTCTAGCCCAAACTAGACTTATTGCCTGAGTCCCAGTTATCGCTCATGAAACCGAGGCTAACACTTTAGTCACTAAAATGAGATCGCTTCAAACTGGGACTCATAAAAGATTAGCTAAAAAACAGGTCAGCTGGCCCGGGCGCCAATCAGAGAGGAGCATGTCGAGATGCCACATTCTGATTGGCTTATGAAGCAATTTCGATTCCTCACGTGATATTTTCCCTTGAGAGCGTAGCGTAGCTGTAGAGATTTCAGCTCTGTAGGTTCAACATTGTTTAATTTCTTTTCCAGCAATTTTTCAAAAATAGGTTTCATTTCTCTGTGCTAGCAGGCTCTTAACCTTATGAAAGAATCTGCTATAAAGAGTTGTTGCGAGGGTTTAGCCTTGGAATTGCAAACATTCAAGTTTGCATGACACTGCTCTCTCTCCTGAATTATTGAGGACTTATCAGAAACATTTGATATTGTCCCAAATTTAAAACAATTTTTGCACTATTGTTAAACATTGCCTCAAAGTTCTGATCTTGTGGTCTGCAGTTCCCTGGGGTAGCTGTAGCGGGGTGGAGGAGGTGGTGGAGGAGGGGAAAACTAACGACTCAAGCAATAAGTCTAAGCCCCAACTCAAGTGATTCACTGATGTTAAGCTTCTTTTTAGAAGGCAATCAGTATACTGGTAAATAAATAAATAAGTGTGGAAAAACGAAAAAAAGGTCTGCACTGCGTAAACAATAGAAATCCCATATGAACATGTAACAACGCCTTTGACCTCTCGCCATTCCCAGGAAGTTTAAGACAGAAAATTCAAATCTCGAACACGAGTAGTACTTGTTAGAATCGCTTGATGATTGGATATCGTTTTGGTATCATTATGACGTCAGCTGCCTATATGACGTCATCGGGGCCCCCTATGATGTCAAAACAACATCCAATTATCATCATTCTGCTGTCTTTCCGTACGTCCATCGTAAAATTAGCGGTTTTATGATGATTGGACCCCAACTAATGAAGTTACGTAAGCTGAGAATTAGAATCTGGATCTATACATATCCTACAGATCATGACGTCATCATAATTTCAAACGAGTTTTTCTCAAAATTGGTAAATTTTATTGAGACACTGTCAAAGACAATTTTACTCTGCGTTCCAAAATCTACATGTTACATTAATCAGATTTCAAAATGCGTAACGTTTTTAATTAAATTAATTAGGCTTAATTAGACCCTAATTAAGACTACTTCCAGGGATAGTTTTTGAAGGCCCATCTTGGATTCGTGTTCTCCGACCCTTTTTGAGTAGATTTCATTCATAAAACCCAAGGTTACCCTCTTTGCTAGATTGTTGGGGAAAAAACCCTGTCTATTTCTTATCAAGTAGTTATACGTAAATGAAGTTAAACAAACATTACTTAGCATGCTGCTCTAATGTATAAATTAACTATATCTTTTTACTACAAACCAGTGATTTAAATAAATGCGCATAAAAAAACGAATTTAGTGACGAGTCTAGTAGCTATACGTAAACGAAGTTAAACAGACGTTTAGCATGCTGCTCTACTGATGAGTTAACTAGCTATATCTTTTAGCTAACAAGCGATTTAAATAAATGCGGATGAAATAGCAAATGTATTAACGAACTAAAAATGTGCAGGGATATCAATTGACTTAAGTGACAATTCAGTTGCGTCAACCAAATTAAATTTTTTAATATTTGACAAGTTTTCAATACAGTTTCAACGAAGAATACTGGTGAAATTGTGATAAAAATAGTCTTTGTGCGACTGTTTTATTCTAGCATGTATTTATGTCTTTTTCTGTAGTATGGCAAACTTGCTGAATTCCTGGTGCTGGATTTCGGAAATTCTTGAGCTCGATTCTGTTGTTTGTTTGGGACCTTTTTTTTGCTCGGCAATACGCAATGAAGAAATAGATCAATGAATTCAAGAGTTGGGTACAAAAGAAGAGTATAAAATAGATTGTCTGGGCCAGATGACCGAAAATGCGATCCAATTCTCCAAAGTTTTTAAAAACAGAGGTCAAACGGATGATTCCGTATGGAAGAACACAGCAGAGGAATATCAGCATCAATGCAAATGAATGAACTACAACTCTCTTATTAGAATTTGCTCTACTGTTGAATGAAATCGTTGGTCTTCGTTTGATGAGAAACAACAATATGGTGTAGAGTAAAACGAGAAATGTCGCAGATGATATGATGATTGATCCAAGCTCTATATTAGTATTTCCAGAATAAATAACCACTTGTATAGAAAACCACACGGCTATTCCAGTAGATGTTGCCCAAATAAACAAAATTGAAATAACACGACGGGTGCTAAATAGTCTTTTGACTTTAAATGGAACAATAACTGCACAGCACAAATTTGCTGTATAGCAATGAATATTGTATAGAGTAATGAAGCAAGAATTGAAAAAGTAATAAAAATGAAACTAAAGAAATTGAATGTCGCCGAAAACGAATACGATTTTGCGATGAAATACCCAACATTGTTTGCTATTGCAGCTTTCACCGATATGAGCAGATCGCTTACACTAAGGCTCAGCAGTACCATATCAAACGTAGTTCGCTTGTTCCCTTTATGACATATGCATCCAATCTGTATCGTATTTGCTATAAAACTAGCTAAAGCGATTGCTATGGTTATGCATGGGATAACAATGGGTTGTGCGACATTGACATAATAGTCTGCTTGGTATATGGCCTGCAATATAGATTGGAAATGTTGAATCTGAAAAAATCTTTTGCAGGCACCCATAGCTCATAACTGATGTTATAGGACTTCGAGGTGTTGAACGCGAAATCAGAAATGTTGCATATGTAATACTTTGGCATTTTAATCGACTGATTAACCAACTGACAAGGATGCTGGAAGCCTTAAGTTGTAGTTGTCTTCAATGGTATCTAGAAGTGAATTCGCCTCTCCTACCTGCTTTCTGAATTTGCAAATAACTGCGATGACAGAGGGAAAGGAGTATAAAGTGTCATTGCTTTAGAAACAGCTGCATGTAATGGCATTCATGAAATTCCAAAAATGACAATGCTGTCACCTGGATTCAATTATTTGCATTTCAACTGATGTATGATGCAAAAGAACGCATGATACTTTATGTGTTGTTACACGCCTTCCAAAAACGGGGATCCTTTTTGCCAAGCAGTCATGAGCAAAAGCTACCCCGTGTTTCGTGGTGCCAACCCCAGAACAGACCCAAACTGCAGCCCAAATTTGACTTAAATCACAGTGATATATTTCAAACCAGAGTTGGACATACATAGTCGATGTTACCTTGGAGACCCCGCCCTCTCAACACATATGCACTCAATCTCTGGATTGCTGGCCATCACCTGGTACATTCTATCGCTAGATCATCGCGAAGACACAAGGAATATTCGGTAAGAAATGGTTGTGCGTTACCTGCGTTGAATGCTTCTGTACCTACCCTTGATGGGTTTGCCCGACCACGAACCTGATTTTTACCGCTTCACACATCCAAGGCCCACATTAAGTATTTAGCTAATGAATGTAAAATATATCAATGGCTCTTTTTGTTCTACTATTGTGATTTGTCATTAAAGACCTCCAAAAAGGGTAAAGTGTGGCTGTGCACCTCCCACGCGTGACTGCATCTTGCAACCAGCCTTAGTTTGTCTTTTCGGTCTCAGCAACTAAACCTCAACCATTGCAATCGAAAGATCTTGGTTAAAAATGTATCGAACCAAACATACATATCTTGAAGATGATCGCTAAATTGAAATACCTAAACGCAGACTCGCGCGAGGAAGTGCCTGCTTTGCAAAAATGACATTTTCGTGTTTGTACGAGCATGGCGTGCTCACCGGCATCAATCAATCATCATCATCATCATCATCATCAGGCTAAGTCCATCCACTGTTGGATGAAGCCCTCTTTCCTCTTAAACCACAACATCCTAATTTGAGCGTCTCTTTGCCACACAATCGATTGATAGTTCACAATATCTTGTGTTAGGCCTACCTGGCCTTCTACGGGCATCATAGGGACACCACTCCGTAACACCGGCACCAATCACCCCTTTTGAATCATCAATTTCACCGAGTTTATACCACGATACTGATATTTGCTTCAACTCCAATTATTTTTTCAGCTTTGGCTTCAATATTGCATACAATATTCATCGCCATACAACGAATCTGTGCTGTTGTGGTTCCATTTAAAGTTAAAACACTCTTTAGAAAACGTCGTTGTATTATTGCAATTTATTATATTTGGGCAACATCTATCAGCATACCAACAGCCTATGTTATACCTTCTAAAACAGGTTCTATTTTCAAAGTCTCCTACGCAGCTTAATACGTTATTATACCATCCGCAGCATGTAGCATTTTGTCCTACAACGTTTTGTTGTTTCAAAGAGAAGGCCAATTGTTTCTTCCAGCAGTGATGTAGATTTAAACAAAAGAGTTGTCGTGCATTCGTTTGAATTGTTATTAGCATTTCTTTACTGCGTTCTTCCATTTGGAATCCATGGTCTTTGAATCATTGTTTCTCGTAGCTGCCATCGAAAATTGTTCGGACACATTAGTTATGCACACTTCTTTTGCAATCCCACTGCTTGATTTATTGCTTTACGTCTTCATACGTACTGCCAGCAAACTACAGAATTGAACTGAGGAATCTCCGAATGTCTTTACCAGACAGCTAGCAGGCTACTTGGACACTCTTGGAGGACGATGAGCTTTTGTTAGCTCGTTATTTTGCTCCATAAATTTTGGAAATTAAAGCATTATTGCTTGATAAAATGGCAGCTAAACTTGTCCATGGGCCAGAGGAAGATGAAAAGCTATGAAGATAACAAAGTCAAAGAAGCGTGCATCGTCAGAAAAAATTTGCGCGATAATAAATTTCAAATTGCTGTAGTCTTCATTTGATCAATATGATGTAGCTATATATTGCAGATTTATTGCAGATAAGGCAGGAAAGAAAAGAATGAAAAGATCAACTATTTCCAATAGTTTTTCATGCAATATGTCGCCATTGTCAAATTATCAAACATTTTGCTTTTTACGGCTTTAGCCGTCTTAGGTAACAAGAACGCGCATTTCTGACCAGCAAGTACCCCACATTGGTCTAATTCAGAGTATAGCTAAAACTTGCTTTATATAAAACATATAGAGTTTAAACCATAATTTCACGTTTCTATGAATGATGAATGACTAGAAAAACTAAAAACATTTAAAATATTTTGCTTTTTGCAACCTTTATCGTCCTCACAAGAACGCGCATTTCTGACCAGCAAGTACCCTACAGTGGCCTAATTCAGAGTATAGCTAAAACTCGCGTTATATAAAACATAGAGTTTAAACCATAATTTCACGTTTGTATCAATGATGAATGACTAGAAAAACTTAAAACATTGAAAATATTTGCTTTTTGCAACTTTTATCGTCCTCTTAAGAACGCGCATCTCAGACCAGCAAGTACCATACAGTGGCCTAATTCAGAGTATAGCTAAAACTCGCGTTATATAAAACATAGAGTTTTAACCATAATTTCACGTTTCTATGAATGATGAATGACTAGAAAAACTAAAAACATTGAAAATATTTTGCTTTTTGCAACTTTTATTGTCCTCACAATATAGTATATTTTCAACGTCGAATCCCTACGAATCCATATTGCGAATCCCCACCAATCCCTAACTGCAGCGAACTCAATGCGTCGAAGGGTGTGCAGGACTGGCTCGGCCGAGCATTAGGACTATACCTCATTCTGGCCTACCTATGGCCTAGACAGGGCTAACTAGATATCTACTAGTTTTGACTTTTTAAGTTGAGTTAAAATCAAAAAAGCTGGACTTTCAAACATATAGAAAGTTCACTGACCTTGTGATAATTCAGAAACAAAATACAGCTGCCAAAAATATTCTTCAGCAATGAACAAGCACTCAGATGATTATCTTGATTTCAGAAACGGGTTTAAAGATGGCTTTCCGCGCGCTCAACTTCGTCCAACAAGAAGAAACAAACACACGTTGAGGTTGTATCAACGCGCGATAAATGAAAACATGTGCGCCGCGGGCTGTATTGTTTACTTGCTTTACGCACTTTTGCCAATGACAATCCTCAGCGTAAACAATGACTCCCCAAGTGTCATCTAGGCGATTAAGGGTATTGGTTACAATCCATATTCTAAATCAACAGATGGTATAGATGATCATCTGCGTTAGATGTTGTCCACATTCTAAAATTTAGAACTTAGGTATTGTGGTATTGTCCATTTAGAACAGGATAACCTGGTGGTATTTTTTTTAGAATCTTCTGCAAGATCTTTCAAATAGCGGCATGCGTATTCCTTCTTTAGTATCAATGCTAACATAATGAATTGCTTAGATTGACGAGAAAGAACAATCAGACCTTCTATATTGTAATGAGAACATACTTTAAATTGAAAGATTATAGTAAGAATCCAGAAGTTGAAGGAAATCTCACTATATACTATAATATTTACTGTTTCCAATTTGCCCCAGCACAAAATAAATATATATATATTTACGATAATAGGAGACAAGTTAAGGAAACCCATTAACAACTTTTCACTTTTAGAAAAGATAGCTACTATGATTGAATAATTTAAAAAGAAAAAGGAAAACAGTGAAAGTCTGCTTTGCAGCTACGAAGAACGTACCTACATAAACAAAGATACTGATTTCCGTTTAGAAAAGCACAGCAATAACTGCGAATTAAATAATGCACGTAAAATGAACTAGAATGAACTAGAAGTGCGAAAGCAACTAACTTAAGACGACCTTACAAAAGCAGTTCAAATTCATGCTTTCACTTACACTACATCTGAAATTGTTTGTGCGAACATTATTGTTATTAGAAAGTTTTTGCTAGATAATTGAAGCTGCTGAAAGATAATGCTAGATAAAAGCTTTTGAAAGATAATGAATACAATTTTAAATCTCAGGGGAGAATCAATGAGCAAAGTCTTAGCAATTTAACAAACCCAAAAACTAAACAAACCAAAGAAAAGTCCCCTTGAATTTTCACCAAATTCACTTTAAAATTACTTTTAAACTGACTACCACAATCAGGGAGGAATATCTCATCAATGTCTGGACTAGCCTGCCTATTGGTCTTCTTCAGCGCCACAAAAAAGGCAATTGGAAATATTGGTCGATTGCAGTACCACATTATTATAGCAAATATAATAGAAGGGTAACATATAATAAGACAGAAAGAGAATCAAACTCTTCATTCGTCTTTGAATATTGATCAATAAATGGATAATGTCGTGACAATGCCACAATGCCACAATGCCAATGCCGTGACAATGCTGCAATGCCACAAAAGTCTAGTTTATAGACATATTCTAGTAAATAAACGAATAATAAAAGTCATACAATTACCTAGAGTAATCTGGTTTGATCATAATCATCTGAAAAGATCCTAACTAAGGTTCATATTTACACACATATACTTGCTAGTGGGTCTGCTGTCAAGCGAAAAAAACTTCAATTAGAATGGCAAGGTCACATTGCTTTTACAGATAAATCAATGATACAAGATCAATATGATACAAGTTTCTAAATTGAACGTATTTAAGGTTCTCGTTGCCAGATCTTGTGCATTGTTTTTCATGTCGCAATTTTGCTAAATTTGGTCAAGTTAATTTCTGACTATCTGTGTTCTGGTAACCTTGAAAATTCTCTACTTCTCTGATGCCGAATTGCGGACATTCCTTAGTTCCGCCGTATTGTTATCTTGAACCTTCTTACGTGCTCTGCAGTACGTAATAAAGAAGTAAAGCAGTGAATTGAACAGTGGGTTTAGAAGAAAATGTAGACTAGCGATGTTAAACCAAACGCTGTTTCGTTTTTTAACACTATGAAAAACGGTAATTCCGCTTGGAATAACGCAGCAAACATAAACTGCCATTAATGAAAATGAATGCACCATAACTCTTTTATTTGAGTTTGCTCTTATATTGGATGGAATTACTGGCCTTCTCTTGATAAGAAATAATAAAATACTGTAGAGACATATCAGACATGCTGCCGACGAAACATAACTGTACCCAACTGCAATTCTAGGATTCCTGGGAACACCAAAGACAGAAACTGTCGCTCCAGGTATTCCAACCGATGCTAACCATATAAACAAAATTGAAAGTACACAACGTCGAGTGGTAAACAACATTCTGACTTTAAATGGAACAACGACAGCGCAGATTCGTTGTATGGCAATGAATATTCCATGGAATAATGAGATGAAAACGGTGAAGGGAAATAAAAAGGCTACGTAAGTCATTAGCTTAATCAAAGTATATTTAATGGTGAAAAGCATAAGGGAATTTGGTAATACAAACGCCACTGACGTTATCACATCACTTATGCTTAGGCTCAGGAGTACTAAATCAAACGTTGTACGCCCTTTCCCTTTGTGACATATGCAGCCAATCTGTACCAAATTTGAAATAAGGCCTGCTAAGCCGATTGCTATGTAAAGCATGTTAAATATACCGTCTGTCGATCCTGATGTGTATCCAATATGAAAACGATTATCACATCGAGAAAGATTGGAATAAAAATCTGAAACATTGAATCCAGAAAATGCATAATTGAACACAAGACCTTTGCCATTGGAAGCGAAGCTATGATTGGTGAAAGATGTTGTGTTAAGCGTAAATTCTTAGTTATTGAACATTGCTGAATTTATATAAAAAAGACGTTAAATATTCATCTCACATATTATTCAAAGCAATGAAATATCTTTCAATTTCTGGAATCCAGTAGACTTGCTTCGTTTATGTTACTTTGAGAGATAAAAACCGATAAAAAACAACTGGGTCATACAAAGTTATTGCGAAGATTCCTCGTGTCTCTCGCTATCTTTCTCCGTCACGATTAATCAGCGATCAACTTTTGACATCGCATAACCTTTATTGCTTGCAGTTCTATCCACGCTGATTTTGAGAATGACAACTCTCTGCTTCTACATAGAGTTAAAACGACCCATCACGTGATGTTCAAAACTGGTTTTTGAGTGGTTCCAATCTGTATTATTATAACGCTAAATGACAAAAATAAATTGCTGGCAAAAAATGCATCCTTCCAATTATGAATGCCTCCTTCCAATTATGAAATGGTCTTAATTTCGTGAATAATATTTAGAAATTAGACAAATAATAGCTCGTTAAACTAATCAAAGCGAACCGAAACCAGCTCTTTAACGCTTTTTTCAACTCCTGCACTATGATCAAGGGTTGTGATAGCAGACCAAAATTGAACCTGTTGGTCTAAGCATTGCCCTTATTAAAAAACAGGTCTTTTTCATAAAGAAAAACCTTCATAAAGAACTTGAGGCTGAAAATTGTCTGAAAAATAAGGAACCGTTAAGGTGTTAGCCAGGCTGAGATTTATGGCAAAATTAAGGAACAACGATAGGCGATAAAGAGATATAAGCGACAAGAAGTATTTCTTCTTGTTCTAAAATTTCATACTACAAGTAAGAAGAATAAAATTTCAACGGTAACAAATAGACCTATCAGTCCAGTAAAACAAAACAAAAGAAAGCAACTTTTTTGCAAATTGCAGTAATTTTTGGGTTTTGAGCAATTAAAGAAATAAGTGACTAATAAGGAACTTGAGGCTCAGAGGAGAATTAAGGTTCCTTATAAAAAAAGACGTGTATTAATATGAAGAGTGGTAGTTTGAGCTCAAACGATTAAGAACAACAAAATATATTTACTGTTCAAGATTAAAGATGGCAGCAGTAAATATAACAATATGGAAATGTGTGATCCTTAAAACCTATACAAAACTTACTGACAACTATTACACATAAGCTGTGGAACACCTTAAATGGGATGATAATAATTGCTGCGGAGCCTGTATAGCGGAACTATAATCTGCAAAACCCTCGATTTCTGTCAAGGCTGTCGGTTTCCATTAATCATCAAAGAAAGGCAATTTGTATTCGACCTTTGGTATCTGTCACATTCGTTCGCCATTTTAATTTCGCTCTTGTTGGGTACGCCTTTTTGGAAAGAATCCAGGAAACACAAGATCAACCAAGAACGTATAAATATTTAAAGCCACTGGTAAACGTTCAAGAAACTCATCTTTCTGTATGAGAAGCTTAATATGGATAGGCCTACTTCTTGCCTCGGCCGTCTACTGAAGTCTTCTGTGGAATCAGGGCCGTAGCTATGGGGGTGCGGGGGTGCGGCACCCCCCTGGCTTCAAGCCTGTCGGCAAATTATTGGCAAATTATCTCAATTGTTGGTGTTGTCCTCAAATTGGGAATCTATAGTTGTATAGTTCTATTGTTATTGAAAATAAAGAACATCTTTGGAAATTTCTTTTATTATAATATAACAGAACGATAACAAAAGACCATTACATTTACAATACTGTGACACATTGACATAATGAATTAAATCAATACCGTGTTATGATATAATTTAATACATTGTTATGACATTTCAGTATCAAAATACATCAACAAGGTAGGACTGAGGTCAGAGGCCATTACGATAACCTTTAATTCAATATTTTTTCTGTAATCTGATTCTGAGATTTCGATCAAAAACGGTAGGCGCCCTTACTTTGGAAATTTAAAACATTGAAAATATGGACAACGAATCAAGAAAGAGAAAACGGCTTCGCATAATCGAAAATACCATCAAGATTATCTAACGAAAAACAAGCATATACCACACGAAGCAGTTGGAGCAAAAAGTAGCCCATTTGCCTGGGCAGCGACGAAAACAAAAACACATGACTTTCATATCACGAAAAAAACCAGCGAGGTTGAGGGACGTGAGGTGAGTGATGAAATTCATACTTCTGTTTTTTAAGACGCGAGTTTCATATGTTATCTACGATTTTCATACCTACGGTTTTGTGTTAAATCTACTTATTATCTTCAGCGCTATGCCGTTATCTTTGTTTTTAGACGTATTTAATTAATATAATAATTCTCTTCACAGTCAAAAGATTCACAGTCACAAAATAATCTTGATTCTGAAGATAAAGCCGGAGACGAAGCGGAAGCCCTGGTTGCCAACGAGTATGAGATTAAAAGTCATTCTGTTGATCCCGAGTCAACAATGGATAAATCAAAAGCACTTTCTCCCAAGTAAAGACAATACGTAATGGCGGTGGTAAGACGTGTTTTTCTCTTGCTCCTGTTTTTCGGCTTTTTAGTTTACGTAAAGCTAGAAAATAGAACTAGTTTCAATTCAAATGGCTTCTTTTTTATTTCTGGCTCAAAGCTTGACTCTGGAACAACTTCTAATAGAAGATTGATGAAAAAAATTTTATCGAAGAGTTCTCGAAAGTCTCGTCGTCTTGATCTCAACAGGCCTACGAAGGTCTCCATCCCTACAATGTTTTCCATGGTGTTTGTTATCTTGCTTTGTGGCGATGTGGAGCTGAATCCTGGTCCTACAACAAGAGCAAACAAAGGTAATGATGATATCGACAGTCAACCGGGAGATCAAGAAATTTTTGTTGAAGCTTCTGAGGGTTTGTCTACAGTGCCAGAAAAATCGGAGAACGATCTTGTTGCAAGGATGTCTGCTATGTTTCTTCTCTTAGAGAAACTCGAGAATGGACAAGGACGAATACTGGAAAGCTTGGATTTGGTTGTCTCTAGAATCGATAATCTTGAATCTGGTTTACGGGATGTCAGAAGCGACGTAAGTGAACTAAGAATGAGGCTAGATGGTGCAGATGCTTGTATGGAAGAAACGAAGGAAGATGTTTTCATTAACAAAAACCAAATACAAGAAATGGGGTTTCTTCTTGACAGGCAGGAGCAGTACGTAGGAAGAGTTCGATACGTGTTTTTAATGTTGAAGAGACGGAGAGAGAAGATATTCAAGCGGTTGTGATCGATAAAATCAAGGATGAATTGCAAGTGGAAATCTCCCCTAACGAAATTGACATTGTTCATCGTGTTGGGCATAAAAGTGAAGGTAAGATTCGAGGTATTCTTGTGAAGTTTTTAAGTCATAAATCGAAAGAGAAGGTCATGAGGAAGAAAAAGCAGGCTAAGAATATCAAGATTTTTGAAGATCTAGCTCCTGGGATCAAACGTATGTTGGACTCAATAAATATAAATCGTATTCCTTTAAATTTAGATAGTGTTTGGACCATAGATGGTCGTATCAAGTTTAAATATAACGGTAATGATCGCGTTTTCGAAGTTAGGAGCCATACTGATTATAATTATTTGGTACATCGTTTTACTACGGGTTAGGATTTTCGCCGAGATGGTTCGCCATATCTTAACTTAATCAGATCTACTTTTCGCTCACCAAAAACAAGTTTTCCAATCTCAAATCCGGCTCTTAATTCTGCAAAATCTCTTCGCATTTGTATTTGGAACTTCAATGGCTTAAGTTTTTCTAAAGTTCAACGTGTCAAGGATGCTAAAGACGAATTTTTATTCAGTGTTCTTAATAATGATATTATTTGCTTTTCTGAAACCTGGAGAAATAAAACTGATACTTTTTCTTTGGGGTGGGACGATAATTTTGAAGAATTTCATCATGTGGGTGCTAGAATTCATCGCGGCGGCAGATCATCAGGTGGTATGTCATTACTAACTCGTAAATCAATTGCTAATTATTGTTCCATTGTGTCGGCAGACTGTTTCCATTTGTGGTGTAAACTTGAAAGAGAATTCTTTGGCTGGACTTCTGATCTTTTTATTTGTTTTCTTTATATACCGCCTAGCACTTCTAATTGGTTTCAATCCGAAAAGTCACTTACGTTTGACTCACTACAAGAAGAATGTACTAACTTTGACAAACTAGGTTGGATTCTTTTGTGCGGCGACTTTAATGCTAGAACCAATGACGCACTTGATTATATTGAAAATTATGAAATTGACGATTTTTGCCCGTTGATGCTTAATAAAAATATTTGTGCAAGGTTCGATATCGATTGCGAAAAAGGTAAAAAGAGGTTGAATAAGGTCCAGAAAATCTTACGAAAATATTCTAAAACTGTCTCTTTCAAGAACGAACCCAAGAGTAGAAGAAGTTTGTAGTTTTCTCAATGTAGGCAATATAAAAAGTAAGCCTACTTAAAGTAAGAAGCAAAACTCAAATTTTTAACATTACAAAATAAAAGCTTTAAGCTTTGAAATCAGATTCTCCTAAAGATTTTTGGAAAAAACTCAATAACGGAATAACAAAGATTGACCTTGACTTTATTTAAGGCTGAATTATATGATTACTTTAATGGACTTTTGAATACAGCAAATAGCAACAGCAATGAGTTAGATAATAATCGTGTTACTTCTTACATCACTGATCAACCCATGCTTGATGATCTTGCGTTATTTGCAATTGATTATTCCCTAAATTGTCCTATAAGTTTCAATGAAGTTGTGGATATGATAAAATGACTCAAATCCGGCAAAGCAGAAGGCCTTCATATGTTGAACGCTGACGTCTTCGAAAATCTGAACGGCAGATTCATCTCTGCTTTAAAAAAAACATTTCAATAAGATTCTATACTCTGGAGAATTTCCAGAGGAATGAATGGTCTGTTGGGATTATCGTTCTCCTATTTAAGGGAGGTGATAAAAAATCTAGACAATTATAGGGGCATAACTTTACTCAGTATCTTTGGAAAACTTTTTCTTGGCATTCTTCTAGATCGATTAAATAAGACTATTAATCAATTTGAAATACTTTGGCAAAATCAAATTGCTCACACAGAAAAGGATATCAAACTTCAGACCATGTTTTGATTCTACTTTCTGTTATTCAATATACATTTCAGCGTAAAGGCACATTATACCTCTGTTTCTTTGATTTTAGAAAAGCCTTTGACTCTGTTAATTACAAGGAATTACTAAACAAATTCATCACTTATGGTATAAAGGGAAATTTCTAAACATCATAGCTTTGCTTTATTCAAAGGTCAAATCATGCGTCAGAGAGACTGTTCCCTTGCTCCCGTGGTGTCAGGCAAGGTTGTGTTTTAAGTCCTATTCTTTTTGCCCTTTTCCTAAACGATATAAACAATATGATTCGAGATTCATGTGCGGGTGTACCTTTAAATGATGAAAGAATTCATTCTCTTCTTTACGCTGACGATCTTGTTCTTATTGCCTCAAGTTCTGCTGGTCTCCAATTGCAGCTAGCTCAGTCAATATGTAGATCAATATGGACAAAACAAAGTTATGGTATTGAAAAATAGAACAAGAAAATCTAGAGCTAAACCGGTAAACATGAAAGTTTGGAAAATTGGAGGTTAACTCTTAAAGAATGTTAGAATTACGAGTATTTGGGTATTTTTGTTAAATCCAACGGTAAATTTTAGATAAATCTTGATAAAACGAAAGAGAAAGCACAGAAGTCGTATTTATGTCTTCTACCAAAAAGCGGGGAATGGGGTGGTTTTCAGCCGATGTTATTCATGTATCTCTTTGATCACACTATAATGCTAGTTATGACCTATGCTTCTGAAGTGTGGGGAACAACTGACATTCCGGAAAGACTTCATCTCTCTGCTTGTAAATATGCAGGAGCTAAGTCAAATACAAATACTGAAGCTATTTAAGCTGATTTAGGCACGATTTTAGTCAAATATCATTTTCAAGTTATTATTTTGAAATTTGATAACGTCTTCTTAAATTGGATTTTAACCGTTACCCTCATGCAGCCCTATTAATGTTAATTAACGATGCCAATTCAGGCTTTCCCAATTATGTATAGGAAGTAAGTTCTCCGCATTAGTTATACAACATCAGAACCACAGATAATACTGAGATTACTAAGTCTAAGGCTCGTGACCATTGTCAGTCTTACATTATGGGTCAACAAAAACTTAAGCTCTTTTCAAAACAACATTTAAGTTTAAAAATATCTTGATGTGATTCCTGTTTCAAACTTAGAAGTTAGCTAGCCAAATTACGTTTAAGTTCACAATTTAAAAATTGAAACAAGAAGGTTCAGTGGAAAAAAGAAAATTCCTGGAGGACAAAGATTTTTCGAGTATTGCAAATCGATCGGAGACGAGACAGTGGAAGATGAATTACATTTCTTTCGTGTTAGTCTGTCCACTTCTGCCTATAGAAATAGATGTATTGTTGTATAAAATTTCTGAAAAATATCCTTGTACGAGACAATTAGACAATAGAAATATGTTTATTTGGCTTTTGAGTCAGGAAGACCCTTGTTGCTTGCTGGTATTAGCCGATTTCTGTAACTGTTCCTTTAAAATAAGAGATAATTTCAATCAAATCACGTAAAAAAACCCTACTCGGTTCCCTAAATAACAACTAATGCGTTTTGTAACTTACTACCGCTAGCTTTTGTTTTAATTTTGTACGTAGGTTAAGGGCCATCTCGGCCAAGATACCTTGATTGAAAAAAAAAATGACCTTGGAGAGGTTTCTGATATGCCACAAGATGATGAAATTCCAAACTGTGATCCAGGACTGCGACCGCGAATTCTAAGTGATAACCAACGGAAGTTTCTCATCTTAAGAGGACCGCACCAGCCAAAGTTGGCAAGTTACCCTCAATAAGATGCCATATCCGGCCATAAGCAAAAGAAATTCAATGAAAAATGGTATGAAGAGTATCCTCATCTCGAGTATAGTGTCAGCAACGATGCAGTGTTTTGCTTCATTTGTCAACTGTTCAAGGGTAATAACCAAGATCTTGCGTGGATTGAACAGGGTGTATCTTCGTGGGACAAAATGAAGAGTAGGGGAGCAGCTAAAAAGGGAAAGCTATCGGCACATTTCGGTTCGCAAGACCATAGTGAAGCGCTCAAAGCCTACATACGGTTTTGTGACCCTCTTTGCCACATCAATACCTTAATGGGGAGAGCTGGACGAAAAGCAAGAATTCAAGAAGAAAGAGATACCCTTGAAAACAGGGAGATAATCAAAGTTTTGCTTGATATTATCAAAACCCTTGCACGCCAAGATATTGCTTTTAGGGGAGATGGTAATGAAGAGAATGGTAATCTTAAACAAGTTGTTGCCTTGGTAGCAAGACATTGCCCTCTTCTAAACCGATGGATAAATAGCCGACAATTAATTCCTTACAATGTAACATATATGTCTGCAGAGTCGCAAAATCAGATGATTAAACTTATCGGGGATTATGCCAGGGCAAGAATCATTGACGAAATTAAAAGTGCAAAAATGTTTGCTGTTTCAGCTGATACCACTCCTGATCTGTCGAAAAAAAATCAAATGGCCGTTGTTTGCAGATACGTTGATGTGAACGGCGATGTAAAAGAAAGGTTATTGTCAATAAAAAACGTGCAAACAAAAACAGGAGATCAAACAGCAAAAGACATTATCCAGACATTAAATAGTCATTCCTTAAACACTGATGAGCTTTGCTTCCAGTCGTACGACTTCACAAACTCAATGTCTGGAAGATTCAATGGCTGTCAGCAAAAGCTGCAAGAAAAGTTGAAGAGAGTTGTTCCGTATGTCCCATGCCAGGGTCACAGATCCAACACGGTGGTGGAACACAGCTGTGAATCAAGCAAAGTTATCAAAGATATGTTTTCCATATTGGAGGAGCTATACGTATTCTTCTCGAGCAGCACCAAAAGGTTAGTTCTATTTTGTATTTGAAAACATCAAAGCCACTGTATTTCGTTGCTAGAGTAAAAAAGGTTATTTACTAGGCAATTATTTAAGTTTTATATATATTTTCTTCAGATATGCTAAGTTAGAAGAGATTATTGCAGAAGTGGAAGGTGCGCTAAAATTACGGAATTTGTCAAAAACGAGATGGACCGCCCGTGCAGAATCCATACGTGCTGTTTGGATCAGTTATGAACAGGTTAAAGACGCTCTGGGGATAGTTAGGCAATCAGAGAATTTCGACACAAACACAAAAGCAATAGCAAGAAGTCTAGACAGCAAAATGGAATCTGCCGATTTCGTGATATCTTTAATGTTCATGAAAAATATAATGCTTAAGACAAAACAGATGACGGAAGCATTACAAGCTGAAGGTCTTAATATTGTTGACGCAATGACGATAATTCGTTCAACATTGCACAGTTTGCAGTGTATCCAGCAAGAATCTGCAGCGATGGATGATCTCATTCAAGCTGGAATTCAATTCACGCAAAAAATGGGAGGTAGTGCGCATGACGAGTTCAAGAGAAAGCACCGACCAAGGCGAAAACCGGCAAGAATAGACGATCACCCAGAAACAGAAAGTGCTTTGAACATCTCACAGTTTTATCGAAAAGAGTTTAGAGAAGTTCTTAATATTCAAATCACACAGCTCAATGATAATCTTGCAGTATGTCTTGAAGCAGTTAAACCATTAGCACTTGTTCTGCAACCACCACTGAAGGAAGCAGATATTACCGATA
Organism: Chrysaora quinquecirrha; assembly: GCA_014526335.1. Classification (NCBI taxonomy): domain Eukaryota; kingdom Metazoa; phylum Cnidaria; class Scyphozoa; order Semaeostomeae; family Pelagiidae; genus Chrysaora; species Chrysaora quinquecirrha. The sequence goes on along the minus strand of JACTAT010000016.1, from coordinate 5,253,064 downwards.
TACAACAGCTAGTTCAACTTTTTCCAGCAGGATTTACATTGGACCCATTTGCCCTACAATCGGAATTTGACAATTTTGTCTCGCATACAGAAATCACCAAGCAAAAACCAGATACACTTGCTGAAGCTGCGGTACTTTCTGAAAAATACAAGTCAGCATTCCCTGTGACGAACAAGGAGTACCGACTTTTGATGACGGCACCTGTAACAGTGGCAAAGGATGAAAGGTCATTTAGCCGGTTAAAGCTGATAAAGAACTACTTGAGGACAACAATGTCTGACGACCGTCTAGAAGCTCTGATGGTACTTTCATGCGAGAAAGACTTGACTGACTCTATCGATTTAGATAAAATAGCAACAATTTGGGCTGATCTGAAATCAAGACGCGTAAAATTCTGATTTAAGAAATCTAAATTGATAAGATGCTATGTGAATTTTGATTATGTGAAAAATCGTTAGGTTTGATTGAAACTCTTATTCAAGCAATATAGTTTTCAAGAATACGCTCGTACCATGCAAAAAATATAAACCCAAGTTTGTCGGCAAATCTTGTACTGGCACCCCCCCAAGCCAACAGCTCTAGCGACGGCCCTGTGTGGAATACACAAACTTTTAAACAGCAAATACGATTTCTAACTTTGGCTGTCAAAAACATGTCAGCGACCCTTACACTGTGAGATGGATAAAGAGTGAGAAAAAGAAAGCTTATGAAAGCCTATTTGAACAATGAAGAATCTTAGTCTTCTTGGTCGTCTTTTTATCGCAATTATAAAGACTTCAGGTTTTAGAAGAAGATTTACTTGGATGATTTTTTGATTAAGTTTTAGTCTGGGGTGCTCTCTACCAAACCTTCTAAAGCAATGCCTATGTAGACCATATAGCAGCACATCAAGCATGAAATAATCACCACTGAACGTTAAGCTATCATTGTTAGTATCTGTAGTGATTAATGCAAAACCTGAATTATTTAAATATTTAATTGGAATCGTTGAATGTATTGCCAACGTAACTGTTCAAAGTAATGTCTTAACGATTCAAAATTGTCATTGAAGTATAGGTCTTGTGCAATGCCACACAAAAAGATCAGAGTCATGTTGCAATTAATGAATGCGAATGTGCGGAGTCATAGAATTCCTTTAGTTACAATTATTGTTCCATTCAGTTAGCCTTATCAGAGATCTTCCAAACGGCGGCATGCGTATTCGTTTGTCATTATCAATGCTAACATTATGAATTGCTTAGACTAATATGAAAGAACAATCAGACTTTATATATTGTAATGAGAACATACTTTGAATTCGGAGATTATTGGTATGAATCTGGAAGTTGAAGGAAAACTCACTACATTCATATTCGGCAAATTTTATTTTTCAGCAGCGAAGAGTCTTTATCTATAGTGATCGTCGAGATGTGATAAGTCTAATGTGTTCTAGCTGGTAGGTATTTTGTCTTTTTCTCAAGTCAATAGATTTCTGGTGCCAAATTTTGGACATTCCTCATTTCCGTTACGTTGATGCTTGTATCTTATGTGCTCGGCAGTACGTAATAAAGAAGTAAAGAAACGAATCAAACAATGGATTGCAAAAAAAACAATAGATCAGCGATGACCTGGAACCAATCAATCTTTTGTTTCTCGATTCGTTGGCTGACGAAATTTGAAATTCCACGTGGCAGAACACAGCAAAGAAATACTAGCATTAATGCGAATGAATGCACGGCAACCCTTTTATTTGCATGTGATCTAATTTCAGATTGAATTGCTGGCGTTTTCTTGATTACAAACAACAATATGCTGTAGAGTAAAATGATAATCGCTGATGAAAATAAAACAATGTACCCGGTTGCTCTTGTAAGCTCTCTTATAATATCTTCTCCAACAGCTAACATGGTCGATGTAGACGTTCCGGCTCGCAGGGCTACAGTTTTCGCCTTAGAAATTCCGATACATGCTGCCCATATAAACAGTATTGAAATAACACAACGACGAGTGTTAAACAGTCTTTTGACTTTAAATGGAAAAACGACGGCGCAGATTCGCTGTATGGCAATGAATATTGCATGGAACAATGATGTATAATTTGAAAAATGGAGCAAAACTAAATAGAAAAGCCATATTTTAAATTTCACTGCCCATGTAATGGTGAAAAATACGGAAACACATCGTATGGCAATAGCCACTGATGTCATCAGATCACTGACACTAAGGCTTAATAAAACCAAATCAAAGGTTGTTCGCTTTTTCCTTTTGTGGCATATGCATGCAACCTGTATTGTGTTTGCAATAAGTCCAGCTAAAGCGATTGCTATGTAGACCATGAAAAGTATACCATAAGTAGATGTATGTCTAATACGAAACAAAAAATCACCGTTGGAAAGGTTCGAACGAGAATCAGAATCGTTGAATCCAGAAATTGCATTATATATCATAACGTCATTACTGCTGAACATCAGGTTATTATTGTCAGAAGCTGTGATGTTAAACGCGAAATCTGAGTGATTGATCGTAAATGTATTTAAATAGGTTTCCATTTCAATCGAATGATCTGCTCACGCAGTTGCTGCAATTTGCTCAATCTAGCTTCATTCAGTGTTATTTAGAATTGAGTTCTCTTTTGGTCGGACGCCTCCCCATGATAACTCACTGTTGACAGAGGCAAGCGGGTAGCTTCTTGTGCTGTAGAAACAGCTGCTGCTAACGGTATTCATTACAAAAAATGAAATGTATACATGGTAAAGGTAATCAGTACCAAAAAGGAAAATTCTATACTGTCACCTGAATTTGATTCTTTACAATTCAATGGATGTTTTGTCAGGGGATAACTATAGACTCCACACTCGTCCTATTTATAGCTCATCATCGGAGACTGAAATCGTTCTGGTAGTTATATCGGGGTGCTGGGGTTGTAGAGGAGCGGAAACTAACGACTCATGTGGTACAAAATACAAAAAAAACTTGTCACAAAAGTTCCACGCTGACAAACACGATCCTGTACCAACAACAAAAACATTTATTTACAAAACGACTCAACAATGTCAAAGAAAAAATTTGGACAAAAAGCGAGACTAATATGGACAAACTGCGCAGAATTTTTCACTATACGCGTGATAAATGTTAAGGAACCTACTCTATGTTGAAGAGCAACGTTTCTTATAAAAAAATGAGTGTAAACGAGTAATGTCTGAGACGCTATATCTCAAAAACAAGGGAGCTACGAGGGAGGAGGGGAGGCCCTGGTAGTATTTAGGGGCTGGAATCCTTGTAGTTAATATGTATTGTTTCTTTAGACTCACTACATAAATCCCATTACCTTGCTCAAAGTTGTTGTTTTTTAAACCGCTCAGTGCAAATATCCTCTAGGTAAAATACGTCAAGCTTTTCATCGTGCCAAACTACAAGGTCCAGCACCGCAAAGAAACAAGAAAAATATACCACTGGTAACAACATACCACCCAAACTTAAATTACAAACACCCAATAAAAACTATTTCCAGTCTCCTGAAAAATATCTCAGAACCAAACACAAGGGACAAATTTCAAAATATAACACCAATGTTAGCCTTCAAACAGCCTCCCAATCTTTCTTCGATTTTATGCAAAGCAAAGTTCAATTTAACAAATCAACCGCATATTCAACCTATTCCTGGCATCAAACTTTGTTCAAAAATTAGATGTAAACTATGTAAGCTCTACCTACAACCTATAGACAGTTTTGCAACAGCAAATGGAACAATTTGGGATATCAAATCGGAAATAACATGCGAAAGTAAAATGTGATATATTTTTGTCTTGTAATTCATGCAGTGGAATAACAAACTATTTTGGACAAATGACCAATCTGAGAAATCGAATGAACAATCACATATCCGAATCTAGAACGGGAATTTCTACTTGCAATTTCCCAAAACACATTTTCTCTTGTGGAAAATCAAACCGTAGTCTTCAAGAATCATTTTTTAAGATATTTGCTTTCATGAAATTAACTGACTCAAGATTATTACTTAGGTTTTTCAAGCTCTAGCATTAAAATCATTAAAGTCACACTCTGATGAGAACGTAGGTTCGAAAGGCCTCAGTGTGCCAGAAAAATTCGTGTGTGTATTTTTTGCCTCCGAATCTTATAGTATCTAGTTTTTAGTATATCCACTTTACCCAATATATATATATATATTTTTTTTTTCCATTTCGTAAGTTTGATATATTAACTGTCTTTGCTAGTTTACTTGTGCAATATTTCGGAAATTCGTCATTTTTGTAGGGTTCACTGCAAAACCCATCGTCCATAAATTTTAGGGCAAATGACCCTAAATCACATTTGTCCCTATTTTAACACTAAATTGTCCCTTATTTAACCCTAAACTTTGTGGATAAATTATTTTATTAATGCTTTAGTGTCAACTCTATATCTCATTCCTAAATCGTCCCTAATTCCAAATTACTCTTGTCCCTAAATTGTCCCTAAATTATCACGAATTTTTCTGACCCTAAATTAATTTTACTATCTCTTTTGGAAATTTGTCCCTAAATTGTCCCTAATATTTGAATTTCGTATAATTCAATTGATAAAATCGCGCAAAGTTAAATTTTCAAACCGTCAACATTTAAGTAAATAATTTGAGAAGGCAGAAGAACGAAGATGCAGAGATGCAGAGAACAGAGATGAACAGAAAAGAGAAAGATCCTTTGGTGAAAAACGTTCTGTTGAAATTCCGTAATAAGAAACCGGTAAGTAACATTTTTTATTCCATTCCTAAAAAACTTCAAGTTAGAATTCCCGGCCTTCCATGCAGGCAATTCAATATTTCGTTTTTGAAATCTTAATGTCGAACTTGGTCAACTTGATTTTCAGTTTCGAACTTTATTATCTTTAAAAAGAATAGCAACATTTTTACTTTTGCTTGCATCTAGGCATATCTAAAATCGTTTATATTTAACTAAGGAGAAGTCATTACAGGAAAGCATTCCAGAGTTGAAGGAAATTAAATATGAGCGTTCTTGGTACCCCTTTCATCAAAATTACCAAAAGCAGAGCATTTTCCCGTTTTAGTAAATACTTCTTAAATGAATGCTTTCAAAAAGTAGAAGGCATAACGTGAGCTACAGTATCAATATTCAATATTTTACGTCTTTTTTTAGATTCACTTGATTTGTAAATGAAGGGCCATCACCTGATGTTGAATGCTGATTTGGAAAGGATGAAGAGAGAAAAGGCTGCTGGTGGTTGATCAAAATCTGTGCATGGAAAAGACCGTTAAACAGTATAAAATTTATTCTGTGGACACTACATGACTTTTGATGATTTGTGAAGATTGATATAAGTTATTTTAGACTCAACCGAAGTAATAGTTTTGATGTATTTGAGACTTAGAATTTTTTAGCTTATTCAGCAGGACAGTGTTATTGTTCACGTATAAAAGTACTATCATTGTGAAGTTATTATGAATGACAACTGGTACATAAATGGTAATAATTACTCGAAATCTCTTGTGACATTTCTTGAACAATAGGCAACATGCAATGGCCCTAAATTTAGGGATAGTTTAGGGACAATTTAGGGACAATCAGGATTTCAATACAGTAGAAAAGTAGCCTGAAAATTTAGGGACGAATTAGGGTCGTTTTATGGACAATTTATGGACAATTTAGGGTCAAATTATGGTCAAAATCGTGGTCGCAGTTTAGGGTCAAAAAGTTCGATTGTCCATAAATTTTCGGGTTAAATAGTTTTACAGTGTTGTTTTCTTGTGTCCTCTTAGCTCGAAAATACGCAATGAAGAAGTAAAGCAATGAATCAAAAAGTGGATTGCAGAACAAGAGTACATAGCTAATGTATTCGAACCAAATTTTTGCATGTCGTTTATAGCTACGAAGAACGTTGGCAAAAAGAGTTTGGATGCCATATGGAAGAACACAGCAGAGGAATATCAGCATGAATGCAAAGAATGCACGACAACTCTCTTATTGGAATTTTCTCTAATGTTGAATGAAATCGTTGACCTTCTTTTAATGAGAAACAACAAAATACTGTATAGAAAAATGAGACATACTGCTGATGATATAATAACGTAGGAACCTGCGTGGACGAATTCGAATATACACTGTAAAACTATTTAACCCGAAAATTTATGGACAATCGAACTTTTTGACCCTAAACTGCGACCACGATTTTGACCATAATTTGACCCTAAATTGTCCATAAATTGTCCATAAAACGACCCTAATTCGTCCCTAAATTTTCAGGCTACTTTTCTACTGTATTGAAATCCTGATTGTCCCTAAATTGTCCCTAAACTATCCCTAAATTTAGGGCCATTGCATGTTGCCTATTGTTCAAGAAATGTCACAAGAGATTTCGAGTAATTATTACCATTTATGTACCAGTTGTCATTCATAATAACTTCACAATGATAGTACTTTTATACGTGAACAATAACACTGTCCTGCTGAATAAGCTAAAAAATTCTAAGTCTCAAATACATCAAAACTATTACTTCGGTTGAGTCTAAAATAACTTATATCAATCTTCACAAATCATCAAAAGTCATGTAGTGTCCACAGAATAAATTTTATACTGTTTAACGGTCTTTTCCATGCACAGATTTTGATCAACCACCAGCAGCCTTTTCTCTCTTCATCCTTTCCAAATCAGCATTCAACATCAGGTGATGGCCCTTCATTTACAAATCAAGTGAATCTAAAAAGACGTAAAATATTGAATATTGATACTGTAGCTCACGTTATGCCTTCTACTTTTTGAAAGCATTCATTTAAGAAGTATTTACTAAAACGGGAAAATGCTCTGCTTTTGGTAATTTTGATGAAAGGGGTACCAAGAACGCTCATATTTAATTTCCTTCAACTCTGGAATGCTTTCCTGTAATGACTTCTCCTTAGTTAAATATAAACGATTTTAGATATGCCTAGATGCAAGCAAAAGTAAAAATGTTGCTATTCTTTTTAAAGATAATAAAGTTCGAAACTGAAAATCAAGTTGACCAAGTTCGACATTAAGATTTCAAAAACGAAATATTGAATTGCCTGCATGGAAGGCCGGGAATTCTAACTTGAAGTTTTTTAGGAATGGAATAAAAAATGTTACTTACCGGTTTCTTATTACGGAATTTCAACAGAACGTTTTTCACCAAAGGATCTTTCTCTTTTCTGTTCATCTCTGTTCTCTGCATCTCTGCATCTTCGTTCTTCTGCCTTCTCAAATTATTTACTTAAATGTTGACGGTTTGAAAATTTAACTTTGCGCTTTTATCAATTGAATTATACGAAATTCAAATATTAGGGACAATTTAGGGACAAATTTCCAAAAGAGATAGTAAAATTAATTTAGGGTCAGAAAAATTCGTGATAATTTAGGGACAATTTAGGGACAAGAGTAATTTGGAATTAGGGACGATTTAGGAATGAGATATAGAGTTGACACTAAAGCATTAATAAAATAATTTATCCACAAAGTTTAGGGTTAAATAAGGGACAATTTAGTGTTAAAATAGGGACAAATGTGATTTAGGGTCATTTGCCCTAAAATTTATGGACGATGGGTTTTGCAGTGTAGTAGCCGTTGAAGGTATACCATAAGCTATTGGTATGCTGATAGATGCTGCCCAAATAAACAATATTGCAATATTGCAACGGCGTGTGCTGAACAGTCTTTTGACTTTAAATGGAAAAACGACGGCGCAAATTCGTTGTATTGCGATAAAAATGGTATGCAATAATGAAGAAAAAGTTGAAAAAGCAGACAAAGGGACAGCGAATTTCCATATTGTAATGTATAAAGATAACTCCATATCTATAAACAACATAGCGTACAGCATTTGAATAGCAACTGATGTGATCACATCGCTTAGACTAAGGCTCAAGAGTACCAAATCAAACGTTGTTCGCCTTTTCCCTTTATAACATATGCATCCAATCTGTATTGTATTTGCAAAGAAACCAGCTAGAGCGACAGCTACGTAAACCATGTAAAATATACCTTGCCTGGATGCAGGATTAGTTCCGACAAGAATAAGGTTATTGTTATCGAACGTATAGCTATCATTGTTTGAAATCGGAATTATTGCTATCATGGTCACGCAAAGTCGGAATTATTGGTAAATGTGTCGAAGTGCGTTTCCATTATAATCGAATAGTAGCTAAAACAGTAGTGTCAGTTCGTTCAATTTACTTGCCTTGAACGGTATTCAGAAGTGAATGCTGGATTGCTATATCACTGACAACCTGCACAGAAGCATTTAATGTATTGCCTGCCTGAATATCCTATTGGCTAGTAGCAGGTTGCAAATATTCAAAAGTAACAAAAGAAAAGCCTGCCACCTTAAATAATTTATATTCAATAGATTTATTGAAATAGAGCAGCTACTGCTCTTACAAAATTGTATGCCAAGATGCAAAGAGGCTCCGACCGGTTGTAATTTTTTGAGCTAGAGTCCTTGCGCCCAAAGTGGCCACCTTTCACAATTTAAGAAAATCCACTGGTCTGCAGAAATTTATAAAAACAAAATGTTTGAATCTTGTTATTTCCTCCTAAAACCCACCAAAATGTTTGCTGATGCCAGTTCCTTAATTTTATGAATGTTTTTCGTTTTTTAGAGCGTAAATAATCCGATAAAAAAAGAATCATGCATGGCCTACTTTTGTTTCAAGTGGGAGTATTCCTCCATTTTATCGTTTGTTTTTCAAAGTAATGTTTCCTTTCAGTCTCCTGTTTCCATATCTTAACTGTAAACAAACTTTAAAAGGTCTTGAACGACACTCCTGACCTCTGACTTGAAATATGAGAAAAGAATTTTGAATTATTTTTCGTCTGAACTGAACAGGGTGAACATTTTTGAAAGGCACTCAATTTCTTGAACTGCGCCCAAACTGGCCACCCTATGTAACGCATTGGCGATTTCATTGGTTTGTTTTCCGAACACGTTCCTTTCTTGGCTGCGGAGGCGCTCAACAGTAGAAAAACCGTAGTAAAAACCTAATGGCCACTTTGGGCGCATTTCCTGATTTAGGCTATTGTGATCGTTTTTTGTTTGGATTGCTGTTTTGAGATTATAAGTTGAAATATCACATTGAAATTCTGGCGAGACATAAACAATAAAATGAGAAGTATTTCTATGGGGAGTGGAGGTTTGAGCAATTCTCTAGAGTTTTTATTAATACTAATGTTTGAAAAGGTGGCCACTTTGGGCGCAAGGACTCTATGTGAAAAGAATTAAGGCGAAAGCCGATTTCATCGAAAGAACCGTCCCGAGTACGAGTAAGTGCCTCCTTTGAATAACCGGCCAAAATTAATTATGATTGTTCAGAGAAGAGTGCTTTTTCGAATTATCAGCCCCTACAGTATTTATTTCAAAAACGCACTTATTCTAATGCTAACGGTATCCCTTATAGCTACACATGGCGGCAACTACCATGTATGCTAACCATGGATTCTCGCTTGGACTTATGTTTTACCATGTTCCCTCATATATAAGCGCAAGTGCCTATGAATAGCGAAGGTTGCAAATTGAAAGCTTCTGAGACGAAATGTTCATAGCACTGGTGCGAACTGCGCCTATAAACTTTGTTCTGTATGGAAAAAAGATAAGTTCACTCAATTTTCAATTGGCGTTAAGGTTCTTGTGACGAAAGAAAGCTTGAGGAAGAAACACCTCGACGCAGAACAAAAAACAACTATGTGTAATAGCTCATATGTCGCCTTGCCAAGCAAGGCTTCTTCAGACTATAAATGTGAAATCTTAGTTAAAAATTTGCTATACAACATAATATTAATGAATGAGTTAAAAAAAATGCTGAAATAAAATGCTGACAAAGAAACTATAGTAGTAACCATAGCACACAAGCAGGGGTTGGGGAACTAGGGGAGCTCCCCGTAACAATCTGTATGTCAGCCGCAATGATGAAACTCTGGCACAGAATTGCCACCCTAAGTGATAACTCGCTCATTCACTTGGCGCACAAAAATTCATAAGTAACCAAGCTCTTTTGTGTGATTATTTATGATTTGTGGTTTATAGTTATTTTTGAATTTTTGTGCTGGTGTGATGCCAGGTACGTAGGTCAGATTTCCCAGAGATTAGGAGATAGGATCAAACAACATGTTCCAACTAGTATTCATCAACACAATTTTGGACAAAGAGAGCAACCAACCCGCCTTTCCAAGCAACAGCCTGCCCTCAAAGATGATTCTGCCATATGACAACATTTACTGGATCACCCAGAGTGTGTAGTTTTATTTAAGCGTTTTGGAATCGGTCCACATCAAAACCAAAAGGATGGTTCTGTGTAGACAGAAAGAGTTCGTTTTCTCTTGAACTCTTCAATTAATTTTCTATTGGTCGTCCCTCTGAATCTCCCAAACTGGTTGGCGTTTAAAGCACAATACCAATTCGGCTTCTTTTTCTGATTGGTGTATTTCGAGCCGCATCTGGGTAAAAATTCCGCCTTAGTTCTTTAGTTCTCTGAGGAGTGTCAGACGAAAAAAGCTTTTAAGTATGCCTGAAAATGTTTCCGCTGTTTATCGCAATTTTGAAGTTTTGTACTACCCAAAAATTATTCTATAGAATCCCAGCCACGGAAACCGATCATAAGGACTACTATGGAAGACCTTCATTGACCAATTGCATAGATGATACCGGTCGCCGACTGGAAGAATTACCACGTGCTTAGAAGTCTAGAAGATAGACAGAGTTGGAAAAACGTGTCATGGAATGCCGAACTTAGTTCGACCTGATGATGATTATGATAATATCTCAAGAACGATGCGAAACTACTAGGAAACGAAGTACGTCTTGTACATACTGCAACTTATTCAAGGTGCTAAATTTTATACAAGATATATGATGCATCTCATATGAAATAGCAATAAGACTTTAATTGAAGATAATATTATTTACATATCAAAGTTTGATCACTTTGCGTTTAGGTGACTTAGTTCACCAACCAAGAATCAGAAAATTTTCACCAGAAAAGTAGTAGAACTTGTATGTTTTTTGTTCTTATTAAAATTTTGTTGTCAAGTTTATTTCGATGCACGGCCAACTGTAAATCAGTCGTTTAACTGACGTAGCCAAGGTGGTTAAAGAATACAAAATGAAATGAATGAAAATGAAATTAAATATATATTTTCCTTTTTGTAAGTTTGATATATTCACTGTTTTTGATATACTTCGATGCAGCTGTTGTTTTCATGCGATTCTGTTCTTGGCAAGCATCAATCTGCCGGACAATTTTTTTCCGAAAGTTTAATTGTCCCAATTCTGGCGAAATCCGGAACTTTTTTCCATCTCAGCGAAGTTCGAAAGTTTCTCGTCCGACAGATTTAACTCCTCTGAAAACAGATTTAAACAAAAGAATTGCAGTATTTTATTGTTATCTTTTTCCGAAACTTTACTTGAGAAAATCAAGAAGTTGCTAGTTACTGGTCCCACATTTCGGATATTCGTCATTTTTGTACGGCTCTTTTATTGCGACGTCTTATTTGCTCGAAAATACGCAATGAAGAAGTAAATCATTGAATCAAAGAGTGGATTGTAGAAAAATAGTACATTACAAATGCGTTCGAACCAAAATTTTGCATGTCCTTCGTAGCTACGAAGAACTTTGTCAAAAAGAGATTCGATTCCATATGGAAGAACACAGCAGAGGAATATCAGCATCAATGCAAATGAATGCACGACAACTCTCTTATTTGGATTTGCTCTACTGTTGAATTAAATCGTTGGCCTTCTTTTGATGAGAAACAACAAAACGCTGTAGAGTATTATGAGACATACTGCGGATGGTATGATGACGTAGAAAGCAGCTCTGACAAGTTTAACAGAAGCAATGGTTGAAGACGGTATAGCTTTTACCATAGGTATTGCAATAGATGCTGCCCATATAAAAGATATGCAAATAACACAACGACGAGTGCTGAACAGTCTTTTGACTTTAAATGGATAAACGACGGCGCAAATTCGTTGTATGGCGATTAATATTGTGTGTAACAATGAAGAAAAAACAGAAAAAATAGTAGGAGTGACAGCGTATTTCCATATTGTAAGGTATAAAGATAACTTCATGTCGAAAAAAAATACAGCGTACTGTATTGCAACAGCCAATGATGTTATCACATCGCTTACACTGAGGCTCAAGAGTACCAAATCAAACGTTGTTCGCTTTTTCCCTTTATGACATATGCATCCAATCTGTATTGTGTTTGCAATGAAACCAGCTAAACCAACTACTATGTAAACAATGAAAAATATACCTCGCCTTGATTCAGGATTAGTTCCGACAAGAATAAAGTTATTGATATCGAAAGCAAAGCTATCATTCTTTGACGCTGTAGTGTTGAACACAAAATTGGAATTATTGGTAACTGTGTCAAACTGCGTTTCCATTGTAATCGAATAGTAAGCTAACACAGGAGCGATAGTTTTTTTCAATTTACTTGCCGTGAACGGTATTCAGAAGTGATTTCTCCATTGCAATATCACTGACAACCAGCACAGAAGCATTTAATGTATTGCCTGCCTGAATATCCACTGACTAGTTGCAGGTTGCAAGCATTCAATACTTAAAGGGAAGTCATGCCACCTGAAATTCCTTAAACACCTTAAATTCTTCAAACAGTGCCGAAATCTAGCAGCTAAGCTAAGGCTCTTATAAAACTTTATGCCAAAATGCCAAGAGGCTGCATCCGGTTGAATTTTTTCGAACTATACATGAAAAGAATTGTGTTTAAGGCAAAGCCGACTTTAGCGAAAGAGCCACAAGCCCCGAGAGCGAGTGAGCCCCTCCGTACAAAGAGCGGCCAACATGAATTAGATTTTTCAGAGAAGGGTGCTTATTCGAATGATCACCACCTATTTATTTCCAAAAGGTGCTTATTCTAATGTTACCCCATATAGCTACACGTGTTGGCAGCTACCATGTATGCGAACCCTGGATTCTCGCTTTGACTCATATGTTTGACCCTATTCTCTTTTATTTTGTGCCTATAATAATCGGATTTTTAAATTCAAGTCTCCTGAGACAAAACTTTGTGGCGTTGTCTTTGTCCTGTATAGAACAAAGAAAGTCCACTCTATTCACTGCTTGCATTAAGGTTATTTTGGCGAAAAGGAAATATGAAAGCTTGAGGAAGAAACACCGCAACGCTAAAAAAAGACAACTAGGTTTACACGTTTTTTTATACGAACAAAGTATATAAGAACATAAGGCTTCAGAGAGTGGAAAGTTAAGAACATAATAAGAACATTACAAGGCTTTGTGAAGCTTGTGAACTTAACAATAGACTTCAATTGCTGTTTGTTAATGTGAATACTCTTATATTTCTTACTTTAACCTTTATATCATTTAAAATATTTCGCCTTGCGAGCCAAACAAGGCTTCTTCCAATTCCAAATTGAAATCTTAGCTAAAAACTCGAAATCTATTTACCCGGGGGGGGGGGGGTACTTCAATGTGACCATGATCAGACGTGAATCTGGACTTTGACAAAAGGACCCATTTGTATGATAGGATTTTCAAGGATTCCCTGCCCATTTGCATGAATATCAGGAAATTTCAAGCCCATGTGCATGAATTTGGTTGATTTTAATACCCTTTTATAATAATAAATATGTAAATTTCGATCCTTTGCAAGCAACGAGACCGGGCTCTGTTGTTGTTGCTGAGACGTCCAAGGAGTGTGATGAAGCGTGCAAGAAGTTATCGTTATCATTTGTATGGTTTGGAAAGCGAAATGCAGAGAAAACGATTTTCAGTCGTTCTGCGGTAAACATATCTTGCAAATGAGACCCATTGGTAACAAAATCTGAAAAATACCAACCCATTTATCAGAATCAGGCATGATATCAAACCCATGTGTACAGAATTTCAGTTGAAAAAACCAAGCCATATGAGCGGCACGTCCAGCATGACTACATATTAAAGTACCCGCCCGGGTCTATTTAACATCGTTGTCTTTTGTTTGTGTCATGGTGCTTCTGCCTCCCGTACATGCGCTCTTTCCTTTTTTGTAAATCCAAGAAATATATCTTTGACGTCTCTAGATAAATTCCAAATCCGTGCCACCCCTCTTCCCCAAACATTCCTTCTAATTATAGTAACTAGAAGTAACGGAGCGTTAGTAAGTGCGCGCAAACTTGTAACCTGAGTTGGGACCACGGTATCATGCAATGTTGAGCATGGTTACTCACAAATACAGCATAAAATACAGTGTACAAATGTTCAATATAGTTAATGTGAGCGAAAAATTTAGTTATATTTTCATGCAAGTTCCACAGAAGATGACAAATGAAACCAATGCATCTACTTTCTCTAAAAAGCAATTGTATCTGCAAAAGTAATTGTATCTACACTCTAATTAGGTTAAATGTCTCAAAATGTCCTTTTCTGTGATCAAGAGACATGCAACCAATGCAATTCAACCCCGCCATCAGGTCGAAAATGCACTCCTCTTACAATGGGCGCTCGCTTCGCTCGCGCCTTAGCCCATCAACTCTGTCACCCTTGCTACTCCCTCTATCAAAAATCTGGATCAGCTCCTGCAATGAGAAAAGTTTAAAGCCTACAACTGTTTCTTCTGAATGCAAAAAGGAAAGAACTGTTTTATGTATGCATGGGGCATAAAAAACACCTTTATCTAATATGCCTATAGTACAAAATTAACAATAATGCCAACTAAATTACAGTAAATCTCATTTAATGTATGGAAACCTATACAATGTTACATTTCTCATCAAAACACGGGCATTGCATCACATTTTTTCACATTTCCATTCTGTTTTATCCCTGTTACAAACGTTGGATCTTACTCTTTTGGCATCTTCTAAAGGCCAATGGGCAACCAAATCATCCCCACATATTTACATTGTGTTGAAGTTGATAAACTTTGGTTCGTATTGTGGCAATGAGAAGACAATATTGCTGAAAAAAATATACATTTCCTTTTATAAGGGTTGTTTCAAGTAAAAAAATGTGCAATGGTAGTGTTAGCCGATTTGTTATCATATTGTTACCCTGTTTATACAGAATTTATTGCAGTCTGATTTCGATGGGCCTAAGCAGCCCAAATGGGACATGAGTATTTCAGTCCGGGGTAAAAGGGAAAAATAAAAACACTCAAATTGAATTCGTTACCAAAGTGGCCTTCTCAGGTAAAACAAATAGTTCTCACATTATTATCTGTTTCGGCTATACAAAATTTATTGCAGTATAGGCCTACAGACTACCCATCTTGAAATTTTGATTTGCTGGGCCTAAAAGCAGCCCATAATGCCAATGGCAGAATGGGGCATGAGAAAAATAAAAACATTCAAATTGAATTCGTTACCTATCTTCGTTCTCTACTTACATTTAACACCAGAAAAAACTTCTTGACGATCACAACTTCATCGTGAGAGGGAAACCATGAAAGAAAACATCGAAGTTTGCTAAAATGTCATGCGTTAATTCCTTCGAATCCCTTCGCACAGCGGAAAGCTGTTAACACTGTGGTTGCAAGTGGTAAGCAAAAAAATATGCGCTGTCAGCAGACGAAACGGAAGTCCAGTTTTGCCGATTGAAGCCCACAAATAGTAAGCTCGCTCCTTCGTCGCGCGCAAAAAGGTCCAGAGGGGCGGCTAATGTACATAATCTGCGGTTTTATGAACACCTTAAGAATTTCCACAGCAAAACGAAATTAAATATTATTTGATATGCAAAACTTTGAGTAAATAGTCGGGTAAATAGTGTATAAATCCCTCACTCAAAATGTCGTTATTTTCTTATGAAGATCGAAACCCTCTTGGAATATTTGTCAGTCACCTTTTGTTACTCATTTTAGAACGGATCATTTTATTGTAAGATAATTGTTACGAATGAACTTTGGTAAACTGATTTACATTGGTTAAGTTCAGGTATTTGGTTGAGCATTGCGGTAGATTTGGGGATTATTTTTATACTTGGATCGCGCAAATAGCCCGCAAAAAGAAAACACCTATGAATCATTTAAAGGCTCAACAGGTAATGCATTCATTCCTTTCTAAATCCGATAAAAACCGATTATGAATAAAAATGAAATTAAAATATAAAATAAGAATTTAATAAATATTAATGAAAGACATTAATATGAATATTAGAAATAAAAATTCAAATAGAAAATGCAAATGAAAATGAAAATATTTATATTTATATTTATATTAATAGAAAATGATTAGGCTACCAAAACAGTAAAAAAGTCACGAAACTTGATTACTGGGATTTGAGAGCTTGAAAACTATTATCAGATTGTTGGTACAATAAAACCATTCGATTTTATAATTGAACATTATATAGTAGATAGCGAAGCTTCGTTATGCTATGATAATGAAATTTTATTATAGTTCTGAATTTTTTGTAGTACCACCACTATATAAGTCAATAATAGTATCTTATAACTCGTAACTCGTGAAATAAATAGAGATAAATTGTAACTCGTAACTCGCGAATTAAAATTTAACTCGCGAAATAAAAATAACTTGCAACTGGTAACTCGTGGAATAAATTGTAACTCGTGAAATCAAAGTAACTCATGACTCGTAACTCGTAATATACATTGTAACTCGTGAAATAAAAGTAACTCATGACTCGTAACTCGTAATATACATTGTAACTCGTGAAATCAAAGTAACTCATGACTCGTAACTCGTAATATACATTGTAACTCGTGAAATCAAAGTAACTCATGACTCGTAACTCGTAATATACATTGTAACTCGTGAAATCAAAGTAACTCATGACTCGTAACTCGTAATGTACATTGTAACTCGTGAAATCAAAGTAGCTCATGACTCGTAACTCGTAATATACATTGTAACTCGTGAAATAAAAGTAACTCGTAACGGTAACTCGTGATATTAATTGTAAATTCATGGCGAAGCTATGAATTTGAGTTTATTACTTTGACACCAAGTACCCTGAAATTTTTATGTGAGATTGAATTACTGACGGTGTAATGACATTAACAGGATGCGGAAACTTCATCGCTTTTGATAATGCGTGAGGTCCAATCTCACCGCCTTGTTAAGGATCCCCTTATTCAATAGCAGGTTGACTTTTAGTCACCTGACCATCACCAACCAATTAGAAATGAAACCCAAGCCGGGTGCTTTTGGTCATCAATCAAACTGGGTATAAGCAACAGCAAACTTCGTTTTTATCCTCATTCGAATTTTTCTGGCAGAAAGTGAAGTTCCAAGAATTATTCACTTTTTTGCCTTAGTTAGGCCTATTTAGTCTGATCTTCGATAGGTTCTGCCTGTCATGAACTTGATGAACACATGGCAATGAGGGTCAGCTGATATTGCATCCTTTCGTCATGGTCATTTTATAAAACGATGGCGCCTAAGCTTTGGAGTTTTTTGGAGAAGAGAGGGGTTCACATCATTATTTGCGACACAAGTTCAAGTTCAAAATGACCACTAGTGGATTGGCTAGATGGGCGATGGACCAATTAGAGAAGAGTTGGTGTATGAAGGACGAAGAGCAAGAGTAAAGGCAAGTTGGCAGGGGCCTAAAGACGAAATAGTTCCCGAAATTTGGTGAGGAAGATCATCTGCATCTTGGTGCATCTTGGCTTCAACCTTCCTGAATAAAAAGCAACGGACCGGTTCCCTGCACAACTCTCTACGGTGAGTGGTAAGATTTTTCTTTTGATAATCATGACTGTTTGGATCAGCCTTCCTCCGCAGGCGGTCCATACCAACTTTTAAGTGTCTTATTTTTACAACCATTCTAAATTTTCTTCGTCTGAAGCATATAAATCTGGTTAAGTTCAACTTTGGCGTTTTTCATACCATTTGCCAACACTGCATGGCGCAGCGAAGTAAAATTTCTACTCATAACACAATCATAATGAGTCGGCTAAGATCTAAGTTTTGTAGGTATAGTGTGACTTGATTTTGGTGCAATAAAAACTTCCAGCACTGCCCATTTTCCATGGAAATGCTAAAAGAACTAGCATATGCAGAAGTTAGACCAAACATAACATGTGATATGACATTAGATTCGCCAACTTAGCCCTACCATTTATGTGTAATTAAACTCGTCGAATCACTAATTTAGTTTCCTGAGCGCATCTAGTTTTTCAAAATATAACAGTGCTACTTTGACATCCGTACAATATTGTGGGATAACGGTCCCTAACCTTTTTATGAATTTCCCATGAATTGTTAATCAATGCTGATTAAACTTCTGTTATCTCGTATGTATCTTCTTTGGAATATTATCAATACGGATGGCAATTTGGCCAAACTTGGGGGACCTTGGAATAGTGATTTCAGGCTGAATCTGATGGGCGGTTAGCCTTCTCAACCTTCACATCCTTGTCAATTTCGCAATCCCTGGACTAATGGAACGAGGAATGATGAGCTCAAGATGAATCAATCCCAGATGGCAGATGAACAGAAGCACTAGACATGGTCGTTGACCTTGACACAATCAACAGCGAAGGAGGAAGAATAGATGGTACAGAACTTTTTACCATATCTTTGCTGGACCCAAAGGACAGGTTTGGAAGTACGCGTATGATTAACTGTCCATGAGAATTTGACAATCTTGTTTACGTTAAATGAATAGCTTACCATCAACATTTCATACAGCTCGCTCTGGTAGTTTTACTTGAATGTTAGTTCATGTGATAAGCAATCCAGTTTTCTTAAGATCAAAAATCCAGGCTCAGCCCAGGGACGACCTTCTATTGAGACAACGCCCACTCCTACGACTCGTACTCTAGCAAATTTTCATTTCATCAAAAAACACACACACACACACACACACAACACGTTGCCTTTAATCGGACCAAGCATTCGCATAAGCATTCCCAAACTTATCAACATTGAAGTATCCCCTAATAAAATAACCAAGAAGGCATCAGGAAGAAGTTCAGGAGGAATCCTTATTTACTGCAAATTCTCCAACATCCTTATTTACTGCAATCTCCAACATCAAATTAAGGTTACTAAGATTAATAACAAGTACATCTGGCTAGAAATAGGCAAAAAACGTTTTCCAAAATTGCAAGATTAACCTTGAGATCTGTGCAGCCTAGTCCACCTATAGGCTCTAAATACTATTAAAAAAAAATAATGTGTGAAGAACTGGTTGATGATGTTATAAAAATTCTCGTGTAGCACTGAAGAAATAAGACTGAGAGGTGACTGTAAGACATTTCATAAACAGATACGATGCATAAAACTGAAATTATAACACCCTGGTGAATGTCTCTGCGCGAACCCGCCAAAGCAAGTCAGCCTGTCGGTAATATCACTAATATATCGACCTTTTCGTACAACTTTGCCGACATCCTACGAACCACTTTCCCGCATCTCCTTGATAGCTGTTTTTGGCGTTATAATTTTGGGGAAATGATAGTAGTTTTGGCCAACAGTTTTCATAGATTTTGAGCAACTCGCAAACGTGTTTCGCATAACTATAGGTGCAATACTTGAACAAAAAATCACATTTACAGTGTTTGTCAGGCAAAATAACCAATTCATGAAAATTATGTATAAATAGTTATGAATGCTGAAAATTTTTGGACGTCTTTAACCCAAATGTTTTTTCGCGTTTCTCACAGAGTCTATCACCGACACATTGAGTGCCCAAATGTTTTGGGAACAAGCTAGTACTGTAGGATTGTCTTTATAAGAATTTCGCTGTCCTTTGAAGTTAAAAGTAATACGGCATTTGTATTTCATACTTCCATGGCCCTGTTGTCTACCATTCATAGGTTTTAGCGTCTAAGATTCTAGATATTTTTCGGCCCTCAGCTAGTTTCCAATTGTGTCACGGACAGAAAATTTTCTTTGGGACAGGAAAAGCTGCTTTGCTTATCACACCCCACTGTTTGCTTATCACACCCCACCAACTCTGGTTGGAAATTTCCAAGAGCAACAGTTCCAGCTTACCATTTCAATGCCAGAATAAACAGGCCTTTAGAAACAAAGAATAGATTTAGTGCTTTTGAATCTGCTGATTACAACATTGCTGACGAACAAAGGAGAAATGCTGTCCCCGGAGAACTCTCCTACGCTGAAGCAGCAGGGATCAAGACAACAAAGAAACAAAGTTCTCTTGACAAGCCAACTGTTACGATCATTGACGATTCAATTCTAGAGGATGTGAAAAGAAATGATGTAAACAATGCTGCTCCACAAGTTGCTTTTGAATCTAATGATTACAGTTTTGCTAAAGAACAAAGAAGAAATGCTGCCCTATAGAGCTCTCTTACGCTGAGACCCCGTTTACACGATATCGGTACCACACCGGTACGATATGACACCGGTGTGAAACCATGCCGGTGTGTGATTTTTCGCGTCCCGTTTACACGATGCCGGTGTGATATCATGTCACTTAGGAAAAACAATTGTTATGACATCACACAGTAATTTGATTTTGCGCTTGCGCATTAGCCAGGAAAAAGGCGCCAAAACACGAGGTAAACAAAGATTCACTTCACAACACACACCACAAAAGTTCTTATCTCGATCGAAGCAAACAACAAATATAAGAGGCGGTAAAAACACATCGATAAATATGCCACCAAAGAAGGAGACGAAGACAAATGAAGGTGAAGAGAAATCTGCCTCATTCACCTGGACTGACGAGGAACTAGAATTGTTACTTGATGTAATTGTTCACTATAAGGCAGATAAAGAAGGACGAGGATTCGACTGGCAATCAAAATATGAAAACGAAATATGAAGACCTGAAAGCTCTGTTCATAGAGAGATATCCCACAGATGGATCATCAACAGACTTTCCTCATGATGCAAAAAATGACTCCACAAAGGAAAGGATAAATACAAAGATTAAAGTTATTCGCCAGAAGTATCGTGTTTCTTTGGATTCTGGTAGAAGAACTGGAGGTGGAAGAATAGTCGCCCAATTTTACGATAAATGCTCAGAAATATGGGGAGGTAGTCCTGCAACAAATGCCTTTGCTGGTGGTATCGAGACGTCAGAGCACAGCATGCTGCCAGACTCCCCAGAATCTCTTTCCCAAAACAGAGAAATAGCAGCTGGAGATGAGGAAGCTTTGGATGAAACAGCACCACCCACTCCTGTAGGCCCAGAAGCAAACTCAAGAAAAGAAATCGAAGGCACTCCACGAAGAGATTTGATATCTCATTTGAAAGAGAGAGGAATTCCAAAATGCTGAAAACCATTCCAGCTGAGAAGCAGTTCTTGGACATAGCCAAGGCAGACTTGGAAATCAAAAAAGATATTAAGGTAGAGCTGAAGAAGTCAAATCAAGAAAATGCTGAACAGATGAAGGTTTTGACAGGAACACTAGTGAACCTGTCAAATGCTTTAGCTGCAGCTCTTAATCCATACCAACACTCTAGCCATCACAATCAGCATCAAGATCAGCATTACCAACAAGGCCAAAGTTACAATAACCATTCCTTTACACAACAGCATATACCTATGAACACAAATAGGCATAATACTTTCCCTGGAACCATAGAACAAATTGATGAAGAGCATGTCTTCACTACTGTCTTAACTAATCTTAATTAATCACTCATTTAGATAGTTATGTATAAAAGTTTTCATGCTTAATAGTTAAATATAACACTTAAATATTTACATAAGTAAAAGTTAATAACTCACACTGGCTGCTGATTACATGAAAAGTTTTCAACAAAAAATAAAAAAAATTCTCTTTGGACATTAGTTTGATATTAGAAGTTACCTATAATATGATATTAGATTGTTACTAGTTTTCGTCACAGTTATTATGCATAATCAAAGTACTTTACAAAAATGTTTCTTATTTCTTTTGCTGTTGATTCTCTTTGCGAATTTGCAGACCTCAAAGTAACGCAGACTGGTTGGTTTTCCTTTTCAATAACTTTCGCTTCTTGGACAAGTTGATCACTTAGAAACTCTTTTTTCATCTCACAAATGTTATGCAGGATGAAGCAAGAATGGATGACCATGGGTAAATCCTCCAACTTGACATCCATTGGCCGTCTCAAGCATCCAAAACGCCCCTTCAGCTTCCCAAATGCACATTCTATGGGCATTCTTGCTGATGACAATCTGTAGCTGAAAAATTGCTCCGATGCTGTTGTACCCCCAGATGGAAACTCTTTCATTAGATATGGAAGTAACGGATAAGCTAGGTCACCAATGATGCACACAGGGACTTCTTTCTCCCCTTCAACTATTACCTTTGGTATATTCGTTACCTCACCAGAAAGCAGAAATTTGTTTAACGAAGAATTTGAAAAAATTCTCGCATCATGTACAGACCCTGGTCATTTAATAACCACATCGATAAAACACTGACGGTAGTCACAAACTGCCTGGACATTGAAGGAGTATCTCCCTTTTCTGTTGATGAAGTCAGTATAGTTTTCAAGAGGCTGTTTGATGTCAATATGCGTCCCATCCACTGCTCCTATGCATTGAGGGAATCCATGAAAGTGTTCATAGTTCTCTGATAGTGCTGCAACCTCATCTTCTGATCCAGGAAGCTTTATGTACTTAGGACCAAGAATTGTCGAAATCGCACTTGTGACCTTCCTGATTAGTAAGGAGACTGAACTTCTAGATATTCCAAAAGCATTTGCAATTTTCTGATAACGTCCTTCGTCAGCCAAGTAATACAAGGTAATTGCAATCTGTGTTTCAACGGAGATTGCTTTTCTCATCCTTGTGTTGGATTTTGTTAAAACGGGCCGCAATTCGGCACAAAGTTCAGTAAAAGTTTCCTTCGACAATCTAAAATTTTCGATCCATTCTTCAGATATGACAACATTATCCAAAAAGTTCTGCCACCATTGACCAGTTCTCCCCGGCCTAATCCAAAATCGCTTCGGTTTGCGTTTCTTTTTTATCTTCTTGGTCCCCTTCTGAGAGCTTGTCAAGGAAAATGAAGCTAGTAAATTCAATAAATCATTCGTTCGTCTTTTATAATGTGCAATAGTTTGCAAAATAATTACTATATTCATTTGCAAGAGAGCAGCAATAGCTTGAATAAGATTAAGGTTGACATCCATTTTGTTAATCTTTGAGTCGAAGTCATTTATGTAAAGTCTCAAAATTTGATATTCAACGAACGAAGCATCCTCGTTTTGGATTAAAAGGTTAACTGTTCTTTTTTTTGCAAGGGAGGCTTATGGGCCTAAAAGGTTACCTTTCATATAGTATCTGGAAACAAGGATATATATTATCATAGAGTAGTAAAAGCAAGTTAATTATTATTTCTATTTTGGTTCTCTTTGAAGATTCTCTAGCAATTTTCTTAGAAGATGGATGGGTCGGGTATCAATAGAAAGTCTGGTAAGTCCTCTTCTGCACTAAGTGCCATTCAGACTGAGAATGAGAATGCGATTGAGAATGAGATTGCGAATGAGAATGCAATTCAGAATGCAATTCAAATACAGCAAAAGTAGATAAAGTTATAAAATTATGAGTCAGGAGAAGCTGGATGTAACAAGCGTTCTCATTGGTTAATTCCGAAATTTCTAATTTGCATAACAATAGGAGCATTCTGTGAATTTTACAACGTTCAATGGTGGATAAAGAGGTTTCAAGAGTAAGTTAACTTTCTATTATTAAACTCTGGCTTGATACAAGGGTATCGAGGGTATCAAGGGTAGCAAACACATACAGAGACCCTTAAGACATGTACACAGAAATATACATACACACACATGGGTATCGAGGGTATCGAGGGTATCAAGGGTAGCAAACACATACAGAGACCCTTAAGACATGTACACAGAAATATACACACACACACATGGGTATCGAGGGTATCGAGGGTATCAAGGGTAGCAAACACATACAGAGACACTGAAGACATGTACACAGAAATATACACATACACACACATGGGTATCGTGGGTATCGAGGGTATCAAGGGTAGCAAACACATACAGAGACACTGAAGACATGTACACAGAAATATACACACACACACATGGGTATCGAGGGTATCAAGGGTAGCAAACACATACAGAGACACTGAAGACATGTACACAGAAATATACACGCACACACATGGGTATCGAGGGTATCGAGGGTATCAAGGGTAGCAAACACATACAGAGACACTGAAGACATGTACACAGAAATATACACACAAACACATGGGTATCGAGGGTATCGAGGGTATCAAGGGTAGCAAACACATACAGAGACACTGAAGACATGTACACAGAAATATACACACAAACACATGGGTATCGAGGGTATCGAGGGTATCAAGGGTAGCAAACACATACAGAGACACTGAAGACATGTACACAGAAATATACACACACACACATGGGTATCGAGGGTATCGAGGGTATCAAGGGTAGCAAACACATACAGAGACACTGAAGACATGTACACAGAAATATACACACAAACACATGGGTATCGAGGGTATCGAGGGTATCAAGGGTAGCAAACACATACAGAGACACTGAAGACATGTACACAGAAATATACACACAAACACATGGGTATCGAGGGTATCGAGGGTATCAAGGGTAGCAAACACATACAGAGACACTGAAGACATGTACACAGAAATATACACACACACACATGGGTATCGAGGGTATCAAGGGTAGCAAACACATACAGAGACACTGAAGACATGTACACAGAAATATACACACACACACATGGGTATCGAGGGTATCGAGGGTATCAAGGGTAGCAAACACATACAGAGACACTGAAGACATGTACACAGAAATATACACACAAACACATGGGTATCGAGGGTATCAAGGGTATCAAGGGTAGCAAACACATACAGAGACACTGAAGACATGTACACAGAAATATACACACAAACACATGGGTATCGAGGGTATCGAGGGTATCAAGGGTAGCAAACACATACAGAGACACTGAAGACATGTACACAGAAATATACACACAAACACATGGGTATCGAGGGTATCGAGGGTATCAAGGGTAGCAAGCACACACAGAGACACTGAAGACATGTACACAGAAATATACACACAAACACATGGGTATCGAGGGTATCAAGGGTATCAAGGGTAGCAAACACATACAGAGACACTGAAGACATGTACACAGAAATATACACATACACACACATGGGTATCGTGGGTATCGAGGGTATCAAGGGTAGCAAACACATACAGAGACACTGAAGACATGTACACAGAAATATACACACACACACATGGGTATCGAGGGTATCAAGGGTAGCAAACACATACAGAGACACTGAAGACATGTACACAGAAATATACACACACACACATGGGTATCGAGGGTATCGAGGGTATCAAGGGTAGCAAACACATACAGAGACACTGAAGACATGTACACAGAAATATACACACACACACATGGGTATCGAGGGTATCGAGGGTATCAAGGGTAGCAAACACATACAGAGACACTGAAGACATGTACACAGAAATATACACACAAACACATGGGTATCGAGGGTATCAAGGGTATCAAGGGTAGCAAACACATACAGAGACACTGAAGACATGTACACAGAAATATACACACAAACACATGGGTATCGAGGGTATCGAGGGTATCAAGGGTAGCAAACACATACAGAGACACTGAAGACATGTACACAGAAATATACACACAAACACATGGGTATCGAGGGTATCGAGGGTATCAAGGGTAGCAAACACATACAGAGACACTGAAGACATGTACACAGAAATATACACACACACACATGGGTATCGAGGGTATCGAGGGTATCAAGGGTAGCAAACACATACAGAGACACTGAAGACATGTACACAGAAATATACACACAAACACATGGGTATCGAGGGTATCAAGGGTATCAAGGGTAGCAAACACATACAGAGACACTGAAGACATGTACACAGAAATATACACGCACACACATGGGTATCGAGGGTATAGTGTGGTGAATACCCCCGGGAATAGGACTGTGAAATTTGGACTGGTAATACTGTTATTCCCTGTTTCTTGTGCCAACGCTGAAATGATTGGTGCTGATTTTGAATACCTAATTTAAGCATATGCTTTTCCCTTGAAATATCTGGCCATTACGGATGCTCTACTTTAATATTTGCTAATCATTTGTTAATCATATTCCCTGGCATTTGAATTGCGCTTAATATACATAGAGATCACTTCTATATATATTTTCAAAATTTGAAGAAACAGCGTCGTTCCTCAGAAAGATATTATGATGGTTACTAGCCTGTACATCTAATTTTCTGATGATTTGAGCTTATTTTGCAACCTTCAATGCTAGCAAACTTTCAACAGAACATTTTATCGCAGAATTTGGTGCTATTAAAATGGCACAATTTTTAACTTCTTACACTACCATTAGTCTTTTGCCTTCTTTAGCCCTTACTGGACCCCCCTGTTAGACCTAAATGGGACTACCCGCCCGGGTTCTGGGGAAACTACATGCAGCTTGTAGCATTAGATGTCAATTTGGGATGCAATACTCAATACGTTTTCTCTTGCTCTTTGGCTTCGGCTTTGTCATCATCTGCAGCATCAAATAGTGTGTTATTTTACTTGACTTTACGAGAATACAATAACACATGAAACTACAACTTTTCTATTCTGGAAATTGAATTTAACGAAATTAATGACGCTTCTATTGGTTGAGAAACTTTGCAAGAAAACATACTGAAGGTGGAAAATGGAAAGAGAAAAATTCTTCATAAACGAATAAATGAGTGCCCTTTCATTTTTTTTACCAATCTTAGTTTTGTTTACATGTATACCATCTGACCCTGAACAATGTAACCTCTTGTGCATTTTCCATTAGGGTATTAGCAATAAGATAAATCAGAAATTAACAATATTATTAACATTGTCTTTGGAAGATAAACCACTATTACCATCATCTTTGGAAGATGGAGACTTGGTGGTAGCACCTAAAGAGCACGATAACCACTTCTTAGTACAGTATTCTTTTTAAGTTTGAAAAAATTCTATTGGGCTAAATATTTGATGGGATAACTCCAATCTCTCGTGTGAATGTCAAGGATAGGATCATTAGC
This sequence comes from Chrysaora quinquecirrha, assembly GCA_014526335.1. Classification (NCBI taxonomy): domain Eukaryota; kingdom Metazoa; phylum Cnidaria; class Scyphozoa; order Semaeostomeae; family Pelagiidae; genus Chrysaora; species Chrysaora quinquecirrha. Next base: position 5,226,036 of record JACTAT010000016.1, on the reverse strand, counting down.
AAAAGGTGATGATTTGAAGTTTCCACATCAACTGCTCTGAATGTTGGTTTCTTCAGTCATGTACATCCGAAAAGTGAAACTGGAAATGATCCGAGGTTAAAGGTGTAATATAAATGTAATATAAATGAAACCTGTCTTCAAGTCTTCGCCTTGCTTGGCTGTTTGTCGGCTCTTTGGGGCCACGACTGTACCAAGAGCAAAATCTGCCTTTTTGGAGCAAGTTCCTTTTTTCCATCTGCAGTAGTTTCTTCTTCTTCTTCCTCGACAGTCATATCCTCCGTTTCTTCGGCACAATGACAAGGCTTTGCCTCTTTCATTATCTTTTTATTTCTCCATTCAACTCCCTGCGAAGTAATAATCGAATTCTCCATGACGCTTAATGATGAATTCATATTTTTCTCATCCTGAATAAAAACAAATGAAATATCGAGGCCTTACCATATCAAACGCCGCTCTTATTCATGGAGTAAAAGTACCATAAATTTTTTTTGATTCCGGACTCATGCTTTCCTGAAAGTAAAACAAACAAAATACAATTAAATGAAGCGACAAGTGAAATTACAGTCCATCATTGATGTTATGATATCGCTGGTATTCTAAATGCTTAAGCATAAGATAAGTTTATTGCAGATAAGCGTGTTGTTATAAACCAAGCTGATTCACGCTTGTTAGTTCATGTAGGTATAAGGAGAGAAGAAAAAGTGACTAAGAATAAAAGAGGAATTCCAGAATTCAGCTATTTTGGTCTAGGACAACTTATATTCATACAAATTTAGCACTGAGCTCTCAAAATGGCATACCGTGACATTCTCTATTTGAAAGGGTGTGGATTGTCTGTTGCTGGTCTTTCTTCTTCAACATGCATTTCTATTTAAAGATGGAAGTTGAGTACCTCAGAAAGTAAACTGAATAGTATACTTTGTACCAACTGGATCAGGAAGAAACGGTCACCTTTTTTTCTCGTCTTTTTTTTTCATCTAAATTCGCAGAAGGTGATTATATGAAATCTAATACAAATTCGCGAATGTCTGTGCCCCTGAACGCTTTTTTGACTTAAGATTCACAAATACTTATCACAGACTAAATTCATGTTCAGAAACTTTGCTCTGTGATTTCTATCTCTATCTCTATCTAGGATGTTTTAATTTCCTCTTAATTAAGTCTAATATTTATGGAGGGATGAGACATGACATAGCTCTACAATATAATGCTGAAAATCTCATTAAAAATGGTTACGTATGCTGGAGTTTATACTTGGAAAACCTTTTTCCCCTGCTGTGAACTGCAAAGCTCCCCCGAGAGTTTCCATTTTTCCTTGTCTATTTGCTAAAAATTCTCGCCTTTAAGTGGTTGATTTCTATTTGCTGTCTTGGGAATCGATTTTGCAGAATGCAATGCTGTAACTTGGAGAGTAGAGAATAGTACATTAAAAAACTAATCTAATCCTAGCTTACCATCTGTTATATTTTTCAACATTCCATTTATTAAATTAAGTTCTATTAGATGTTCAGCCGCAAGCTCATTGATGGTCTCTTCCGATGGTGCCAAGAGTTCGGTTTGAGGTCGGTCACCACCCTTTAGTCCTGAATTGAAAATACATGACAGTTCATTTCAAGGTCTGGCCCAAAACAACAGTGTATAGTTAAACTTTGCTCAACTTTTCTCAGCTGGGCGCACAGGCTGGAATGTGCAGTGTAGCTACAAAACTTAATCAAAACATTGAAGCAGTACCATCTAATTATCTTAATACCTGCTGACGTTTTTATCAGCATCAGGCCTGTATGTCGCAACAGGATTCGCTTGCTTATAACTGTACACGGTACGTTTTCGTCAAGGGCGCACTCCCGCTAAGTTGAGCACCTCGCGAGGTGCTCAACTTGCTCATTTTAATCCGTTTCTGTCATTAGAGATTAAAATGTTCGATACTACACAGAAAACATACCATTTGATTGCTAGCTTACGCATGTTTATTCGGGCACCAAATGCTAAAGGAAGACAAATCATCCGCCTGTCTTTTTCTGAATGCAGCAGCATTTGATGGTGGGAGAGGATGGGACTGTATCAGACTGAAGTTACCGTCAAAATTCGCGAGGAAATAGGAATACCAAGCAATATCCGTTTGGGGTTTAAAATAACAAAGCAGTTGTTACTGGTCGATGTTTAATGGTTGCTAGTATTTATCAGGGGTTCACCAAATAATCACGTAGTTTTTCGGTTCGAAAGTACTTGAGAATTTATGGAAAAAGCTTTTTCAACAAATAATCCTGTACCAGAGAGTTTTGTTTTTTGATACAGGGAGAAAATACAACGCCCGTGCTGATAAAACAATGTCATCAGGCATTAAGATAATTAGGTGTTACTGCTTCAATGTTTTGAGCAAATTTCTGTACGCTGCACATTCCAGCAAGTGCACCCAGCTGAGAAAAGTTGAGCAAAGTTTAACTGTACATGTCCTCTTAGCAAACCTTTAAATGTCCCCTAATTATATAAAACAGTACAACAAACCATTTTCGGTGAATCGGCAATTTCAGTAACGGTTTTAAGAAAGAAAAGAGCCAAAATTATACTTTTTCAGTTATAAAGATGCGGCTACACGTACAACTTTTTGCTTGAAATAAATGGCGGAGAATCGAAAAATCAAAATCAAAAAAATCGCACGTGTAGCCACGGCTTAAACAATCACTCTATCAGGGCTGAATACGGGATATTCGAAGCAACTTTAAAGGCTTCATAAGCCTAGTTGCTTACTAAAATAGTGTATAGTGTTTACATATATGTAAGCTATTTTTGCGTATGAAACAAAGAAGCTCATACCATAATCTATCCATTTCCTTGCTACATCGGAGAGCATCGACAACGGAATCCTGTGGGCTAAAAAATCATACAATATTCATTTGATACAAAGGCATTTCGCGAGTTGCTTATGCAATGGTTAATACTATATATACGATATATTATGCAGGGATGATGCATTTCAAAATTTAACAAATTTTTAAATTTTCTAGTAAAGTACCTTTTGCTCCGTGTGTGTTGTCTCTTCGCTTGCTTATGTCTTCTTCTGTGCAATTGAGGGCATCTCTATTTGCGAATTGCAGCGGTTGTGAAAATGCATTTTTACCAAATTTTGTTACCTCAGATTTGATCTCCTGAAAAGGATGACATTGATTAGCTTACATTCCTAGCATTCATTTCTATAGAATTGAAGGCAAGACAAAAATTAGATGCAAAATTCACTGCATTGTCCAACCTGAGGAGAGAAGGTGTGTACAAGAGGTCTTTCTCAATACACATCGAACGATAGCAGTAAGGATGGAATGGTTGTGTATTTCATGCCTACGCCTAACATAGGGCTGGCGGCTTGTAGTGTTATCATTATTACTTCTTATGTACAGAACAAACATCCACATCATCATCATCATCCTAGATTTTCAGCAAAAGTGGAATGAGCTCACTTCTCCCGACATTGTATGCACTGGTGAAAATCAGCCCAACTTTACCAGTCACAATGGCATCGTGTGAAACATCGCATGATTGTATGCTGTTAGCAATCAAAAAGACTGTCACAAAAACATTGTCTTTAATTTTTGAATGCAGTAAATTTCAAAAACTTTTCGTCGTTGTTACGTCGTTGTTTTATCTGTCAGTGGGATAATTTTTGCAAGTTAGTAAGTAGTAAATAGTTGATCTTTGCTTGTTTCTATTTCATCTTACGATGATTTAGAATGGGCGTTGGCCACCTTTTCCGAGCGTTTGAAGGGCGTGGCTCCAAAAATTTTTCCCGGGGGCTAGGCCCCCAAACCCCCAAGAATTTTCGTCCACCCCAGTATTTTTAGTCTGGGAACGCCACTGAAGGTATTCTTATAAAAAAAAGTGCGTAGGAGGAAGAAGTTAAGAAACTGAACTATAGACATTTTTGCGTCTGTTTTCTTACATACTAATTCATATTGGTCGAGGTAGTAGTTAATTCTCAAACATTTCTGTGCGATTCCTCGCAACCCTAAGCAATACTGTATCCGGTGTATCTCATAGAAGGTTTTTCGTCGTTTTTACTGCAATTTATTTCAATGAATTAAGAAACTGTAAAGAAACTTTTAGAACTAGGCCCCGAGCTATGTTTCTTATAAAGATAAACGTGTAAGCAAATCTACAATAGTTTGGATGTAAATCAAAACTATTGTTGACGAACCGTAGACGTTTATTTCAAGGCCAATAATCCACTAATATGGGCGGCACGGGACATGACGTATAAATACACAAACTGTATTTAAGCTTGATAATTGTTATATAGCTATAAATTAGACAAAATATCACTGGATACATGGTCCACAACAGTAACAAAAAGATAGAAAAGAAAGCTTGATAATTTCGAAACTATGTTTATAATTAACTTAGGAGAACTGAGCGGGCTAAAACTGTAAGCTGTGTGCACACGGAAGTTGGTCTCGGAAAATCTATTTCCGTGTTTAGGGTTGCAACAGTTTTTGAAATTTGGCGCCAAAGCTTGAAGAGACTTGAATCGAGTTTATCAATTTTTGAATTTTTGAATATTAATTAGATTAGTCACACTGCAAACAGTAATGGCGGTCAAGGTTTCGTGAACTCAGAATTTGGCAATCATTTAGGCTGCTGAGTCCTGTCCGTCAAACCCGATGTAGTTTGTTGGTGTTTGAAGAAAGATGCTACAAAAATAACGTAAAAGGTAGGGTACATCTAGTCTAACTTCTGCGGCCTATTATTTTTTTAAGGCATCTCTGCTCTTAAGTAGATAGGCCGAGGAGTGGGTGTAGTGCAGGATTCGTTTATCTGCGATCGAAGATTGTTGATTCGGAGATTCAATCTGCGCGGAGGGTTGTTACAGACAGTGTGAGAAAAATAACTTTAACAAATTGACGAAAAAAGGTGTATTAAGTTACTGGATGGATTGTTTGGATATTTCTTTCATACTTTCTCTATCTTTTAGGACTTTTAGAGCAAGTTTATTATTTTTACCCATTTTTCGAATATTACATTGTAAGAAATACCATTCGGTTGGCTATCTCGATTTCGCAACAATGAAGGGTGCCAGTGTGAGAAAAATAACTTTCACAAAATGGTCCGAAAAGTCTCAAAAATATACTCATCAGATTGTCTGCATATTTCTGTAATACTTTCTCTACTTTTTAAGATTTTTTAGCGTCATTTACTATTTTTCACAATTTTTCGAAAACTGCCTATCTAATGTGAACGAGTCGGCGCGTTGAGAATCAAAGCAAACGAGGGGTGCCAGTGTGAGATTAATAACTTTCACAAAATGGTCCAAAAAGTCTCAAAAATACACTCAACATATTTTCTGCATATTTCTGTCATACTTTCTCTACTTTTTAAGACTTTTTAGCGTCATTTACTATTTTTCACAATTTTTCGAAAACTGCCTATCTAATGTGAACGAGTCGGCGCGTTGAGAATCAAAGCAAACGAGGGGTGCCAGTGTGAGATTAATAACTTTCACAAAATGGTCCAAAAAGTCTCAAAAATACACTCAACATATTTTCTGCATATTTCTGTCATACTTTCTCTACTTTTTAAGACTATTTAGCGTCATTTACTATTTTTCCCAATTTTTCGAAAACTGCCTATGTAATGTGAACGAGTCGGCGCGTTGAGAATCAAAGAAAACGAGGGGTGCCAGTGTGAGATTAATAACTTTCACAAAATGGTCCGAAAAGTCTCAAAAATATACTCATCAGATTGTCTGCATATTTCTGTAATACTTTCTCTACTTTTTAAGATTTTTTAGCGTCATTTACTATTTTTCACAATTTTTCGAAAACTGCCTATCTAATGTGAACGAGTCGGCGCATTGAGAATCAAAGCAAACGAGGGGTGCCAGTGTGAGATTAATAACTTTCACAAAATGGCCCAAAAAGTCTCAAAAATACACTCAACATATTTTCTGCATATTTCTGTCATACTTTCTCTACTTTTTAAGACTATTTAGCGTCATTTACTATTTTTCCCAATTTTTCGAAAACTGCCTATGTAATGTGAACGAGTCGGCGCGTTGAGAATCAAAGAAAACGAGGGGTGCCAGTGTGAGATTAATAACTTTCACAAAATGGTCCGAAAAGTCTCAAAATATACTCATCAGATTGTCTGCATATTTCTGTAATACTTTCTCTACTTTTTAAGATTTTTTAGCGTCATTTACTATTTTTCACAATTTTTCGAAAACTGCCTATCTAATGTGAACGAGTCGGCGCATTGAGAATCAAAGCAAACGAGGGGTGCCAGTGTGAGATTAATAACTTTCACAAAATGGCCCAAAAAGTCTCAAAAATACACTCAACATATTTTCTGCATATTTCTGTCATACTTTCTCTACTTTTTAAGACTATTTAGCGTCATTTACTATTTTTCCCAATTTTTCGAAAACTGCCTATGTAATGTGAACGAGTCGGCGCGTTGAGAATCAAAGAAAACGAGGGGTGCCAGTGTGAGATTAATAACTTTCACAAAATGGTCCGAAAAGTCTCAAAAATATACTCATCAGATTGTCTGCATATTTCTGTAATACTTTCTCTACTTTTTAAGATTTTTTAGCGTCATTTACTATTTTTCACAATTTTTCGAAAACTGCCTATCTAATGTGAACGAGTCGGCGCATTGAGAATCAAAGCAAACGAGGGGTGCCAGTGTGAGATTAATAACTTTCACAAAATGGCCCAAAAAGTCTCAAAAATACACTCAACATATTTTCTGCATATTTCTGTCATACTTTCTCTACTTTTTAAGACTATTTAGCGTCATTTACTATTTTTCCCAATTTTTCGAAAACTGCCTATGTAATGTGAACGAGTCGGCGCGTTGAGAATCAAAGAAAACGAGGGTGCCAGTGTGAGATTAATAACTTTCACAAAATGGTCCGAAAAGTCTCAAAATATACTCATCAGATTGTCTGCATATTTCTGTAATACTTTCTCTACTTTTTAAGATTTTTTAGCGTCATTTACTATTTTTCACAATTTTTCGAAAACTGCCTATCTAATGTGAACGAGTCGGCGCGTTGAGAATCAAAGAAAACAAGGGGTGCCAGTGTGAGATTAATAACTTTCACAAAATGGCCCAAAAAGTCTCAAAAATACACTCCACATATTTTCTGCATATTTCTTTCATACTTTCTCTACTTTTAAAGACTTTTTAGTGTTATTTAATATTTTTCACAATTTTTCGAAAACTGCCTATGTAATGTGAGCGAGTCGGCGCGTTGAGAATCAAAGCAAACGAGGGGTGCCATTGTGAGATTAATAACTTTCACAAAATGGCCCAAAAAGTCTCAAAAATACACTCAACATATTTTCTGCATATTTCTGTCATACTTTCTCTACTTTTTAAGACTATTTAGCGTCATTTACTATTTTTCCCAATTTTTCGAAAACTGCCTATGTAATGTGAACGAGTCGGCGCGTTGAGAATCAAAGAAAACGAGGGGTGCCAGTGTGAGATTAATAACTTTCACAAAATGGTCCGAAAAGTCTCAAAAATATACTCATCAGATTGTCTGCATATTTCTGTAATACTTTCTCTACTTTTTAAGATTTTTTAGCGTCATTTACTATTTTTCACAATTTTTCGAAAACTGCCTATCTAATGTGAACGAGTCGGCGCGTTGAGAATCAAAGAAAACAAGGGTGCCAGTGTGAGATTAATAACTTTCACAAAATGGCCCAAAAAGTCTCAAAATACACTCCACATATTTTCTGCATATTTCTTTCATACTTTCTCTACTTTTAAAGACTTTTTAGTGTTATTTAATATTTTTCACAATTTTTCGAAAACTGCCTATGTAATGTGAGCGAGTCGGCGCGTTGAGAATCAAAGCAAACGAGGGGTGCCATTGTGAGATTAATAACTTTCACAAAATGGCCCAAAAAGTCTCAAAAATACACTCCACATATTTTCTGCATATTTCTGTCATACTTTCTCTACTTTTTAAGATTTTTTAGCGTCATTTACTATTTTTCACAATTTTTCGAAAACTGCCTATGTAATGTGAGCGAGTCGGCGCGTTGAGAATCAAAGCAAACGAGGGGTGCCATTGTGAGATTAATAACTTTCACAAAATGGCCCAAAAAGCCTCAAAAATACACTCAACATATTTTCTGCATATTTCTGTCATACTTTCTCTACTTTTTAAGACTATTTAGCGTCATTTACTATTTTTCCCAATTTTTCGAAAACTGCCTATGTAATGTGAACGAGTCGGCACGTTGAGAATCAAAGAAAACAAGGGGTGCCATTGTGAGATTAATAACTTTCACAAAATGGCCCAAAAAGTCTCAAAAATACACTCCACATATTTTCTGCATATTTCTTTCATACTTTCTCTACTTTTTAAGACTTTTTAGCGTTATTTAATATTTTTCACAATTTTTCGAAAACTGCCTATGCAATGTGAACGAGTCTGCGCGTTGAGAATCAAAACAAACGAAGGGTGCCAGTATGAGAAAAATAACTTTCACAAAATGGTCCAAGAAGTCTCAAAAATATACTCCACATATTTCCTGCATATTTCTTTCATACTTTCTCTACTTTTAAAGACTTTTTTGCGTCATTTACTGTTTTTTCCCAATTTTTCGAAAACTGTCTATGTAATGTGAACGTGTCGGTGCGTCAAGAATCAATGCAAACGAGGGGTGCCAGTGTGAGAAAAATAACTCTGACAAAATTGTTCACAAAGTCTCAAAAATATACTCCACATATTTCCACACTGGCACCCTTCGTTTGTTTTGATTCTCGAAGGGCCGACATGTTCACATTACATAGGCAGTTTTCGAAAAATTGGGAAAAATAGTAAATAAAGCTAAAAAGTCCTAAAAAGTCGAGAAAGTATAAAAGAAATATGCAGACAATCTGATGAGTATATTTTTGAGACTTTTTGGACCATTTTGTGAAAGTTATTTTTCTCACAATGGCACCCTTCGTTTGTTTTGATTCTCAAGGCGCCGACTCGTTCACATTACATAGGCAGTTTTCGAAAAATTGGGAAAAATAGTAAATAAAGCTAAAAAGTCCTAAAAAGTCGAGAAAGTATAAAAGAAATATGCAGACAATCCGTGGAGTATATTTTTGAGACTTTTTGGACCATTTTGTGAAAGTTATTATTCTCACAATGGCACCCTTCGTTTGTTTTGATTCTCAAGGCGCCGACTCGTTCACATTACATAGGCAGTTTTCGAAAAATTGGGAAAAATAATAAATAAAGCTAAAAAGTCTTAAAAAGTCGAGAAAGTATAAAAGAAATATGCAGACAATCCGATGAGTATATTTTTGAGACTTTTTGGACCATTTTGTGAAAGTTATTATTCTCACAATGGCACCCTTGGATCCTCCGGAGATTCCCGGAGATTCCCGGAGATTCGCCATCCTTTGAGATGCACGAAAAGTGGAGTTTTAAAATGGGCTGAAATTTCGTAGTGGTAATGAAATGGAAAATTTTTAGCACAGAAAGTGATAGATTAAATGTCTATTTTAACATTAATAAAAGTTGCACCTTTCTATCTTTTTCCATTTGCGAGAAATTTTTCGTAAAACTTTTGTATTTGAATCTTCGAATCTCCGAATCACCGAATCTCCGAATCTCCGAATTGGCTGAAGCAGATAAATCAGTTAGTGCAGGTTAGGTTTTCGAGCATTGGAAAAGAAGAAAGAGAGAGAGAGAGAGAGAGAGAGAGAGTAGGAAGGCCAAGATCAATATGCATTTGTCACATTCTGTCATTATTAAATCAATTAATTTTGATTCATCATGATTCATCTCATACTTAAAGCAGCATACCAAAAGGCCTTGGGCCCATGGGGGAAGTCTTGTAGTGTAGGGCTTACACAGTTTTTTAATAATAAATGGCCTAGCGTTGAAACTTTTTGAGGACATATTTTTTCAACACATCCCTTTTTTCAGCAGACAGCTTCTTTTTTCTATAGACTTGCACCATATTGGAAACTTTGTTGTGCCTTGTGCACAACAGAGAACTCCAGTGTGCAATTTCAGCTAAAAGAATGGAAAACAATAGGCCTAGATACCCCTATTGTTTAGAAAACTTCCTTTGGTTCGCAGTGCACAAAGATTCAAGTCTGGGATGTGGAACTGAACATACTTTTTGGTTCTGTCTTGTGAAGCAGCATGGCAAGCCTCCAAAACCTTCCCCTGAATGAATGAAGCTGGAAGGTCTCACAGACATCATACGTGGGGAATCTTTTTGAGAAAGTTGAATAAGAGGCAGTTACAAGGGAATTAAAGCACAATTTGGCACCATTTACCTAAAATTTTGTCTGTAAAAGGAGGTGCTCTCTCTGCAATAAGCCTAGCTACTGAGAGAGTTCCTCCTTAAGAATTCCCCTTCATACAAATCCTCTAATGTCGTATTCTTCCTACTTTATGTGTATTATTATAATAATTCTCTTTCATTATGTAGTTACTTATTGTTGTAAGTCGTTAAATATTAAAGCATTTTGTATGTAGTGGAATTTAAAATGAATGAACTGAAATGAACTGAACTGATTTTATGGACACAAGTTTTTAATGAAACCTTGTTTAACAACAAGCCTTTGATATTTTATCAGGACAACACTTCAGGAGGGATCTCTCTCCAATAATCAGGCAATAAGATTGTCAGTTGGTCAGATCCAAAAGAGTTAAAAAGTAAGCCTGAAATTGAAATTGCTCTAATAAATGTCAAAGGCTTATCTTATATTAAGCCAGAAACAGCCTTGATGATCCATATACATGTACTTGGTAATCCTGTCACTATTAAAAACTTTGTTTTTTATTTTGAATAAACCAATTTCATGTCAAACAGAACCAAGGCTGCCAATTTGAATTTGTCAACTGAGGTTTAGCCCAAAAACTTCTATGGATACAAAAACAATTTATTTTCAAGGTGGTGCCTACATCATAGACATCATGATATTGGTTGTTGATGGTGTAAAAGGAATGCAAACACAAACTGCATAATGCCTGGTAATTGGTGAAATTTTGTCATAAAATGACAAAGTAGATTTGGCTGATGAGAGGAAAAAAGATGCTGCAATTGAAAAGGTATACACAGTTTTTTGACATTTCTTGGAAAACATTGGTAGAGAAGGTGAAGATGGCACAACAGTGTAGCACAAATTCTTGAAGTTTTGTTCGTCATCCAACTGCAGGTTTGCACAATTCATTTTTCATTAGCCTTCTAAGATTATTGCCCCAGCTGCTAATCCAAAAAGATGACTTTGACAAAAAATGTGCAAGCAATAATATCACAATGTCAAATTTCCAAGTTATATATAATGCTTCATAAGATTATTTGGAACAAAATTTTGCATCAACTTTATAGGATGGAAAGAAAATATATTATATTACACTGTATTTTATCATAACCAGTTCTTATTTCAACATAAATTTTTTTACAACTGCACAAATCAATTCTCTCTAATAATTATAACTTTGAATGCCAAAAAAGAGTACAAAAATGTTTTAACTTTATTTGTCTTTTTTGTAACAACCAACATCATCATTGACTCTGAAATAGAAACAAAGGCTAGTAAGAGTGATGGTGGGGGGATGTTGACAAGGGTTGTTCTCGTTGTTGTAAATTGTGTTGTTAAGTGTGTAAATTAGGGACACTTTTAGTGACAAAAAAAGTAGTGAGGCTTTTAGCTCTAAAGTAACTAACTAGGCATATAAGACAAATTACCCTTAAAAGGCAGTCTGTCAATTTCACCTATTGGTTGAAAGGACAATTTGCATATTAAAAGTCAACCTCGACCGCAGTCCCCAAATTGAGTTTCCTCGAGTCTCAATCATAAAATCGATTTTGGCCCTGGTACTAGCCACAAAATCTGCCAAAATACTGCCAACTTTGGCCTAAACATCAAAACAAGATGTAGATTGTTCTTAGAAATGAAATGCAAAGAATTTCATTGATAACTGTAAGGCAAGATACAATATCTCATGTAGCATCATTTTTTTGTTTTTATAGATGTTTTTTACATAGTTTTTGGCCTTTTTTGTGTGAAATTTTGAAGAAACAGTGACATCACTTAAAATTCTATTACTTGAAGAGCAAATCAAATTGCAAATAGGCAAGGCCAATACCAGGGTCAATTATGGACAGCAGAGTTTCAAGTAGAGGCCTATTGACCTTGGGGATGAGGTTAATTGAAAGTGTCTGAGTCTGCACATACTTATTCTTTTCAATTTGAATTTTGTTTCACAACAGGCAAACACAACAGGGACAGATAGATTTGGGGAGTCCTTTTATTACTTTTTATCACTACTTCCGTTTTCTTTCCTTTTATTGTGTTTTTGTTTTTTCCTTCTGTTTTTGCATATCCTTTCTGTTACGCCCACTAGTTTGTTTTTGTTTGAAGAGTATTTGTCACCATTTCGTTTTTAACCTACAAATAGTATTTAGAGGTTCTGACTTACCTGATGATGAGACAAAACTGCACATTATGAATGAAAGAAAAAAATATTTCAGTTAGATGACAAGTATAACCAGAAGCTTAAACATATTTATGAGGAAACAAACGAAAGATGACAAATGCATGTTACTAACTATACATTCGACTGTACTTTCCAACAGTTATCATAAGAGTAACAATTTACTAAAACAGTTCATTAGATATATTTGTACAAATGTAGGAAATCTAGAGATGTGTTAGGCCCTACCCTAATTTAAATTGCTCATGTAAAAGATGGCTAGGCGCCTGTACCTAAAATGTTGTTTTCAATGCTTTACCAGCTAGATGTATTTGTACAAGTGTAGGAAATCTAGAGATGAGTTGAAATAAAAGACAAAATAACAATTTACTAAAACAGTGCATTAGATATATTTTTACAAATGTAGGAAACCTAGGTAGAGATGTGTTAGGCCCTACGGTACGCTTTTTAATTGCTAATGTAAAAGATGGCTAGGCCAGAAAAGAAAAATTGAGGAGAAAACTACTGTATTTCTAATACTCTATTCGAAACTGGATGTATTTCTAAGTACCTGCCTGCTTCTTGTGTTTCAGATTCAGCTTCTAAACCACGAATAGTCTATATAAATTAAATCAGGGTTCAATCGTTCGCTTGAGGCTTATTTCTGTCGTTGTTGTGAAGCAAAATGTCGGGCCAGATAGGCAAAACACCATTGAGGTGAATTGTACCGATAGTTGATTGGTTCTTTCGGGTGAAGTCATTCCCCTTTATCCAATAATCTTCATGCTACCTTCTGATACCCTAGATATCCCCCATCGACCCAATTGACCAATGAGAGAACGCGTTACATCCAGTTTCTCATATCTGAAAATTATAACAATCATGTCGATATTTACCCAGAAAGCTCGCAAAATTAAACATTTATTATAATATATTTTAAGAAATTATTTCCGCATCTTTTTCTCGCCTTTTTCTATCTTTTTGAGAAGCTGAGGTACGTCTGTTATGTTTCCACTATGGCATCCCTGTAATGCCATGTAGAATGCAATTCGAAAAAATCGTTGATTTCTCTTTCTAGGCTTCACCAATTTCAAAATTTATTTCAGCGTAAAAAAGTTCAGCGAATTTCCTATCGATTGATATTTTGTTGTTGCAGTTTTGTTTTCTTCTAATAACAGATCTCACTCGAGTTATCTCAGAATGCAATTCAAAATATTTAGGCCCGACGAAACATTTCTATACCCTTCTTTACATGTATACTTTGTCGGACTTCCAGTATAACCAGAAGTATACTTGCTTTGCAATTTCGGTCTTGCCAAGGGTATCGTACTTGGTCTTGGGAACGGTCATGCCTTTATTTGCAGTAATCAAACAAATCGACATTTAAAATTTCCTAGTTAACAATTGTGAGAAAAAGTTTGCCTCGAACAGCTTGGAAATGAAAAATGTATGTTGCAGAGGCACTCTTTTCTTTCAATATCTACATGTCTAAGGGTAACAATTCTATTGAAACTGGTCTACCAAAGGGTACAATTCTCGTTTAAAATTTGGTATAGCTAACTGTACTACTTTCAATATGTGACCGGCATAACCCTACACGCTATGTGCAGAGACGCAAAAACCCTACACACCTACACACCTGTTTTGGAGGAAGGTTTTGGCTAAAAAACGAGGAAGATTTTGTTGTAAAATGACTTTTCATATTTTTGCTACGGCTGAAAGAAAGAAAATCTATCTTGTCAACCCTTTGTAGTTCCCTACAGTGCTGTGATATCCTTCAGCTTAGAAAGTTGGAATCATTTTATGAATCACCCTCTTAGGACTCTAGCCTCCCTGATATTAAAGCCTGGTTGCCACCTTTGTAACACTTACGCTCATACATACAAGCGATCTGGGAAGGTCCCTATGTACACGTTTTTGTCTCGTTCGTGAAGGACTCTGTCTCGCTGTTTTTTCGGCAATTTTATGTCATGTTAAAATGAGGAAGGTTGATTAAAAAAATTCAGGTTTGGAGGAAGGTCAATAACATTTTGCAACTCTGGCTACCTGGACAAGTTCCCTATTGCAATATTCCACAAGATTTCAACAGATTTAATAACAAAATAAATATTCTCTTATCATTACCTTTCAGGAAGTGCTCATCAATGGGATGTGAGACCATTCAAAATTACTGCGGATCAGAAAGAGGAGTATTGAACATGGGTGACTTTCTTATTTGCCATGATGTTCTCAAAGATTATATGTTCAGGTTCCTAACAGGAAACAGGTAAAATAAATCACACGATACAATAAGCTCATTAAATAAAAATTCAATCTCCCTTAACATCACAAATTGTCAGTTTGATACTACAATGTACTAATTTCCCACCAAATCATATTTCGGTACCCCAAGAGAATGCCCGTTGTTAGTTGCCAATGTCAATCTTGTTGAATTGTATCAAAATTTGATATTTATTCAACGAAAAGAACCATCTAGTGAAACATTGGACTTATTTCCCACCAAATCATATTGCGGTACCCCAAGAGAATGCCCGTTGTTAGTTGCCAATGTCAATCTCGTTGAATTGTATCAAAATTTGATATTTATTCAACGAAAAGAACCATCTAGTGAAACATTGGACTTATTTCCCACCAAATCATATTGCGGTACCCCAAGAGAATGCCCGTTGTTAGTGGCCAATGTCAATCTCGTTGAATTGTATCAAAATTTGATATTTATTCAACGAAAAGAACCATCTAGTGAAACATTGGACTAATTTCCCACCAAATCATATTGCGGTACCCCAAGAGAATGCCCGTTGTTAGTGGCCAATGTCAATCTCGTTGAATTGTATCAAAATTTGATATTTATTCAACGGAAAGAACCATCTAGTGAAACATTGGACTAATTTCCCACCAAATCATATTGCGGTACCCAAAGAGAATGCACGTTGTTAGGGGCCAATGTCAATCTCGTTGAATTGTATCAAAATTTGATATTTATTCAACGAAAAGAACCATCTACTGAAACATTGGACTTATTTCCCACCAAATCATATTGCGGTACCCCAAGAGAATGCCCGTTGTTAGTGGCCAATGTCAATCTCGTTGAATTGTATCAAAATTTGATATTTATTCAACAAAAAGAACCATCTAGTGAAACATTGGACTTATTTCCCACCAAATCATATTGCGGTACCCCAAGAGAATGCCCGTTGTTAGTGGCCAATGTCAATCTCGTTGAATTGTATCAAAATTTGATATTTATTCAACGAAAAGAACCATCTAGTGAAACATTGGACTTATTTCCCACCATATCATATTGCGGTACCCCAAGAGAATGCCCGTTGTTAGTGGCCAATGTCAATCTCGTTGAATTGTATCAAAATTTGATATTTATTCAACGGAAAGAACCATCTAGTGAAACATTGGACTAATTTCCCACCAAATCATATTGCGGTACCCAAAGAGAATGCACGTTGTTAGGGGCCAATGTCAATCTCGTTGAATTGTATCAAAATTTGATATTTATTCAACGAAAAGAACCATCTACTGAAACATTGGACTTATTTCCCACCAAATCATATTGCGGTACCCCAAGAGAATGCCCGTTGTTAGTGGCCAATGTCAATCTCGTTGAATTGTATCAAAATTTGATATTTATTCAACGAAGAGAACCATCTAGTGAAACATTGGACTAATTTCCCACCAAATCATATTGCGGTACCCCAAGAGAATGCCCGTTGTTAGGGGCCAATGTCCATCTCGTTGAATTGTATCAAAATTTGATATTTATTCAACGGAAAGAACCATCTAGTGAAACATTGGACTTATTTCCCACCAAATCATATTGCGGTACCCCAAGAGAATGCCCGTTGTTAGTGGCCAATGTCAATCTCGTTGAATTGTATCAAAATTTGATATTTATTCAACGAAAAGAACCATCTAGTGAAACATTGGACTTATTTCCCACCATATCATATTGCGGTACCCCAAGAGAATGCCCGTTTTTAGGGGCCAATGTCAATCTCGTTGAATTGTATCAAAATTTGATATTTATTCAACGAAAAGAACCATCTAGTGAAACATTGGACTTATTTCCCACCATATCATATTGCGGTACCCCAAGAGAATGCCCGTTTTTAGGGGCCAATGTCAATCTCGTTGAATTGTATCAAAATTTTATATTTATTCAACGAAAAGAACCATGTAGTGAAATATTGGACTTATTTCCCATCATATCATATTGCGGTACCCAAAGAGAATGCATGTTGTTAGGGGCCAATGTCAATCTCGTTGAATTGTATCAAAATTTGATATTTATTCAACGAAAAGAACCATCTACTGAAACATTGGACTTATTTCCCACCAAATCATATTTCGGTACCCCAAGAGAATGCCCGTTGTTAGTTGCCAATGTCAATCTCGTTGAATTGTATCAAAATTTGATATTTATTCAACGAAAAGAACCATCTAGTGAAACATTGGACTAATTTCCCACGAAATCATATTTCGGTACCCCAAGAGAATGCCCGTTGTTAGTGGCCAATGTCAATCTCGTTGAATTGTATCAAAATTTGATATTTATTCAACGAAAAGAACCATCTAGTGAAACATTGGACTTATTTCCCACCATATCATATTGCGCTACCCCAAGAGAATGCCCGTTGTTAGTGGCCAATGTCAATCTCGTTGAATTGTATCAAAATTTGATATTTATTCAACGAAAAGAACCATCTAGTGAAACATTGGACTAATTTCCCATCAAATCATATTTCGGTACCCCAAGAGAATGCCCGTTGTTAGTGGCCAATGTCAATCTCGTTGAATTGTATCAAAATTTGATATTTATTCAACGAAAAGAACCATCTACTGAAACATTGGACTGATTTCCCACCAAATCATATTTCGGTACCCCAAGAGAATGCCCGTTGTTAGTTGCCAATGTCAATCTCGTTGAATTGTATCAAAATTTGATATTTATTCAACGAAAAGAACCATCTAGTGAAACATTGGACTAATTTCCCACGAAATCATATTTCGGTACCCCAAGAGAATGCCCGTTGTTAGTGGCCAATGTCAATCTCGTTGAATTGTATCAAAATTTGATATTTATTCAACGAAAAGAACCATCTAGTGAAACATTGGACTAATTTCCCATCAAATCATATTTCGGTACCCCAAGAGAATGCCCGTTGTTAGTGGCCAATGTCAATCTCGTTGAATTGTATCAAAATTTGATATTTATTCAACGAAAAGAACCATCTAGTGAAACATTGGACTTATTTCCCACCAAGTCATAGTTTGGTACCCCAAGAGAATGCCCGTTGTTAGTGGCCAATGTCAATCTCGTTGAATTGTATCAAAATTTGATATTTATTCAACGAAAAGAACCATCTAGTGAAACATTGGACTAATTTCCCACGAAATCATATTTCGGTACCCCAAGAGAATGCCCGTTGTTAGTGGCCAATGTCAATCTCGTTGAATTGTATCAAAATTTGATATTTATTCAACGAAAAGAACCATCTAGTGAAACATTGGACTAATTTCCCATCAAATCATATTTCGGTACCCCAAGAGAATGCCCGTTGTTAGTGGCCAATGTCAATCTCGTTGAATTGTATCAAAATTTGATATTTATTCAACGAAAAGGACCATCTAGTGAAACATTGGACTTATTTCCCACCAAGTCATAGTTTGGTACCCCAAGAGAATGCCCGTTGTTAGTGGCCAATGTCAATCTCGTTGAATTGTATAAAATTTGATATTTATTCAACGAAAAGAACCATCTAGTGAAACATTGGACTTATTTCCCACCATATCTTATTGGGGTACCCCAAGAGAATGCCCGTTTTAGGGCCAATGTCAATCTCGTTGAATTGTATCAAAATTTGATATTTATTCAACGAAAAGAACCATCTAGTGAAACATTGGACTTATTTCCCACCATATCATATTGCAGTACCCCAAGAGAATGCCCGTTGTTAGTGGCCAATGTCAATCTCGTTGAATTGTATCAAAATTTGACATTTATTCAACGAAAAGAACCATCTAGTGAAACATTGGACTAATTTCCCACCAAATCATATTGCAGTACCCAAAGAGAATGCACGTTGTTAGGGGCCAATGTCAATCTCGTTGAATTGTTTCAAAATTTGATATTTATTCAACGAAAAGAACCATCTAGTGAAACATTGGACTAATTTCCCATCAAATCATATTTCGGTACCCCAAGAGAATGCCCGTTGTTAGTGGCCAATGTCAATCTCGTTGAATTGTATCAAAATTTGATATTTATTCAACGAAAAGAACCATCTAGTGAAACATTGGACTTATTTCCCACCAAGTCATAGTTTGGTATCCCAAGAGAATGCCCGTTGTTAGTGGCCAATGTCAATCTCGTTGAATTGTATCAAAATTTGATATTTATTCAACGAAAAGAACCATCTAGTGAAACATTGGACTAATTTCCCATCAAATCATATTTTGGTACCCCAAGAGAATGCCCGTTGTTAGTGGCCAATGTCAATCTCGTTGAATTGTATCAAAATTTGATATTTATTCAACGAAAAGAACCATCTACTGAAACATTGGACTTATTTCCCACCAAATCATATTTCGGTACCCCAAGAGAATGCCCGTTGTTAGTTGCCAATGTCAATCTCGTTGAATTGTATCAAAATTTGATATTTATTCAACGAAAAGAACCATCTAGTGAAACATTGGACTAATTTCCCACGAAATCATATTTCGGTACCCCAAGAGAATGCCCGTTGTTAGTGGCCAATGTCAATCTCGTTGAATTGTATCAAAATTTGATATTTATTCAACGAAAAGAACCATCTAGTGAAACATTGGACTAATTTCCCATCAAATCATATTTCGGTACCCCAAGAGAATGCCCGTTGTTAGTGGCCAATGTCAATCTCGTTGAATTGTATCAAAATTTGATATTTATTCAACGAAAAGAACCATCTAGTGAAACATTGGACTTATTTCCCACCAAGTCATAGTTTGGTACCCCAAGAGAATGCCCGTTGTTAGTGGCCAATGTCAATCTCGTTGAATTGTATAAAAATTTGATATTTATTCAACGAAAAGAACCATCTAGTGAAACATTGGACTTATTTCCCACCATATCTTATTGGGGTACCCCAAGAGAATGCCCGTTTTTAGGGGCCAATGTCAATCTCGTTGAATTGTATCAAAATTTGATATTTATTCAACGAAAAGAACCATCTAGTGAAACATTGGACTTATTTCCCACCATATCATATTGCAGTACCCCAAGAGAATGCCCGTTGTTAGTGGCCAATGTCAATCTCGTTGAATTGTATCAAAATTTGACATTTATTCAACGAAAAGAACCATCTAGTGAAACATTGGACTAATTTCCCACCAAATCATATTGCAGTACCCAAAGAGAATGCACGTTGTTAGGGGCCAATGTCAATCTCGTTGAATTGTTTCAAAATTTGATATTTATTCAACGAAAAGAACCATCTAGTGAAACATTGGACTAATTTCCCATCAAATCATATTTCGGTACCCCAAGAGAATGCCCGTTGTTAGTGGCCAATGTCAATCTCGTTGAATTGTATCAAAATTTGATATTTATTCAACGAAAAGAACCATCTAGTGAAACATTGGACTTATTTCCCACCAAGTCATAGTTTGGTATCCCAAGAGAATGCCCGTTGTTAGTGGCCAATGTCAATCTCGTTGAATTGTATCAAAATTTGATATTTATTCAACGAAAAGAACCATCTAGTGAAACATTGGACTTATTTCCCACCATATCATATTGCGGTACCCCAAGAGAATGCCCGTTTTTAGGGGCCAATGTCAATCTCGTTGAATTATATCAAAATTTGATATTTATTCAACGGAAAGAACCATCTAGTGAAACATTGGACTTATTTCCCACCATATCATATTGCAGTACCCCAAGAGAATGCCCGTTGTTAGTGGCCAATGTCAATCTCGTTGAATTGTATCAAAATTTGACATTTATTCAACGAAAAGAACCATCTAGTGAAACATTGGACTAATTTCCCACCAAATCATATTGCGGTACCCAAAGAGAAGGCACGTTGTTAGGGGCCAATGTCAATCTCGTTGAATTGTATCAAAATTTGATATTTATTCAACGAAAAGAACCATCTACTGAAACATTGGACTTATTTCCCACCAAATCATGTTGCGGTACCCCAAGAGAATGCCCTTTGTTAGTGGCCAATGTCAATCTCGTTGAATTGTATCAAAATTTGATATTTATTCAACGAAAAGAACCATCTAGTGAAACATTGGACTTATCTCCCACCAAATCATATTGCGGTACCCCAAGAGAATGCCTGTTGTTAGGGGCCAATGTCAATCTCGTTGAATTGTATCAAAATTTGATATTTATTCAACGGAAAGAACCATCTAGTGAAACATTGGACTAATTTCCCACCAAGTCATAGTTCGGTTCCCCAAGAGAATGCCCGTTGTTAGTGACCAATGTCAATCTCGTTGAATTGTATCAAAATTTGATATTTATTCAACGAAAAGAACCATCTAGTGAAACATTGGACTAATTTCCCACCAAAACATATTGCGGTACCCCAAGAGAATGCCCGTTGTTAGTGGCCAATGTCAAGCTCGTTGAATTGTATCAAAATTTGACATTTATTCAACGAAAAGAACCATCTAGTGAAACATTGGACTAATTTCCCACCAAATCATATTGCGGTACCCAAAGAGAATGCACGTTGTTAGGGGCCAATGTCAATCTCGTTGAATTGTATCAAAATTTGATATTTATTCAACGAAAAGAACCATCTAGTGAAACATTGGACTTATTTCCCACCATATCATATTGTGGTACCCCAAGAGAATGCCCGTTTTTAGGGGCCAATGTCAATCTCGTTGAATTGTATCAAAATTTGATATTTATTCAACGAAAAGAACCATATAGTGAAACATTGTACTTATTTCCCACCAAATCATATTGCGGTACCCCAAGAGAATGCCCGTTGTTAGTGGCCAATGTCAATCTCGTTGAATTGTATCAAAATTTGACATTTATTCAACGAAAAGAACCATCTAGTGAAACATTGGACTAATTTCCCACCAAATCATATTGCGGTACCCCAAGAGAATGCCCGTTGTTAGTGGCCAATGTCAATCTCGTTGAATTGTATCAAAATTTGATATTTATTCAACGGAAAGAACCATCTAGTGAAACATTGGACTAATTTCCCACCAAATAATATTGCGGTACCCCAAGAGAATGCCCGTTGTTAGTGGCCAATGTCAATCTCGTTGAATTGTATCAAAATTTGATATTTATTCAACGGAAAGAACCATCTAGTGAAACATTGGACTAATTTCCCACCAAATCATATTGCGGTACCCAAAGAGAATGCACGTTGTTAGGGGCCAATGTCAATCTCGTTGAATTGTATCAAAATTTGATATTTATTCAACGAAAAGAACGATCTACTGAAACATTGGACTTATTTCCCACCAAATCATATTGCGGTACCCCAAGAGAATGCCCGTTGTTAGTGGCCAATGTCAATCTCGTTGAATTGTATCAAAATTTGATATTTATTCAACGAAAAGAACCATCTAGTGAAACATTGGACTTATTTCCCACCAAATCATATTGCGGTACCCCAAGAGAATGCCCGTTGTTAGGGGCCAATGTCAATCTCGTTGAATTGTATCAAAATTTGATATTTATTCAACGGAAAGAACCATCTAGTGAAACATTGGACTAATTTCCCACCAAGTCATAGTTCGGTTCCCCAAGAGAATGCCCGTTGTTAGTGGCCAATGTCAATCTCGTTGAATTGTATCAAAATTTGATATTTATTCAACGAAAAGAACCATCTAGTGAAACATTCGACTAATTTCCCACCAAATCATATTGCGGTACCCCAAGAGAATGCCCGTTGTTAGGGGCCAATGTCCATCTCGTTGAATTGTATCAAAATTTGATATTTTTTCAACGGAAAGAACCATCTAGTGAAACATTGGACTAATTTCCCACCAAATCATATTGCGGTACCCCAAGAGAATGCCCGTTGTTAGGGGCCAATGTCCATCTCGTTGAATTGTATCAAAATTTGATATTTATTCAACGGAAAGAACCATCTAGTGAAACATTGGACTAATTTCCCACCAAATCATATTACGGTACCCCAAGAGAATGCCCGTTGTTAGTGGCCAATGTCAATCTCGTTGAATTGTATCAAAATTTGATATTTATTCAACGAAAAGAACCATCTAGTGAAACATTGGACTAATTTCCCACCAAATCATATTGCGGTACCCCAAGAGAATGCCCGTTGTTAGTGGCCAATGTCAATCTCGTTGAATTGTATCAAAATTTGATATTTATTCAACGAAAAGAACCATCTAGTGAAACATTGGACTAATTTCCCACCAAATCATATTGCGGTACCCCAAGAGAATGCCCGTTGTTAGGGGCCGATGTCAATCTCGTTGAATTGTATCAAAATTTGATATTTATTCAACGGAAAGAACCATCTAGTGAAACATTGGACGAATTTCCCACCAAATCATATTGCGGTACCCCAAGAGAATGCCCGTTGTTAGTGGCCAATGTCAATCTCGTTGAATTGTATCAAAATTTGATACTTATTCAACGGAAAGAACCATCTAGTGAAACATTGGACTAATTTCCCACCAAGTCATAGTTCGGTACCCCAAGAGAATGCCCGTTGTTAGTGGCCAATGTCAATCTCGTTGAATTGTATCAAAATTTGATATTCATTCAACGAAAAGAACCATCTGGTGAAACATTGAACTAATTTCCCACCAAGTCATAGTTCGGTACCCCAAGAGAATGCCCGTTGTTAGTGGCCAATGTCAATCTCGTTGAATTGTATCAAAATTTGATATTTATTCAACGAAAAGAACCATCTAGTGAAACATTGGACTAATTTCCCATCAAATCATATTTCGGTACCCCAAGAGAATGCCCGTTGTTAGTGGCGAATGTCAATCTCGTTGAATTGTATCAAAATTTGATACTTATTCAACGGAAAGAACCATGTAGTGAAACATTGGACTAATTTCCCACCAAGTCATAGTTCGGTACCCCAAGAGAATGCCCGTTGTTAGTGGCCAATGTCAATCTCGTTGAATTGTATCAAAATTTGATATTCATTCAACCAAAAGAACCATCTAGTGAAACATTGGACTTATTTCCCACCATATCATATTGTGGTACCCCAAGAGAATGCCCGTTTTTAGGGGCCAATGTCAATCTCGTTGAATTGTATCAAAATTTGATATTTATTCAACGAAAAGAACCATATAGTGAAACATTGTACTTATTTCCCACCAAATCATATTGCGGTACCCCAAGAGAATGCCCGTTGTTAGTGGCCAATGTCAATCTCGTTGAATTGTATCAAAATTTGACATTTATTCAACGAAAAGAACCATCTAGTGAAACATTGGACTAATTTCCCACCAAATCATATTGCGGTACCCCAAGAGAATGCCCGTTGTTAGTGGCCAATGTCAATCTCGTTGAATTGTATCAAAATTTGATATTTATTCAACGGAAAGAACCATCTAGTGAAACATTGGACTAATTTCCCACCAAATAATATTGCGGTACCCCAAGAGAATGCCCGTTGTTAGTGGCCAATGTCAATCTCGTTGAATTGTATCAAAATTTGATATTTATTCAACGGAAAGAACCATCTAGTGAAACATTGGACTAATTTCCCACCAAATCATATTGCGGTACCCAAAGAGAATGCACGTTGTTAGGGGCCAATGTCAATCTCGTTGAATTGTATCAAAATTTGATATTTATTCAACGAAAAGAACGATCTACTGAAACATTGGACTTATTTCCCACCAAATCATATTGCGGTACCCCAAGAGAATGCCCGTTGTTAGTGGCCAATGTCAATCTCGTTGAATTGTATCAAAATTTGATATTTATTCAACGAAAAGAACCATCTAGTGAAACATTGGACTTATTTCCCACCAAATCATATTGCGGTACCCCAAGAGAATGCCCGTTGTTAGGGGCCAATGTCAATCTCGTTGAATTGTATCAAAATTTGATATTTATTCAACGGAAAGAACCATCTAGTGAAACATTGGACTAATTTCCCACCAAGTCATAGTTCGGTTCCCCAAGAGAATGCCCGTTGTTAGTGGCCAATGTCAATCTCGTTGAATTGTATCAAAATTTGATATTTATTCAACGAAAAGAACCATCTAGTGAAACATTCGACTAATTTCCCACCAAATCATATTGCGGTACCCCAAGAGAATGCCCGTTGTTAGGGGCCAATGTCCATCTCGTTGAATTGTATCAAAATTTGATATTTTTTCAACGGAAAGAACCATCTAGTGAAACATTGGACTAATTTCCCACCAAATCATATTGCGGTACCCCAAGAGAATGCCCGTTGTTAGGGGCCAATGTCCATCTCGTTGAATTGTATCAAAATTTGATATTTATTCAACGGAAAGAACCATCTAGTGAAACATTGGACTAATTTCCCACCAAATCATATTACGGTACCCCAAGAGAATGCCCGTTGTTAGTGGCCAATGTCAATCTCGTTGAATTGTATCAAAATTTGATATTTATTCAACGAAAAGAACCATCTAGTGAAACATTGGACTAATTTCCCACCAAATCATATTGCGGTACCCCAAGAGAATGCCCGTTGTTAGTGGCCAATGTCAATCTCGTTGAATTGTATCAAAATTTGATATTTATTCAACGAAAAGAACCATCTAGTGAAACATTGGACTAATTTCCCACCAAATCATATTGCGGTACCCCAAGAGAATGCCCGTTGTTAGGGGCCGATGTCAATCTCGTTGAATTGTATCAAAATTTGATATTTATTCAACGGAAAGAACCATCTAGTGAAACATTGGACGAATTTCCCACCAAATCATATTGCGGTACCCCAAGAGAATGCCCGTTGTTAGTGGCCAATGTCAATCTCGTTGAATTGTATCAAAATTTGATACTTATTCAACGGAAAGAACCATCTAGTGAAACATTGGACTAATTTCCCACCAAGTCATAGTTCGGTACCCCAAGAGAATGCCCGTTGTTAGTGGCCAATGTCAATCTCGTTGAATTGTATCAAAATTTGATATTCATTCAACGAAAAGAACCATCTGGTGAAACATTGAACTAATTTCCCACCAAGTCATAGTTCGGTACCCCAAGAGAATGCCCGTTGTTAGTGGCCAATGTCAATCTCGTTGAATTGTATCAAAATTTGATATTTATTCAACGAAAAGAACCATCTAGTGAAACATTGGACTAATTTCCCATCAAATCATATTTCGGTACCCCAAGAGAATGCCCGTTGTTAGTGGCGAATGTCAATCTCGTTGAATTGTATCAAAATTTGATACTTATTCAACGGAAAGAACCATGTAGTGAAACATTGGACTAATTTCCCACCAAGTCATAGTTCGGTACCCCAAGAGAATGCCCGTTGTTAGTGGCCAATGTCAATCTCGTTGAATTGTATCAAAATTTGATATTCATTCAACCAAAAGAACCATCTGGTGAAACATTGAACTAATTTCCCACCAAGTCATAGTTCGGTACCCCAAGAGAATGCCCGTTGTTAGTGGCCAATGTCAATCTCGTTGGATTGTATCAAAATTTGATATTCATTCAACGAAAAGAACCATCTAGTGAAACATTGAACTAATTTCCCACCAAGTCATAGTTCGGTACCCCAAGAGAATGCCCGTTGTTAGTGGCCAATGTCAATCTCGTTGAATTGTATCAAAATTTGATATTTATTCAACGAAAAGAACCATCTAGTGAAATATTGGACTAGTTTCCCACCAAATCATAGTTCGGTACCCCAAGAGAATGCCCGTTGTTAGTGGCCAATGTCAATCTCGTTGAATTGTATCAAAATTTGATATTTATTCAACGAAAAGAACCATCTAGTGAAACATTGGACTTATTTCCCACCAAATCATATTGCGGTACCCCAAGAGAATGCCTGTTGTTAGTGGCCAATGTCAATCTCGTTGAATTGTATCAAAATTTGATATTTATTCAACGAAAAGAACCATCTAGTGAAACATTGGACATTGGACTTATTTCCCACCAAATCATATTGCGGTACCCCAAGAGAATGCCTGTTGTTAGTGGCCAATGTCAATCTCGTTGAATTGTATCAAAATTTGATATTTATTCAACGAAAAGAACCATCTAGTGAAACATTGGACTAATTTCCCACCAAATCATATTGCGGTACCCCAAGAGAATGCCCGTTGTTAGGGGCCGATGTCAATCTCGTTGAATTGTATCAAAATTTGATATTTATTCAACGAAAAGAACCATCTAGTGAAACATTGGACTTATTTCCCACCAAATCATATTGCGGTACCCCAAGAGAATGCCTGTTGTTAGTGGCCAATGTCAATCTCGTTGAATTGTATCAAAATTTGATATTTATTCAACGAAAAGAACCATCTAGTGAAACATTGGACTTATTTCCCACCAAATCATATTGCGGTACCCCAAGAGAATGCCTGTTGTTAGTGGCCAATGTCAATCTCGTTGAATTGTATCAAAATTTGATATTTATTCAACGAAAAGAACCATCTAGTGAAACATTGGACTTATTTCCCACCAAATCATAGTTCGGTACCCCAAGAGAATGCCCGTTGTTAGTGGCCAATGTCAATCTCGTTGAATTGTATCAAAATTTGATATTTATTCAGCGAAAAGAACCATCTAGTGAAACATTGGACTAATTTCCCATCAAATCATATTGCGGTACCCCAAGAGAATGCCTGTTGTTAGTGGCCAACGAAAAGAACCATCTAGTGAAACATTGGACTAATTTCCCACCAAATCATATTGCGGTACCCCAAGAGAATGCCTGTTGTTAGTGGCCAATGTCAATCTCGTTGAATTGTATCAAAATTTGATATTTATTCAGCGAAAAGAACCATCTAGTGAAACATTGGACTAATTTCCCATCAAATCATATTGCGGTACCCCAAGGGAATGCCTGTTGTTAGTGGCCAATGTCAATCTCGTTGAATTGTATCAAAATTTGATATTTATTCAACGAAAAGAACCATCTAGTGAAACATTGGACGAATTTCCCACCAAATCATAGTTCGGTACCCCAAGAGAATGCCCGTTGTTAGTGGCCAATGTCAATCTCGTTGAATTGTATCAAAATTTGATATTTATTCAGCGAAAAGAACCATCTAGTGAAATATTGGACTAATTTCCCATCAAATCATATTGCGGTACCCCAAGAGAATGCCTGTTGTTAGTGGCCAATGTCAATCTCGTTGAATTGTATCAAAATTTGATATTTATTCAACGAAAAGAACCATCTAGTGAAACATTGGACGAATTTCCCACCAAATCAAAGTGCGTTACCTTAAGAGAATGCCCGTTGTTAGGGGCCGATGTCAATCTCGTTGAATTGTATCAAAATTTGATATTTATTCAACGAAAAGAACCATCTAGTGAAACATTGGACTAATTTCCCACCAAATCATATTGCGGTACCCCAAGAGAATGCCCGTTGTTAGTGGCCAATGTCAATCTCGTTGAATTGTATCAAAATTTGATATTTATTCAACGAAAAGAACCATCTAATGAAACATTGGACTTATTTCCCACAAAATCAAAGTGCGTTACCTTAAGAGAATGCCCGTTGTTAGCGTCGAATGTCAATCTCGTTAAACTGGACCTATTTCCTCCAACTTTATCTATGCTTTCTTTTAGTGAAAGTCTTGTTGGTTTTCACGAGTCTCTTAGTATGTTTATGGCATCTGCTTGTCCTAATTTGGAAATGTTGAATTACCAGCAATGGCGCATGTCTTGGTATGCGTTTCTGGAGCTCTTAGATATTGATTATGGATGTAGTTATTCGTGTGGAAAATGTGGAATGTATCCTGAAATTCTTATTTGCGACGCCACTGCTCTTGGTTTCAAGCGTGAATTTGCTCAATGCTTAGAGATTCCTCCTGAAAGGTCTGACTCTGAAAAGAGATACGATGGCAGATAAGTATTTCTAGTGTTTTATATTTCAATACTGATATACTTTCTTCACTTTGAAAATTTCATTGATCTGTTTAGGCAGGCTGAAGAAGAGAGTTTATCAATCTACTTTTTTCTGGGCTTTTGTAAAATCGGATGTTAAGCAGAAGTAAAAATAGTGCACAACAAAGCAGGTTAATTATTGTTCGCACTACAGGGTTTGAAATATGAGAGCAGGTAATGCAAGAGCCAACAACAACATTTTCTGGAAGTACGCATAAGTGGGTCGTGGCAAGAAGCTTCGCCCTTTTTGGTTTTCCCATAAGTCCATCCAGTGCGCACCTTTTACAGAATGGGATCAATATGATTATACATAAAAATTTTTTTTATACATATCAGCTAAGC